>CM053787.1:519254892-519784892 GCA_028749045.1 Cupressus sempervirens
GTTTTAATTTCATAAAGTGCACATGAGATTAAAGTAATAAATTAATTTAAAATAGAAGTCAAGTGGAATATTAAATAAAGTTATTTAATAATTCAACTTAATGTGCATTAAAAAGATAAAGCAAAGATTAATACAAGTTATTTTAGAGTTAACTCAGTGGAGCAAAGAGTCCTCTCGGGTGAACGCACAATTAGTGCCCCAATTTGAGGAGAAAACTCCTTATCACAACTTTGGGGTTCATTTTTGGGAGACAAGAATTTTGGGAGACAATTTTTAGAAGCGAATTTCAAAAGGAGAATTTTAGAAAAGATTTTCAGAGGAAAGATATTGAGAAAGAGCGAATTCTCTCATAGGTTTTCGAGGACTTCGCATTAGCATTAGGATCAGGTAGGGTCTTGTGCTTTGATCGTAGATTAATTTCATAGTTATCCTTTCATGTCTTCTTCGTGTCTATGGATTGTAAATCCGAATTCTCTGTGATGAAAGTTTAAACTTTTCAATACTGTAAATTATTAATTGCTTGTCCATAATTTCTGTGTACATGAAGAATAGTAGAGTTATTAGAAACCCTCATTTTCTAGAATAAAGAAAATTAGGATTTAACTTGAGATGGGTTTGAAATTAAGAATGAAAATTCGGTTGGTTAATAATAATTTCTCTATTAGAGTAATGTTGAAAACAATTAAATTAAAATATACTATTGGAGATATGTTTTATTTAAATTTTATAATTGATAAAATTTAATAAAAATAAATTTAATTAAAATCGATATATAACAACTTAATAAAATTTATATTAATAATAACAATTATTATTATATATATATGTTTTAGAGAAGGAGGTTTTGTTTTGCAAAAATGTTAAATATAATATAATTTTAAAAATTATAATGAAAAGTTTATATTATATATATATATTTAAAAAAAAATTAAATAATAATAATTAATATATAATATAAGTGGGGAGGGGATTGACCCAACCCCCCCCCCCCCCCCCCCCCCCCCCCCCCCATGTACTTGCTTCTGGTTTGCGGCAGACTGTGCGCAGGTCTGTATTGCGAATTCATAGTAGTACTTGCCGCATATAATAAGTGCCAACAGGCTTATAAATAGCTGCACAACTTCCTTTATAAAAGGGCGCCAGTTCCATGTTTTATTAGATGGTGATTTGTTATAATTTTTAATAATATTAATTGTATTTAGTTATTATTTTAATTAATAATATTTATTAAAAGGTTTTAATGATATTATTAATTATTATTAAATAATATTATTAATAAGATTATTAATAATTCTTAATTATTATTTAAATGATAAGTATTAACAAAGTTTTATTATTGTTTATTTAAATAGTAATGTATTTAAATAAGTTTATTAATAAAATTATTAGTAATTATATTTATTATTAATAATTGATAATTGTTGAGTTAGTAAAATACGTACTTAGTTTGATTATCATTAGTTAATTTAATTAAATATTAGTTTAATTAAAATTAATCATTGATGAATATAGTTAAATGAAAATTGTAAATTTATCCTAATATTATTTTAATAATATTGTTTAGATTTAAACTACTTATTTATTTTGATAAGTAACATGTCTTTAGATCATTTTAGAAAATTTGATTAGGGTAATAGTACCTTTTTATTCAAGTACGGGATATGGGCTAAACTATAAGGATTAAAACGCACCTCTTTAAATTTGAAAATTCACACTAAAATGAAAATTGGAACTTTTACTATGAACTATGAGATTGTGATGCTTTCTATGTTCTGTTTATGTTTTGGGGTTTAAGGTTTGTCCTAGTGTTGGCCAGTTTAGGACGTTTACCAGAGGCTCGGGGGTTGTGTGATTGTGATGCTATGATGATGATTTGGTCTCGATTTTTCTAAACCCAACCATGGTAATGTGATGGAGTGCTCTATGATATGGATGTTTTTACTAGTTGTTATTGCTTTCCAGTTTCCTTGTGTGAAGCTGAGGTGTATGTATTTAAGTTACCTGACTTAACCATTTTTGAGTCATCGATCAGTTGTACTTGGGTTGCTTTCCAGTCGTCTTGATGAGACTGAAGTGTTATTGCTATGCTCTTGATGATGTCATGTTGTGACATGTGTGACTTGACCATTTTGGAGTCTTCGATCAGTATTGTGATTTATTATTGGGATACTTTCTGGTTACTTGTTGGAGAACCTTTGGATATTGTGATTTATCATGGATGCCTTCAGTTACTGATAGAGAACTGTTGTGATCATCATGATTATTATTTGATGCTTATCAGTTGCTCATGGAGAACTGATGTGATTATTGTGGATTATATTTATGATGCTTTCAGTCGCTTGTATAGGACTAAGGTGATTTTCAATTGTGCTGTCATGAGCCTAGGGTAGGTTATCTATGTGTAGTGTCGGAAAGTGGCTTGCAATGAGGGACACGAGACCCCAAGTGGCTCTGGGCATGACTCATTGTAAGTTATTTATTTTAATAAGTAAAAACATCTCACCTAATTACTGACTTAAATGAATCTAATAAGATATCTGTATGTTCTCTCCCATGCCTCGAGTGCTAGTATAGACTAGGATGGGGTAGAGAGAACGCTTGGTTATGACCTTGCATTCCGTAGTATGCCTCGTCAACATGAGAGGATACTAGTGGCCGTAGGATCACAGGGGACCCGAGATTCCTAAGGGATTGCTTGGGTAACTTCCAACGTGACTTTTGCGATGACACTTTCCCGCTTGCATAGCAGGTTTCCTACGTGTCTTTGTGTGCCTCTGGGTCTAGATGTCTATCTGTATTGGAACCTTTGAGTTAGTATACTTTTAGGATTTCCTAGACTTAGAGAGTACTTGTGATTATGTGATTTGATATCCTATTTGGGACTTGAGACTATCTCCTCAGCGCGGTGGGAGTGGACCATTTAGGTTCCACGCGGTCGAGTGGTAGTGCTTTTACTCTTACCATTGAGATCCGTCCGTAGTCGCCGTGACTGGAGCTTTCTTGGTTGGTATTTACCTTCACTATGTTTTTGGATTATTATGATGGATGGTTAGATTTTATGATAGATGTTTTGTCATTATGGATGTATGGATGTATCATGTATGATGGAGGATGTCATTTATTTTACTGTACTTTGTATCATGGATTTGACGATGATGTATCTTTATTTTTACATATGTATATTCTTTTAAGCCTTTCATACCCTGTGACATGTACAGTGGATGATTGAGCATTCCGAATTAATTTTCCAAAAGGCATTCATAACAAATGTATATTATGGACATTGGACTTTAGTATTATTCTTTCATGTGGATGTGGTAGTTGTTAGACTTAGAATTAATTAAATTTAAAAGTGACTCAACGTCTTGGGATCCTTAAGGAATGTAACTTGTTATGTATGATTGTTGATGATTACATGTTATTACTTCCACTACTATGTGTTTGTTGTGTATGTTATACATTCTTACTTTAAAAATAAAAAAAAATGTTTAGCAAACTTAGTAAAACTTTAGGTTAATTCTTTTGGGTCTCTTGGCGGGGCGTTACAATTTAGTTGATTGTTTTCCAACTTCCATAGATGTGGTGTCATTCTTCGTGGCCTTGATGATGTCTCTTCTTTCCCATTGAAAAAATATTTTTTGATAATTCAATACCTATGATTATTGTGGAGAAAGTGTCTAAACTCATTGAACACCTACTTTCCTAAACTTCTCGAATGACAAGATTTCATCTTCAGATCACAAACTAGACATGCAAAATTTTTCTTTGTTTGAAGACCTAAAAGATCATTTACAATTGAATCATGTACAATTATCATGCGCAACTTAAGCATACAAGAGTAACGTGTAAGCACTATAACAGACCAAAAATATGTGATCTTAACAATATAACATACCAAAAAAATGAGTTAGCCTAGGGGCATCATGTATTATCCATAAAAGCATTGCATGAAATTGAAATTGGTGATGTCCTATCAGTCTAGAGATGTCATTCTATAACTTCAACAACTCATCAATTAAAGGCTCAAGATGCCATTCTATAACTTCAACAACTCATCAATTAAAGGCTCAATATACACATTCATATCTTTAACTTGGTACTTACTTAGTAATTGAATGAACATAAACATTACATAATTATTATGACCATTTTCATGCTCTATTTATAAATTAATTTAGATAACTATAAAATGAAAAAATACTTGGCACAATCATTGACAACATTATGTGCTCCCTCTTTATGGACATCCAAGGAGGAATGTTATTGTTAATAATAAAAATAGGCCACACCGAGTAAACAGATCTCATATCTCCATATGGATTGACATCAGCCACTATCAATGAAAGCTTCATATTATGAGCTTCTTTGTTAAAGTGTGACCATGTTTCTTCTATCTCTTTAAATGCAGAACTATCGGTAGGCATTCACATAATGTCATCTTGACTTCTATTGTGTGCATGGTAATCCATAAATTATGCCAAGCTAGCTCACCTAAATAATCATTGAAGATGTGGAATAATGAGAATGCATCGAAGAACCTTGTGAGGCACCTTTTTTGTTATTTGATCTGATCGATATCTACTAATATGGAAATCAAGGCATTCTATTGTAAATTCATGTTGTTTATGATATAGAATGTGATAATTGGGACATGCATGTATTGTCTGATACTTCATTCCAATCTAATTCATAATGTTAGATAATTCTTGGTATGAACAAGGAAAAATGTTTGATGGTGGCAAGAAAAACTCACTAATCAACCTACAACAACAAATATGCATTGTTAATATAATGAATAGTAATTGTATGCTAACATTGAAGATGATAGAAATGGCATACCTTAGCATATGTGACATTGCTACATTGGATATACCATTCATAACCTTTAAGTTCACCAACAACACTATAGCCGAGAGTAGAGTTGTTTGGGAGCCTTCGTATAAGGGCTTGTGTGCCTTTTCAAGTAAAGGTATATCAAGACCATCTTCATCATCATTATCAGATTCAATAGTACCATCATTGTGAGCCTCTTCATCACTTGCCCCAATACCATCTTCATCAATCATGTCCTCTGGCACATTATCATCTTCTTCCATGGAAATGTTATCCTCAGCTTGGATATTCACACCTCCATGTTCCTTCAGTAGGAAATTCACATTCAGCAATGGACAAAAATTATGGCCTCCTTCAACGTGACCATGTTGCCTACAATGACTTTGGGCTGTTGTGATTAGAATTCTTCGATTCTATAAGCCCTTACACTTTTTGCAAGGACAATAACATTTATTAGGGTTTTCTTCAAAACTAAGCCCAAAACGCAGCCATTATCTCATTATTTTTTTCTGGATTCATATTGTCAGGTGTCATCTTTCTTCACAAGAAAATATATCTACAAATAAATTGGACATGTTGTAGTTAATGTATATATCTACAGTTATGGAAATTGTTGATTAATGTTTTTAAATGTAACTAAAATGATCCTATAATTTTTAGAAGGCCTAGATGTTTGCAAAATGTGGAGTTATAGATAATGTATCTTAATTATTTACAAAATGCCTCAAAGAGATGTCACAAGGTGAAAGTTACTTAGGTAATATTAGTAGCATGCCTTGACTAATCCTAATAGCAATGAATAATGTGATTAATACATCAACTAATGAAGATGACTAAAAGATCAAAAAATATTAATGTATAGCAATGTTTTTCTTGAGGAAATATATACTCTTCAATAAGATATACAAGGAAATATGAATTAGATGTGATCTATGTGTGCTCCAGGCAGATGGACATTACCTTTTGAAAATTGTTCAATAAGGGCAAGCGTGTTCTTAATAGGTATATTTATTCTTTATATGACTGTACTCTCTGATTATAAATAATATACTTCTTTTCTCAAGTAATACATCAAATTTACAAGGGCTGGTATATTACATAGCAGTAGTTAGCATTACATGGTGGTCATATTGGTGGAATACTTTTTGTAAATATCAAAAATTTAAAGCTACAGTACAAAAATTGTTTGTTATTTAGTTTCAAAATTACTCCATGCTTTATTTTAAAATAATCAAATGCTTTTCACAAAGAACCTATGCAAGTAACTAGCCTAGTATGACTCCTAACTCTCATGCAGCAAAGGACAAAGCTTGTGCTAACTAAAAAAGCTAAATCCTTAGATTTTATTTGAAGGAAAAATTAGTTGGGTTTTCACAATGGTAAAATAAAGCAAATTGTTTGATAAAATTTCTTAGAGTTTAGGTTACAAAAAATTCAATATGAAACAGAGCAACTTCCTACATTGGTATCAAAGCACAAAACATCCTACTAACCTGTGTGTAGTGATTCAATATTAGAGATGGCTAATGTGGGAATAAGTCTTTTAAACAATTAAGTGCAATAAATTATTCAGAGATGTTAAATCTGTACCTTCAAATGAGGTTCTTGAAGTGATTATTATGCTCTTCCGTTTGGGAACCTAGATGCCCTCTACAAAAATAGTTGGTGGTTCTGATCATCCCACAGGAATAGAGGACTCAAGATGTCAGTATGCTAAAAAAAAGTCTAAAATAATTCCAATTGCATTGCTTTAGTTTGAAGAAAATTAAATTTGGGTTGAGAAATCTACCTAACCCTTGTGTCAATATGAAAAAACCTTGAGAAATTTTGTGTAGCCATCCTTTGAGAGGCCTTGTGAGGACAAATACTTTTAACTATCATTCATATGTAAGTGGTAACATATGTGCTCCTCACAGCTGCAAGATCGAGGCCTCTTTGAAACACAATATCTATAGCCCTCCTAAAAACAAGATGCTTCAAATCATTGTGGAAGCAACACTTGTAAATCATTAAATTTTAATTTATTTGCTTTGTCATCATACTTGCATAAAAGAGATTGTGTTCCTAACAATGTAGGAAGGACTTTGTAGCTTACACTGAAGTTTTCTTTTAAGAGTTTGGTGATAGAGCGAAACACTATATCACTTTAAATGAACCTTATGCCTACGTGGCTATGGAGCCATTAAAACCATAGGAACCATTGAAACCATGAACCACACAACAAAATAGTCATTGATTCCTTTTTCTCTTGTACTTTGTAGGAACCATTGAAACCATTAAAGTCTGACAGTGAGTTATACTATTTAAACCATACTAAGCCACTATACAAGCATAAATCAATACAAAGTCACATTCGGAAAACATTATCGGTAATAAGTATTAAATCTTGGGAAGGTAAAAGATAATTTACATAATATAGCTTCTATTTTTAAAAAAAAGATAAGAGCACATTTAATGATCCCCAGAGAGGTGTAATAGAAAAGGATTAGGTTTAACTAGCTCGCTGAAGTTAGGCACAGTTCAAGAGGCAGTTACAATATTCCTCTAGTTTAATTCTTCCTTCTTTCAAATGCATTGCATGAGATGAATTTTAGAGACTTGCATTTATATGTTTCAGTTGCTTTGCTATCTAACAACATACTTGTGTAAATGACTAGTATGAACAAGTTAGGAAATTTGGTAGGCTGTAATGATAAAATATAGAACATATGGCAAGCTATAACAATAAAATATAAAACATACTTTCATTCTTTGTAATTTTTCCTTAATGATGTCCTACAAAATGCATATCAAGACACAATCGATAAGGTATAGGCCCAATCAAGATTGTAATAGTCTTGTTCAAGAGATAACTGTTGAATACTACTATTAATTGTTCAGAAAGGTCACTCTTGATTATTTTCTTATTCTCTTTTTATTTTATATTCAAGGTTTTCTTTTAACAATCAAGATTAAATAGAAAAGGGATAAGGCATTAATCTATATTGTTTTTTCCCAAAAATCATGTTTAGGCTTGAATCTATTGAATACTAAGGATCATTTATATTTTCTATAGCTAGTTAATTCTTCAATTGGAAGAAAAGACACTGAGGACTTACAGTATGTAGGTATTCACAAATCATTAATCTTAGTTTATGTTTAAAAGTATTGATTACCAACAAGTTATCCTTACAATATCCTTCTTTTTGTGTTGGCATAGTAGGGTTAGTGGAGGAACCAGACTGAGTTGTAGGATAAATATCAGGCAAAGACCATAAGTGACCAAGGCTACTAGCTGCAAGCTTTCATCTCTCAAATACAGCTAAAATAAATCTATATTTTTAGGAATTTACTATTCCTGTTGATTGTAAACTTCTAAACATTTGGCTAATGAATGCAAAAGATATCTAATTCCTATTTAAATTATTCTCTTATAATTTTCTTTTGAAAACAATTAAGATGGGTTTTTGGCTACATAGTGTTTAAAGTGTTTAACATCTTTTAGTAATTTTGGATATGGCATGGATATCATGATTCATGACAATGTTGTATCTACACAAAAAGGGCACTGTTACAAAAGAAATATTTTTGGGGTACAACTGAACACAATATCCAAGCCATATCTCATCTGTATCATGTCCACATCCATATTTGGTACAACAGAGAGGAGGTTGGCATATCATTTAACCTTGCTATTATCTCGACCTTAATTTAAATAGAGAAGAGGATTTTCTAAAACAATCTTTAAAATGAATATGAAATGTCTATCTATTTAGCCAATTTCATATCTCTGATAATTTGGGATACTTCAGTATACATGATAAATTTTGCCACAACTTCTTCTATTTCTTTGTGTATGGTATTATATTGCTGCATAGTTTTTTAATTACATCTTGTTTATTTATTGCACCCTTTGTAACCAGAAAATGGAAATGTGTACAGAAATAGAAATAGCAAATTCCCTAGTGACCTTCAAGAAACAAAGAAGTGCAAGAATGTCTATGCAAAAAGTATAATATATTTGCATTGCCAAGAATTTTTGTACAAAAAGTATAGAATACTTGCATAAAGAACTAAGTTATTTTTGCAAAGAATGACTAAAAATACCTTGGAAGATCTAAAAAAATCAAGAAATATCAAATAACGACTACGAATTTTTTCCCAAGCGCAATGACAAGTAACACATCAACACATGCAAACACACTTAAAAATTCTATTAGGTCTTTCAAAACCTGAATCAGAGTGGGCTTTTGATAGCCTAAAATTTTGCATGCCCTCAATAATGGATGTGAAAGATTCAATTCAACAAATGAATTTGCACTAAAAGAAGCCCCTTCTGATGATGCAAAAAAATCATTTGAGCCTTTCTTATAACTTCCAGTTTTTGTAGCTTTAGTTTCAATATTCTCCTGACATGAAAAAGAAATAAAATCTAGCAAATTTATCCTCAATTAAAAGCTTTCTTAGTAGATGAAAAAATAATCAGCACATTTCTAGATAAAAGAAAAGATTTACAACTGGGCAATCATAAAAGAAATAGTAATCAAGACCTGCCTTTGAATTTCAAGTTATCAAATCGAACTATTTTCTGTACAATTACAAAAAATAGTACATAAAAGGAAACAAAGCCAAAACACAAGAAATACCTTTAAGACGCAAAGAAACATAACAATATTGAAAGGGAAATAATTACTTCAAAGAAAAGAAACAAAATATTTTGCCCAAAAATTAAGATAAACAATAATAACCAAAATAAGAACTTTAAGATATAAAGAAACACAATAATTTATCCTAGGAAACCCCTCAAGCTTGAGGGATAAAACCTAACCACACCAAAACATATCTCTTTTAATAAATAGAAGAAGTTTGAGTACAATGTTTTCAGTTGAATACATGATAATCACACATGAGTACAATGTTATCAACTAAATACATGAGTACCATTTGCTTAAAAATCTTATTCTAGAGCCAAACTCTTTCCTTACCTAATAGTTTGATCTTCATGTTTTCATATTTTTCCTATTCTTGGCATTATGAAGCCAATATTCCAAATACATTTGCATTTTGAGACTCTTATGCCTGTAATTGTATGCATTCAGATTATTTGAAATGGTGCAAAATTGGCAACATCAAGCCAACTTTGTAAAAAGCATATAGAAGGATGGCAATACATAGTCTCCCCATATTACTATTTCTATTGTAACATTTGAAGGATTATATAAAGCTGCTCATAATTTAGTATATTTTTCAGCTAGTAAACCAAACAAACCTTACTTGTGCACCAGTTTTGGTGACAATAAAGAGATCTTAAATGATAAGCCAACAGTGAGCTATATGTTGTAGTAAAGTGTCAACTAGGAGCTCAAGGTCAATGGCATCCTACACACTCCATTTAAGCAACTCGATAGATTAGTGAAAAGGTTATAATATCATATTGAAAACTCAATAATTTGGTCCTTGAGGCATCAATTGCTCATCTATTCCATCATTGTGCAGAATATAAACTGGAAGATATTGAGAAATGCCTCAAAAGTATCAGAAGATGGGATGATGTTTAATTTTCTTGGAACTATAAAAAAAAATAGAATATCTTAAAAATTATAGGTAATGTCCAATAAATCAGTGAGAAGCTCTATCCAGATGGGCATAAGTCCTTTTCCTTATGTTTCTAGAATATTTTCCCCTAATTTCATTATAGACATTGATTTTCACTGTGGTCATGTTCACTATTCCATGAAGTACTATTTGTAGGCGTCCATAAGGCATATATCCTACTTTATGATGACAGATGCTTCCCTAGGTGTGTCATCTCTTACACTATATTTCTTGGTGTGACAATGCAAAAAAGGCATTGGCATGACTAGGCTCCAGGATCTCTTAGCTCACCTTCAATAGACCTCCACAAGCTTTCCCTTTCACACATACCACTTGATACCTCCCAGTAAACTTCACTTTCCCTCCCACCCTACCATCTACATGTTTGACCATGGTCAAACACATCACAACCTCTATTTTCACATTGAGAAGATGCAACATAGGAGATGACAAAATAAAGGAATTAAGTTAGTATTTATCTTCATCAAGCAATAGGCATACACATGATAGTTTCTAAACTGTAAATTATGTTGTCTTCAATCAGAGGTTGATGTGGATTTTGTTTATGAATTACAGAGCATTTTGAGTATGGTTGGATTATCACTGACAAAGAAGACTGAATTCATAATCCTTAAGAGTGTCAGTGGAATGATAAAGCCATCTAGGTGAAGCAGCTTAGAATTTACAATTGACTAATAGAAAGAATAAAAATAGGAGAACCAAATCTCATTACTTTTGTAACTAATTGAGTATTTGGTGCAGAATAAACCTATTATTAGGTCCACCTAGAGCTGGAAAGACTACTCTATTGTTAGCATTGGCTGGAAGATTGGAAAAGGATTTAAAGGTTTGCTCTAGTCACATTTATAGGTATTAATTTAAGATAGTTTCTTTCTTTTTCTCCTTACTTGGTTATAACTGTCGATGCATGGTTGTATAACTTATAATGGTCATTCAATGGAGGAGTTTGTCCCTCAAAAAATAGCTGCTTACATAAGCCAGAATGATTGACATGTGGCACTGATGACTGTTCAAGAGACATTGGATTTCTCTACAAGATGTCAAGGTGTTGGAAGTAGATATGGTGAGAAATCCCAGCCACACCATATTCTTAGAACATTAGTAGTTTTTTATAGCTTTTAATTGCGCAGGATTTTATGTCTCTAAACATAAAATAACAAATCTTATTGGGTTGAATTTGCGAATAGACTTGCTAAGTGAAGTGGTTAGAAGGAGAAATAAACTAGAATTTTACCAGAGGCTGAAGTAGACCTTTTCATGAAAGTGGGAATTTTCATTGCCTTCTTGTGCTTTTAAAATTGCACAATTAATCAAATAGAATCTTTTGATTGCAGATAGAAAGAAGAACTAGAATTAGTTTGTGAGATTTTGATTTCCTATATGGCTGCATAAAATATTGCTTAGCAACTGTGTTGGTAGTGATGTTGGGCCGAGGCCTAACAAGATTGTATAATTTTCCTCTTTCCACAACACTTATTTTAATTATATTATTCTTTGTATTTGCAAGCAACATCCCTTGGAGTCCATAGTAGTCTTCAGACTGATTACACTCTCAAGGTAGGTGAACTTGTCATCGAGGTGAATTGTTGGAATAAGAAATTGGTACAATCATTTTTAATTTGATGATTAAAATTATCTTCAAGTTCAATATAGGAGTGACTAATTAGATCTTTAGAAGGTCTTGCAAAGAACCAAATTAGTAAATTAATATTCCTTTCCCTCTTATTTTTTTCTCTTATTTCTCGTGTCACTCTCCTGACTCCACATCACCTCTACACTTTTTAGTTGGTTTAGATTCACTTCTCTTTTCTAGTTTACTATCCCAATAATAGATCATAAAGTATGATCTAAAAATTGATTCAAATAAGATACACAATTTAAATCTAAATCTAGAATCCTTCAAGCATATTATGACTAGATTAATATCATATAAACTTATTCTTGCTCTCCTTACCAAGTTAGAATAGAAAAATATTATTCTCTAGGCAGCACATGTTTGACCTAGTTAATTCTTGGTATCTTTACTGACTCTGAATATAAGACCTAATTTTCTGAGTTACGAAATATAAGATTACTTTTAACTAATCCCAATTTGGAAATAGATTTTTGGTTTGGATATTTGTGTAGGTACTATTGTAGGAGATGAAATGTTTAGGGGAGTTTCTATGGACAAAAGAAACATGTTACAACTGGTATGCACCTCAAGCAATGTACTCAATTGTAACTTCCAACGTTTTTCTCTGTTTTAGATTGCAATCTCTAAAAAAGTGATTAAATCTTGTTTGATTGTAGGCAAGATGATTGTTGGGCCAAAAACTACTCTTTTGATGGATGAAATATCCATAGGCCTAGATAGTTCTACAATGTATCAAATTGTGAAGTGCCTATAGCAAATTTGTACACATATGAGTGCAACTATTCTCATGTCTTTGCTTCAGCCTACTCTAGAAACATATGAATTATTTGATGACATTGTGGTCCTTTCAAAAAGGAAAATTGTCTATTATGGACCAAGAGAAAATGTGCTTGAGTTTTTTGAAAGTTGTGGATTTAAATGCCTTAAAAGAAAGGGCACAACTAAATTTTTATAGGAGGTATACATATTTTTAGAACATCAGTATAGTAAAATTTGAAATTCATAAAGAATAATTTTTTTAAAGATCTGATTCTATCTAATTTGGTGATGGATTTCCATATCCCAAATCAAATTTTATTTGTTTATGGATTGTGTGCCTTTTTCATTGTTGATATGAATGCTTAACCAAAAGATCAAACTAATCCTTTACAAGGTTTTCACTTCCATTATCTTTCTCTAATGTGTGCATACATGACATACATGAGCTTTATAGGTAACTTCATTAAAGGACCAAGAGCAATATTGGGTGGACAGAGATATAACATATCGCTATATCTTTGTGGTGGAATTTGGGGAGACATATAAGAGATTTCATTTAGGAACAACACTCTCCAGTGCATTAGCTTTGTTGAATAAAAATCATTTACCTTGTATTATAGTAGCTGAAGCTTGCTTTGTTCAATCTCAATCTTTATCATTTTGAAGTGTAAATTTCCTATGAGCAGCAAGGACTCCAACTTGAGACAACCTGTTCGCATGTTGATGCACTCTTCTACTGAGCTACTATCTATTGTGCTATATAGAGTGTGGATTGTTTTGCAAACATCGAGATTTGATTTTAGCTAAAAATTGATTACTTTATTTATTGTTTGATTTTACATCTCTTCAGAGTAGAGCATTAAGCTAAGCCATTAAAAACCCATCTGAGTGCAAATAACTACTTTAGTTTATGAATCTTCAGAGGTTGAAAGCTTTAGGGAATGTTTGAAAGTAGCATCGAGTAGGTGAATTGGTATTTTAAGTCTAGACGACACAAATTTTTTATGGTTAAAGGGTTTGTTGGGTTGGAGTGGTTTGCAAAGAACAAAATATTTTGAGAGTATATGATTATGTATGGAAATAATTAGCTTAGATTTAAAGTAGTTATGGATATGGCTAGGTCCAGGTGCCACTTTGCTTCAATCATAGTTGAAGATTCATATGCTCCTAGTAGTCAAATCATGGAGAAGAAGTTAGGATTGAATTTCACTAGATTGTTGTGCATTTCCTTTGTTTGCTTCCTTGTGTTACTAGCTCTTGTTACATTGAGCTACAATGATATTTCTCAAGATTCCCCATCAAGACCTTCTTAGATATAATAAATGTTGTACAATGTAGCTTGCTTTGTCAAGGAAATAGATGGCATGGGGACTCAAAGTGAAGAAATTGAATTAGATGACGAGCAAAAATAAGAAATTTAAGTGTTGGCTTTAGAAGAGGACATTCAAGACATCATGACAATGAACCAAGGTATTATCACTAGATCCATGTAGCTATTTTGTTCATCCATATGGTTTTGTATATCTACTTTGAAATATGCATATGAGAAATCCTATTCTACAGTAGTCTTGGTAGTCAATAGGATATTAGTAATAGGATTGTTGCATTTGAAGTTTGAACCTGTAGCCCCTCTTACAACATACAACTTAGCTTTCAGCTCTTCTCCTTCATGTGGTCATAATGTAAAGGACTCTTTATTGTGCACATCTTTCATTCTTTGGTTATTGCACCAAATTTTATATTATTGCTAATATTAAATGAGAAAATTGTGGAAGGGCATTTTATATTTAGTTATAAACTAGAATGGTTGTACCTGTTTGTTAGTTTGATAGGCACTTTTTATTTTTAGTTCAATTTTTAATGTCAAGGAATATTAAAGCTTTAGGCCTTGTACTTTATTTTTAATCATAACAAAATTTTTATCTTACAGGGTTGAATGATAGCTCTTCTCAGGAGAGTGCTTAGAATATGGATCCATCATTAGATGGTTTGCTTGCTGGATGGGTTTAGTTCAAGCAGTTGCAAGAGAAGGGATTAGGTTTATTTTTAATCATAACAAAATTTTCATCTTACAGGGTTGAATGATAGCTCTTCTCAGGAGAGTGCTCAAAATATGGATCCATCATTAGATGGTTTGCTAGCTAATGGGTTCAGTTCAAGAAGTTGCAAGGGAAGGGATTAGGTGTATCGCTATTGAAAAGATTCCAAATATAAGCCATAAACCTATTTTCTAGAGAAGCTTCAGAACTATGAAGCACTCCATAGGAAATGTGGCCCCAATATTGAAATTTTTAAGAGAACTTTGGATGATCTTAAGTTTGGAAAAATAGTAGCAGATGCATACTGCTAATATGTTGTGTGGGTTTCATACAATGGACTTAGGCAATAGGATAGTGACAATAGCTGCTACATTTCTTTATGCCTTCCTAACCAATAGAGCACTTCTTATAGACAAAGGTGTAGATATGACTGATCTTTTTTGTGAGCCATTCCCTAATACATCATGGTTTCTACCTCCAAGTTTTCCCATGGCTTGGTTGCAACCTTTAAATAAAAAATATATGCATAAAAATCATTACAATTGCCAACAAGAGGTTTCAACATTAGATCCTTAGAGAGAAATATTAATTGAAAACAAATGGTAAATATTTTAGTTTTTAAAGCAAGAATCCAACTTTGAAACCAAGATCCAATCCTAGATACGATGAAGCCAAAACAAAAGGGACCAAATGAATTTGGTGCAAAAGAAAACCCTTAATTATGGCAACGAAGCCAAGGGTGTGTTGTTTTTGTGGTCAAAAGAAGATCAATTAAAATTTTAAAAACAAAAACACATCTTCAAAATATCAATCTCTCAAGCATGATTTAGGGTTCAAATCCCCAAGTTAATATGGTAGTATACTCCATGAATAAAGGTTGATTGCATCACGTGATTACCTATTACATTCATCTAATTCAACACCTAATTTTTGAAACCCTAGCAAAAATATTAGTGATTACCTATTACGTTATGAAGCTCCTTGTAAGCATTCCATGCATAAAATGAAAATTTCGTGGTTTCTACCAAACAATTAGTAGTTGCAATAGCAAATTATTGACTCCAAAGCATTTACTTGCTCTCCACAACAATAAATTTGTCAAGATTTGCAAATCTCTTGCACTGCTCGACAAGTAGCAGCATAATTCCAACGTCTACTAAATAATAATAATATGGAAAGAAAAATTTGCATGCGTAATAATTTGGGGCTTCCTACTATGCTTCTAAAGCTAAAATAGTATAGATGACAAAACTTACACGGCTCAAAAACACGATGGGGACTTGCACATTTCTTTCTTGAAACCCTTCGAACTGTAATTCCTCATTCACCATTTTCACGTGATCAATCCATGAAAGAGAAGAGATGGACACCCAACCGCGCAAAGCTAATATACCTTTGCACCAGTGCCCCCAAACAAATTATTGAGGGCCCACACATGTGTCTCTCAATCAATGATAGAATAATCGACCCTAACTTCCTAACTCAAAAACAATATTCATTCCTCAAAGCGGAGATGAAGAGATTGATTACTGGTCCTCTGCAGGAAGGCCATGTTCACAATGTTGAATGGAGTGTTCGATCATGACCATCCTATTTAGCTCGATCTAGTACAATATAGAGAAAGGGCTTATTATAGGTTTTCCATGGAGGTATATGGCATTCAAGGCTGGATCATCAATTGAAGTTGGCTAGAGAAGGACAGACAAAATGAAATAGGGCGACCTACAATCTTTTTCATTTTAACATTATGAAGCCTGTGTTGGTCGAAATTTCAACCAATGCGGGAATGGATTTTTAAATTTATTTTTTCTTGAATATTGTGACCAATCTAAAACATTTAAATAGAAGGTCAAAAATTTTGGTCTAAAAATGAGGTCAAATGTACTAGTGATTGGTTCTCAAAATTGCTCAATAGCATAAAACTCATAAAACATTAACCTCAATTCAAATAACAAAGTTTATCATGACATTTAGTCAAAAAATCATAAAAGAATCTCAAAAACTACCTCTAGTTCACATCCTAACTTGGCCAACTAAACAACCCACAAAGAAAAACCATCATAAAAATAAACATCACAAGACTATAAATAGAATATTAGAAAACACAGTTTTCAACCACATGATTTAATTCCACCAATTTCTCTTGTTTAGTTTGGTTCATAAGGATGTGTTTATAAATTAAATAAGAATATATACATTAATATAAATTGTTATGCTGATATACTCAATTAAAATAATAAGTATTTAAATATCCAATCTTTTTGTGCATGTAAAATATCGTACAACATTATCATGTTATTAATTTAAATAACCTTAAATCATAAATGATCTAATTAATAACATAAATGTATATTATTATATTTAAATATTGGTATTAATTTCAATTTCTAAAATATTAATAGGACTTTTATTTAAGTCTAATATTAATATTTATTTTCTCTTTAATTCATAATGCAACTATACATAAAATTATAAATTATAAATTTCTCTCATAAAGTCAAATAGTTATTAACTAAATGATTACAAAGTGAACTCTAACATAAATTCTATTAAAATATAATAAAATTATAAATATATATTTATTAACTTCTCTCTTGTATTAATAAATATTAAATTATTTATATGCAACTAAGAGTTTAATTTGAATTAAAGAATCACTAATATTACTAACATTCACTTTAACTAAATGAATAATATTTATTTAAATTTTAGAAATTAATAAATTATTTATTTATTTATTTTTGATTAATTAATTTTTTTAAATAAATAAATTTCAAAATTAAATTATATAAAATAAAAATACATCTTCAATTAGTATTTTCGCATGTCTTTGATCTCTCAAATCATCCAAACATACTATACTTAGTTTTCTATTTTTAGAATATTTATTTTCACGTGCATGTAACCTTACTATACTTAGCTTTTATTTTTAGCATATTTGTTTTCACATGCATGTAAACTTACTATTCTTAGTTTTCTATTTTTAGCATATTTTATTTTCACATGCATGTAAGCATACTATACTTAGCTTCTATTTTTAGCATATTTGTTTTCACATGCATGCATAAGTTTAGTTACAACATGTTTTCCTCTCAATTAATCTTATGCTTTCCAAATAATATTGCAATTAAATTATTTTAGATATAAGAATAATATTCATCTATATTTAGAAAATTCATGATAATCACATAGTTCTAATAACAAATTTAAAGTTGAAACACTAACTATTCAATTTATTATTTTCTTCCAATTTTCAATAATCAATTTTTTTGTTATATTAGAAATGGGTTTATAAGAATACAGTCACAATAATTTTTTACAAATTTTTTCTATAATTTTTTGCTTCCTTTTTAAAAATCTACAGTATAATTTCTTATTCAACAATCACTACAATAAATTAATAAGCAATAAGAAAACACATAGGAAGACATCAAGTAGACAGATCTTTCAATAAAATTCTACAATGGGTTTTCAAACTCTACCTCAAAATCACAACAATAATCTGAGACAATCTATGAATGCATGCAAATCCAAACCCTTTGAAATTTTCAACAATTCTTTTTATCCAATTCTGAATTTTGCTCCCCAAAACCTGTGCATCTAGAAATGAGCTCTAATTTCCCCAATAAAGAGTCCCCCCCCCCCCCCCCCCGCCCCCCCCAAATCAAGGCTTTGATCATGCAATCATGCAAAAAACCCTTTGTCTTCAATTACTATACTTTAATTTTCATGGACACACTTTATACAATTTAATTAAAATAAACTTTATTAAATTAAAGCTTTCTCTCCCTTATTAAATCATGTGATTTTTTTAATATAATATTTATATTAATTTAACTAATAATATTATTTAGAGTTTATTAAAAATAAAACTCCTAAATAAATTATTATTAAATTAAATAAATATAAATATGCCTAAATTATAACTTTAATCAAATCTTTTAAATTTAATTCTTTCATGCACATTTAAAGAAATTTTTAATTAAAATATTCTTTTATATTTTATTTTCCTCCATGCAAGCACTAATTAAAATATAGTTTATTATTTAAATTAATAATAATAATCAAAGCTTATTGTTTAAACGCAACTCTAATTTAATTATTATTAAATAAATAATAATTATAATAAAGCAATATTAAATCTATAATATTTTAATATTTTAATTCTTTTTTTGTCCAGCTTCTTAAATTAAACTAAAGTACATATTTAATTAATTAATAATTAATTAAATATCCTCATACTTTAATTTTTTTTTAATCAAATAATATTTAATAATTCTTAATATTATATGATTAACTTAAATATTATAATTAAATCACATAGCGAAATCCACATAAAAGCAACATTATCAAAACATACCAAAACTCAAAATCAAACAACATAGACAAAGATAAATTCATAGGTTTTAAAAAGGGTGGAAAGTTAGTTAGGAGTCCTCCTTGCAAGACAAGTATTTAGGCTATGGCTGGGATTGGACCTAAACATTATCTCCCCATTCTTACCATTGAGTTATTATGATAGGGCATGCTCATCTTGGCAATTCAGGGAAGTTGATGCCTGGTACCTGCAATCCTACATAAAAGATGAGCATGCACATATGCATATATATCTAAAATAAATAGATAATGGTGGAGAGTGGTACATCGTGTAGGTCCCAACAAGTAGGTGACTACGACTCCCTCCCTTAACCACATTAAACATGACAAAAATAAAAGTAAAACACACACACACACACACACACACACACACACACACATGCAACTATGGGGTAAGTACTATAATAAATCTTGGGTATAAATCATCACATATTCAAACATGAAAACTCATCATTTGATATCATCCTGAAAGCAACCACATTTATTAAATAAGAACCATTAAAGCATTATTAATGTGCTAGTAATCATAATCAATAATCAACATGTGAAATATAATTAACTAAGTAATCATCGTTGATATATCTCTAGTCCAAGTTATGAAATAATATCCTTGAAACTAACACATCCATAAAATAGGCATAAAAGAGTTTAATAAATATAATAGAAAAATAAACTATGGATGAGCATTACACAGAAGGTTTTGTGGGTCCCCCTTTAGAACCCATTATAGAGGAAGGAGAAATTGCTGAGGATTGGACTAGAAGAAGTGACTCCCTCGACCCCACCATCCATGACCAATAAGGATCAAGGGTCATAAAAAAAAAAATAAACACTATTCTAGAACCTGTTCTGGATAACAATAATGGACTTGAAAGGGATTTTTGTGCTATCCCTTCTCCTCTCCAAGTCCAAAATATAGAGGAACTTGCCACTTCAATTTAAAAAGTTCTCAAATTCCTCCTATAGAATGGGGTGTTATACCTAAAAATAGTAATAGATCAACCAATAATAGAATGAGCAAGGAAGAGAAAGAAGCCTTTTGTGCACAACTCACAAAAGATTTAATCAATACATTTACTGAGGATTTAGTTAACGATGGCCTCACTATCTAGAAAGAAAAATTAATCGAAAAATTCATAGTTCTTGGGGGTAAAGGATACACACATGAAAACCTATGAAAGATTTAATAAGATTGGAGGGAATAGACAATCTTAAAGGATTAGAACAATATCAAGAACTTTTGACTTCTCTGAATTTGATCAAGATTCCTAAAGAAAGAGGAAAAAAATATTTAAATGAGATTAGAACTCAAGATGTAGTGGCAAAAGGCCAAACTAATGTAACTAATCTATTTGATGTAGGGAAGGGGAAGTTCCTTCCCTTAAAGAAATGAAGGTCATTACATGGAATGTTATGGGCCTTAATCCCTCTAACAAACAATGCTTGTTGAATTGTTGTCTAAGTAAATATAAACTAGATATAATCATTATTCAAGAAACTAAAATGAACCACGATGAGTTAAATGCTTTTAGGAAAAAATTGGTATTCAAAGAAATCTTTGGAAGCTAAGTCATAGGGGCTTCTAGAGGTTTGGAAATCATCTAAAACCCCCATTTGATCAATATCACTCCCCTGAGGAGTGAAAGGTATTGGTTATCTATTCATATCAGGAGTCTAAATTCCAATCTTCAATATAGTTTGATAAATATTTATAGTCCCACTCCTACAGTAGAGAAAAGAACTTATTGCTAGAAATAGATTATTATATGCAATCAATCCAAACCCTATGTAAACTGGTAATGGACTTTAATGCACTATCATCTTATTTAGAAAAGGGAGGTTTAGAAAAATTATCACAAGCTTCAATGGATTCTAATAATTGGATTGATCGATCTTCTCTCTTTGAAATTAAATTTAAGGATAACTCTTTTACATGGAATAACAGAAGACAAGGCTTAAGACAAACAACAAAAAAACTAGTTGGATTTTTTATATTAGGAAATATTCCCAATGAAGTCTCTCATATGGTATTTGAAACTCTTCCCTTCTCTGGGTTTGATCATTGTCTAGTTCCCATAGAAATTGATTTAGGAGCTACCCCAACCAAATATCCATTTAAATTTAAACTTCTGTGGTTCAAATATTAATAATTATTGAAATAACTTAAAGAATGGTGGATGAACTTGAAGGTTGTGGGCTCCAAAATGTATAAGGTAGTACAAAGACCTAAAATCACAAAGAAAAATCTTATTCATTATAATAAACCTAAATTTTGGAAACATCTTTACCCTCAAGGTTGAGATTGAATTTGACTTAGCCAATGTCAACTCTGAAGTCATCGAGAAAGGTATGGATGAGAGCCTATATCTCAAGGAAAAAGATTTAAGACTGAAATTGGAGGATATCCTAGCCGAAGGGGAAATATTCTCCATACAAAAATCCAGGGAGACTTGGTTCAAGGAAAGGGACATGAATACCAAAATTTTCCTTAATAGTACCAAAAAAAAGGAGCTAGTAATAAAATTGCAAAGATTAAAAATAAGGATGATATCATATTAGAAAAGTCCTTTGAAATTGCCTCTGAGGTAGGTTTTTTCTTTGAAAATATGCTCAAAAATATGGAACAATCCTCTTTGGATTTTCAAATAATCTTCCTTAATAATATTCTAAAACTGGTAACAAAAGAGGTTAACGAAGTCTTATTAAACAAAATTTCTAAGGAAGAAGTCACAACAACTCTCTTCCAAATGTACCCTAATAAATCCCTAGTGCCTAATGACTTCCCAACCTACTTTCTTTCAAAAAAAATTTCATTTTATGGATGATGAAATTATAGAGGCCATAGAGGGTTTTAGAAACTTGGTTGGTCTTCTCAAAGAAGTTAACCATACTTTTCTTGCACTTATTTCTAAACAAGATTTTGAAGAAATTTTTAAGGAATATAGGCCAATAACACTATGTAATACTATTTATAAAATTTTATCCAAAGTATTGTCCAATTGAATGATAAAGCTTCTTCCCTATCTTATTAGTGAGGAAGAAATAAGCTTTGTTCTAGGAAGATCCATTTATGATGGAATAGTCATTGCAAGAAGCTATCCACTCTCTTCAGTGTAATGGGTCTTTAAGTATGCTTATCAAACAAGATAATAGTAAATCATATGAAAAATTAGATTGGAGATTTTTATATATATGTTTGCAAGCTTTTGGCTTCTCTAATCAATGGATTAATCTGATATTTGAATGGATCTCCACTCTCAATTTTTCAGTCCTGGTGAATGGGACCCCAGAAGGTTTCTTCTCACCCTCTAGAGGACTTAGATAGTGGGCCCTATATCTCCCTTTCTTTTCATCCTCATGTCTAAAGCTCTTGGAAGAGATTTTGGTAGCTATAAAGAAAATCATTCTCTTAAGGGCATTCAATTATCTTAGGAGGAAGATGCTACTAGTCACCAACAATTTGTCGATGATACTATATTATATGGGGAAGCTAGCATCAAAGAGGCAAAAGCATTTAAATAAATCCTCTAGACCTAAATGTCAACTTTTGAATAGGAAATAAAATGATCAAAATAATAAATATTCCTCTTCAATGCCAAAGATGCTTTGGAAATTGAGATCCATAAATTGTGAACATTAAAAAGGGATCTTTTCCCTGCAGATATTTGGGTATCCAATTAGAACAGGGAAAGATAAATTCTTCTAGATGGGTTACTCTTATAGATAAAATCAAAACCAAGGTTTAGTCATGGAAAGGAAAGTGGTTGTCTTTAGAAAGAAGAATAACCATGCTCAAATTAGTATTGTATACTATTTCAATGTACCAAATATTAGTTCTGGGCTTGCTAACTCAAAAGAAGGATAATATAAATAAAATATCAAAAGAATTCCTATGAAAAAGCTCAGAAAATAATGAGAAAATATCCCTCATAGCTTCAAAAAAATTTTTTTTGACATACATCAGAGGGAGGCTTTAGGATCAAAAATTTAAATGAACAAGCTATGGCTCTTGGAGCCAAACTAATTTGGAGAATGATAAGATAAAAAATCCTCTTAGGGAGTCCAACTTATGGAGCTTTATTCTTAGTTGTAGATCTATCATTTTGAATAAAGTAACATGGAAAATAGGTAAGGGGGATCAAGTCCAATTCTAGAGAGATTCTTGGGGAGGGTATCAAATTATTATAAACATGACCAACTTCCAAACTACTAGAACCATTCTAGAAGGTAGTCTTGGTCCTTATCTAATGAATTATGTATTGAAAGATGACTCCTCAGAATGATGGAAATGGAAGCTATTTTCAACCTTCAATTTACCCCTAAGAAAGAGGAAAAACTTATTGTAGTATTAAATGAAAGGAATGTCACCTTCATAGGACATGAGGATATATTAATTTGGGATAGTTCCAAAAATATCGAATATAATTCAAAAGATGGTTATAACTACATCTATAATTTAAGCATCATTGTAAGGTGGTTATTCCCTAATCCCTATGTTGACAACCCTACATTTACCCAAAGAAGGATATTTCTCATAGTTAGCCCTATAGAAAAGAATTTTAATTGCAGATAGAATTAGAAGGATTGACTTTGAAGGATCCCCTCAATGTCTCTTATGTGAATAGAATTGAATCAACTGAGGAAGATATCGATCATATCCTACTAAATTGTTCATATGCATCAAATGTTGGGTACTAGTTTTGAAATAAAATAAATTATAGACTAGCATTGCCTTTAAATCTATTATGTCCTTTCTACTATCTTGGCTAAGATGATTTCAAGATGCATCTATTCCAGACTATGGAGAATATGAGAAGTAGTTTTGGCCATATAGTGACCTCCACATACTCTTGAATGCATTTCAGTGAGTACTTTTGGTGATTATTTATGGTCAATACACTTCAATAGTATTCCTTCAAAATTTCTCCACTAGAGGTTCTCACCAATGATAATATACCTAAGAGCTTGTAGCTTCATAGATCTCCTTTCATTATCGGTTAAATGAGATGGAGCTTCCATATGTTGAAAATAATAAATAATATTCTTATACCATTCACAGTCATCCATATCACAAGACGGAATTATGGAAGGAGGGAAACAAGATAATCTTTAAAAATGTGAGTGTGTCTTTGAATTTCTTATATCTAAGATAAAGGTTTCCATTATTGAAACCCTAAACTGTAAAATCTTGAGTCTTAGTGGGACAAAAACAACAATATCTCCCTGGGATGAAAAAATGCAGAATCAATGGCCAAGACTTAAAATTACCCTTTTTATGGCAAGGGGGAAAGGTAAGAAAGGAGAAAAGGGCTTTGTGTGTTTGGTCCCCTCCCATGTAAGGAAACTTGCAACAAAGAATATAACTATTTCCACATAGCCCATAATAGATTTGAAATAAATATGTAATTGAAATCCACATGCAAGAGAATAGAAAACATATCCACAAAAATGTGACACAAGATGTACCTTGGGAAACTCTCATTGAGGGAAAAACCTAGCCCCCAAAAGCATCTATCACCATGTACTATTTAGCAAAAACACCATTTCAATAGAACCATGGAAGCCTTCAAAGCCATAGCCACTACTAAGCAATCCATGTGAACAAGCATGAATCCACACATACCATGCCATGCTTCCAACCTTCACAAATGCTCCCTTGGCTAACTTGTCAAGCCTTGTCTCGTTTGACTCTTTCCCTTTTTTCCTTCTATCTTCTCCTCCCAACAACAACTACCCTTGCAACAACTTATATAGTAGCAAGTCCCACAAAACCACCAAGTGGTATTACATAAACCATGTGCTAAAACCATTTTCTACCTAACCCCTTGATGCCATATTTAATATTGGAACATTAATTCTTTTCCCCAATTTAAATAATTACATGAAATATTATCACAATGTTACAATAAAATATCAAGTATATCCTATGGGATTCTTTACATGTTGCATGCCCATCTAGGTGAAATATTACATAACAAAATAAAATAATACAATATAACAATATTATGCAATCTTTGTACTAGAGTATCATCAGTGATGATGTTTGTGATGGGGTTAAGGAGTTCTTTGGCTCTAAGAAAATACTCAAAGAATTGAATGGTAAACTTGCACTAATTCCCAAGAAGTTGGGTGCTGATAGTTTGTATTAGTTTTGACCAACTAGTCTTTGTAATTCTTTTTATAATTTTTTTCTAAACTACTTACTCTTAGAATTTTGTCCCTTCTCCCTAGTTTGATCTCTATGTAGCATAATGGTTTTGTTCTGGGGAAGGCAGATTTTGGATTCAATTATTTTGGTGCATGAAAATATTCACTCTCTCAATGCTTCCAAGAAAGAGGGGTTTCTTCTTAAGTTAGATCTATCCAAAGCTTATGATAGAGTGGATTGGGCTTTTCTTCTAAGAGGTCTTGAAGATTTTGGGTTTAACAAGAGATTTAGGGATCTAGTATTTATGCTGGTCTCTTTGGTTACTTTCTTAGTTCTTGTGAGTGGTTCACCTATCCCTTTTCTCTAGGCTTCACATGGTTTAAGGCAGGGGGATCCGCTTTCACCTATTCTCTTTATTTTGATGGCTGAATGTCTAGGTAGATTTGTGGAGAAATTGGTGAGTGTGGGGGATTTTTTTGGTCTTAAAACCTCTTCTAAAGAGTTGATTTGTTCACATCAACAATTTGTGGATGATTCTATAGTTACGGGACAAGCCTCAGTTAGAAATGCTAGAAATTTAAAGAGTGTATTGGATGATTATGGGCAAGCTTTAGGTCAAATTATTAATTGGAGAAAAAGTGTGATTTATTTTGTCAATGTGAATGAGAAGAGATATAATAAAAATAAAAGGATTATTGGATGTGAGATAGGTTACTTATTAGGTTCTTATCTAGGGTTGCCTCTTTGTTTGGACCCACCTTAGACCTTTTGGAGTTTGCTAATTGACAAAATTCACTTGAAGTTAGCAAGTTGGAAAGGCTTCCTCCTTAGTTAGGATGGTAAGATTATTTTTCTCAAATCCATTTTATAGAATGTTTCACTATATGCTTTGAGTGCTTTTAAGATCCCTAGAAAGTATGTGTTGGCTACTGAAAAAATTAGAAGCTTTTCTTATGGACAGGTGTGGGAAAAAAGAAAAGGCTACCTCTAATTGCTTGGGAGAAAGTTTGCATGCCTTATTATAAAGGTGGCCTTGGTTTGATAAGAGTTACTACTATGAATGATGCTTTTCTTGCCAAATTGTTATAGAGGTGGAAGAAAGAAGAAGGAGAATGGCATAAAATCTAGAATGATAAATATAATAGGGAGAACCAAGATCTTAATCACTTTCTCAATAATGAGTCGGTACAAGGAGGTTCTATGATTTGGGAAAATGCCCAAAAAATAAACATATTATTAAGAAAGGGGTTAGATGAAAGATGGGAAATGGGAGGACTATTATTTTCTAGGATGATATCTAGATTCTTAATCATACTCTTACTCCTGATCAAAGATGGAATGCTTATATGGAGCAATGTAAGCATCTCTTCAAAAATTTTGTTGAGGATTATTGAGAAGGGAATAAGTGGCTGGACCTCAAAAGGGTGGACAAAAACTCGAATGATCTCAATAAGATTCTAAATGTGATCTTCTTAAGCCATGAGGAAGATGCACTAATCTAGAAATTCAATCCCTATGGTCTCTTCTCAATGTATTTGGTGTATGCTAATGATTTTGAAGAGCATCTAGAGCCTTGTTTGGCTAAAGCATGGTTTAAAGGTATGACTCCCAAAGTTAATCTATTTTTTTGGATACTCTTGCAGGATTTTTTTAAAAATTTGGATAACTTATTGAAGAGAGGGTTCAATATTGTTAATAGATGTTACCTTTGTAAAAATGATGTTGAGTCGGTCAACCATATGACCTTGCACTACTCCTCTACTAAAATGGTGTGGGATAGGGTTTGTGGTCTGCTAAATATTTCTTGGGTTTTTCTTGAGACCATTCAACACTTTTTCAATGGTTGGAAGCCACTTTCTAATAATGCCTTAGTTTTGTGATTATGGGATTTTATTCTCCCATTCCTTTGCTGGGGTGTTTGGAAGGAATGAATTGATAGGGTGTTTAGGGGAATCGAATCAAGTCCTAATCAAGTTTTCTATAAGATTAAGAATTTGGTGATTGAGAATATTAGATCCAATGGAAAAGGTCAACAACCTCAGAATGAATGGGAAGATTTGGTGAATCAGAATTGGAATCTTAAGGATATTAGCTTGACACAAATTGGTCCTAACCTTAGGGACCTAGCTAGATGGGATTGTCCCCCTATGGATTGGTATAATATAAAATTTGATGGGGCCTTAAAGGACAACCTAGGAATTATGGGTTGCAGATTCATTATTAAGAATGAGAATGGAGATAGAATGGGGGGTATGGCCATCCCTATTGGTATACAAACTAATCATTTGGCTGAGGCTAATGAGACCCTGTATAGTCTCATCTATGGAAAGAGTTTGAATTTTAATAATATATGGCTTGAGGGGGATTCCCTTAATATTATCAATTTCCTTAATGGAGTTTCCAATTCTTCCTGGACTATTAATAATATTATTTGTCAAGCCAAAGATCTTATCAACTCCTTTGAAAATTGTATTGTATTTCATAATTTTAGAGAAACCAATCATGTTGCTAACTAGGCTACCAATGTGGCTTGTAGGAGTGAGAAAAAGGTAATATGGAACAATAATGATACAATACCCATAGAGGGGCACTTATTGATCAAACATGACAAAGTTCTAAGTAAGCACAAGGGGTCCATTAATGATTACCATGTCAGAAAAATTAATTAATTTTTTTGACGGATTTGGGATGCAGTGGGCTTTTATGAGAAGGAAAAATTTCTTTCACTTAATTCCACATGGATTATGGGTCTTATTTGCCACTGCGTGTTTTGGTTGTGATATTGATTTCTACATTTAGTTGCAGAGGGTTTTTTTGGAGAAGATAGGATTTTCATCTTTGAAACAAGAAGATGGGAGGAAAAAACAAAATAATTAAACTAGCTAGTTGTAAAGAATGAAGGAATAAGAAGGATATCTGGGAAATTCTTGAGCAAGGAAACTTTACTAGTTATATTGAGAAGTTAAAAGGAAACAACCCTGCAATAACTTGACAGTTCATTAAGACTTGGAGAGATGGGATGGTTTTACTAGGAAATGAAAGAATGGGGATGACTAAAGAAATCATAGCTGAAGCTACAGGTTTGGAGATGGAGGGCATCATTTTATATCAAGATATAAAGTTGTCTGATAGGGTGGTCAACAAGTTTGCAGATTCAGCCAAAGAATGCAACATAATGGTTAAAATAGGTAATTCCTACTTCAACCTAGCTTCCATTTTGCACCCATGGTGATTTGTGGTGTTTGTGATTATTGAATATCTCACTCTGGATGGTCGGTTTACAAAAAATTATGGCTACCATTTCATGTTAGTCAATCATTTTAGGCATGGGATTAGGATAAATCTACTTGTTTATCTTAGACAATATTTGGGTAATTCCATTATGGCCTTCCAAAATAACCTAGATGGTGAGCATTTTTTCCGTGAGGGGTTAATGTTTCTCATTATGAACCTTTTGAAGTCCAAAAAGGTGGATAGGACTAGGTAGAGTAAGAAAGAAATTAATTATGAAATGGAGGGAAGTGATTCAGAGGAGGACCTAGACAAGGACACTAAGGATGAAGGGGATGAGGTGGATGTTAAGTAGAGTATGAAGGGGATTTTGGTAGCAGTTCCAAGAAGAAAAAGAAAGGAAAGGGTAGTGAGTTAGGTCAAGACAGTGACTACGAGGAGGAACTAAGAAAGGGTTCTCAGAAGAAAGGAATTGTAGGGAAGGGCTTGGGTGATAAGGGTTTGAATGTGGATAGGGTATCAATTCCCTCTAATGATGAACTATTGATTCAAAGGATGGAAAGAAGAAGAAAATTGGTGTCAACTCAGCATGAGGGTGAGGACAATGTCCCAAAAGAGGTGAATTTAGGCATCGACATACTAGGGGAGCAGGAACACTATAATAGGAAGGAGGTTGAGAAGAGATTCCTAAAGGGAATCATGGGTAATCCAAGGTTAATTTTGAAGGAGATTGGGACCCTTAAATAGAAAATGCAGGTGATCTCAACAGATTTTGAGCAGCTCAATAAGATGGCAAGGGGGAAGCACACACTAGGCCAACATATTGATAGGCTTTCAGAAGTCATTGATAATACAGAGAAGGTTAAAAACTTAATGAAAAAGGTGCCTCCAATTAAAACTAGAAAAAAGAATTTGGAATACATTAATAAAGCTATCCAAAAAAGGATGGAGAGCCTGGAAGCTAAAGTGAGCAATATGGAAAAAATAATCAAGAATTTGGGTGATAAAAATTGTAACATGCTAAAAACTATGGCTAATAATTTCACTACATTGCTAAATAAGATGGATCAGGCTAGAGGACTTGACTCCTCTATTGTGAATGAGGATTAGGGGCTAGGCAAGTGCACTACAGCCAACTCCAGGAAGAGTGTAGGTGGGGGAGCAAAAAAGATGGAGGAAATGAAAGCCACTATAGAAAATATGAAAATTTTGGCAGATCAAGTAGTGGATCCATTGAAAACTCTATAGCTGTCCAGATGCTATCCTTTTGCTTTTCTTTTGCTATATTTTTATGCATAGCTATACTTGGCCTCATATTTCTGTATTAGTTTTCTATTTACTGAGGCCTTTTATTTTTTGAACTCTTTAGTTAGTTACTCTTTGATACTTTGTTAAAGGTTTTGGGTCCTTTAAAACCTATTTTTATGTAATCAAAACAATATTATGCAATGTGTGCAACACCCATTATCTCAAAAATTTCCCACTTGTTGTATACATTGGATAGGGTCAATCTGTAGCCACATAAATAAATAAGGAAACAATCCCCCCTAGCACATCCACCATCATGGACCAAAGTACACCATATGCTTCATCTTGGTAACCACAACAAAATCAAAGTATGCAATATCTCAAACATGAATGATCTTACGTCCTATTATGCCACTACCACCAAACATACATAGAAGCCATCCAAAGAGAAAGCCACCCAATCTGTCACATTAGAAAATGATAAAATCCTATACTAACTAAAATTTCAAGCATAAAAACCTGATCCAAAGGTAATCACATGTATCTATAGTTGTCAAAATATCCATAGCTAAAATAGCACCCACAACAAGTGCCAAACCCATCCAACTATCCATGCCTCCAAAGGTATACTAAGTGAATCTCACATTATCAACATATCCAATCTGTAACCTACAATTGTAATCCTCAAGAGCAATACCTACCACATATATACTAAGAAGCTCTTGCTGCAAAATATAATGTCAAGTTTATAATGAATCCACTTACAACATCAAAAAGAAGTGAATCCATGTAGTCTCAAGGACATCTACAACACAAACTAATAACTTGCAAGAACAACTCTCATAAAAAATCTCCAACAATCTCCCAAGCTCTCCACAATGAATAGAGAAAAGAGATAAAGGTATAACCATGTCATTTCTTACATGACATACATGAGCACAAACTAGTGATCACAATCTCTAACCAATCTCAAATCCAATGTAAGCAAAATTGAACATCTAGGAAGATAACCAAGACCAAAGAGAACCCATGGAAATCATAATTTGTATCATGTCCTTCTACACACACCTCCAGATTTAAACTGTGCAAGTATGATCTCCTCCATAAAACCCCAACATGAAGCCTCAACAACACCCAAACTATACCATATAACCAATCATGCATGTAAGCCTCTCACAAGAAGATCAAACTCATAAACTATTCCCAATCCAAGGAATCTGGCCAATATAAAACCATCTCTCAAACTCAACCAGCATAATAACATATGAAAATGGAGATAACCAATGCTAAACCATCTCTCAAATTAACCATGTACCTAGCAGAAATAATGGCCTATACTTCTCAAGTAGAAAACTATCGAGTAGACCAAGAGTACGGAATGACAATGCTCATCAAGATTTCCAAGTCTCCAACCAAGACTCATCTAGGAACAATCTCCTCTCAAGTCCATATTAGGTGAATTCCCCTTAGACTTCTTGTTGAAACCAAAAATTTTTCCTAACAAATAATTCTCCAATCCAAAAGAAATCAACATCACCACCATCTCTAAGTATCCATGAGAATCTGTAACCAATCAATCCATGCCAACTCCAAATTCAAAATAACAATATCATGAAGTATCTATCTTATGATCAATTTAATCAATAACATGAAACTAAAACAAGGTCAATGTCAAAGTTCCAACCATGGCCTTGAGAACATAAACATGACAACATTATCTAACCATCTCAACCAAAGAGATAACATGCTCCATATGAACATATTATAACATGCCAAAAATCTAAATTCATATCAAGAGTATATCATGACATAAAATGAAACCATCCTAACTCCAAGGATAACATACCAAACGAAAGCATAAACCACACCTTTACCAAGAACCACATGAGTTCTCAAGATGCAACCATCTCCACACACCATGAAGAAGACCATCTCCACACACCATGAAGAACAATCTCCACACAACATGAAGATAACCAAGAACCCCATGAGTCCTCAAGATCTAACCATATTCACACACCATGAAGATAACAAGTGCACCATGCAAATATTAAAGACAATTCTGTAGCAACATGATCTAAGAAAAACCTCCAACATCTACAAACACTCAATAAATATATCAATGACACAAAACTCCCACTCAACCATGGTACCAAGGCATCATAAAGTTTGTCTCCTACATGAAGATCCTCCAAGTCTACACTCACACAACCAAAGTGTTAGTACCAAGTGAAACCAAGATCTCCAACCAAAAAGATACAAACTAAACTAGGAACTAATCCTACACAGTCACCTCATCACTATCACAAGATACCACTAAACCGTGTATCCAAGCTATGATCATGACATCATGATGAAAAAAAAACTATCCTCAAAAAAATGAGAGTCAACCAAGAAGACAATATACCACCATAACCATATCAAGAATCCAAACTAATGAACATCAAGGATGTACCTATATATCCAATCATGTCATGCCAAACTCTATGGCACCATGACAACATCTATGAACCAAGCAACTAACTCTTAATGTGTCCAACCTATCAGTATAAAATAATCAACCACAATTCTGCACCATTACTTTACTTGGTGACAACATCTTATCCCTTCTATATGAAGAAAATATTAGCAAATCATGTGACTTAGGGCATAGACAACCCAAATCCAAGCCACGAATATGAATATGTATCAATAATGATTTAGATCAATAGGCAAAGACAACCCATAACCAAGCTATAAATGCAACCTATAAGTATAGACCTCTTACAACATTACACAATTTGTAGACCCAACAAGTCATCATATATATCCAAACCAAATACTGATAACCATATCATCATGAGACCAATCTAAAATATGAACTGAGTATACAATGACATCAAATCTTAAATCTTCAAACATACAATGTCATAAACTCACAATGTTACTATAGTTAATATATATCATAAACTATTCAAATCAATAGATCACCAAATAAACCATGCCAAACTTGACCCAAATCTAAACCAATGTGTAGAGCTCTCCAAGAGCTTTCTGTTGACTACTCGAAGTCCAAAATTCAACTATGTATGCCCAAGTTATGCCCTAATTTGTACACAAAGTAAACAACATCTAACTTTTGAGCTCTTAAAACTTGACAAAATGTCAAAATCACAGAACTAAACCTACACCAAGTTGTAGTGCTCTAAATTAGGTTTACAACACCTATAAGAAGTCTAAAATCTGATATCTTGAGAGAAAGTTATGGCTATTTTACTAAGATAGTTTTTTTATCGTTTTCACTACGATTTTTTTTGATAAAAATTTTGATGGGATTAAATTTGATGGCTATCATGGGATGAAACTAAAAAAACTCTTTCATTTCCTTTGAACATGGCCAAACTAGGCCATATTATATATCAAAATTTATGGAAACATCAACTTGGATCCAATGGTGAGGTTTATTTTTTCGCAGGAGGTCATTTTTGTAAGTTCCCCTTAAAACCATCATTTAAATGAAACAGCTGAAAAACCCTTTTGTCCAATAATTTCACATGCCCAAAATCTACCAATATCCCATCATAACAACAAACCCAAAATCCTTAGATCTACAATAAACAACTCATATATCTTGCCCTTTCTTTTATCCTCTCATGCATTGCCATAGATTCAATCTATGGTTACAATAATAAAACCACAACTCTGATACCACTTGTAAGGAAACTTGCAACAAAGAATATAACCATTTCCACAAAACCCATAATAGATCTGAAATAAATATGTAATTGAAATCCACATGCAGGAGAATAGACAACATACCCATAAAAATATGACACAAGATATACCTTGGGAAACCCTCATTGAGGAAAAAACCCAACCTCCAAAAGCATCCATCACCATGTATTATTCAACAAAAAACACTATTGCAATACAACCATGGAAGCCTTCAATGCTATAGCCACTACCAAGCAATCCATGTGAACAAGCATGAATCCACGCATTCCATACCATGCTTCCAACTTTCACAAATGCTTCCTAGCTAACTTGTCAAGCCTTGTCCCGCTTGACTCTTTCCCTTTTTCCCTTCTATCTTCTCCTCCCAACAACAAATACCCTTGTGGCTACTTATATAGTAACAAGTCCCACAAGACCACCAAGTGGTATTACATAAACTATGTGCTACCTAACCCCTTGACCCCACATTTAGTATTAGAGTTTTAATTCTTTTCCCCAATATTAAATAATTACATGAAATATTATCACAATGTTATAATAAAACTCATCAAGTATATCCTATGGGAGACTTTACATGTTGCATGTCCATCTTTGATGAACCTCCTTATAGCAATATCGTGAGAATGCTCGAAATAACAGAATACAAAGTGATAGCAGAACTAAGAATGAATCTACTGATCGCAGGCCACTTCGAGGGGGTAACCTCCTTTGAGCAAGCTCAATACAATAAATTCGTCCGTGCCCATCAAGGGCCTCAACCTATTCTTATATACTGAGTACGATCTAGAAAAGTAATACTACCTATGCATGTGGGATAATAAAATATACTCACGGGATGACTTACAAAGCATATGCGTCCAACAACACTACTCTAACAAAATAAACAGAAGGAACACACAGGTTCCTAACATCCCCTCTCCCTTAGAAAAAAGCTTTGTCCTCAAAGCTTAAGGTGTGGAAATTGTTGTTGAATCTGAAGAAGGGGTTCCCAGGTAGCATCCTCTGGTTGCATGCCATGCCACTGAATCAAGACCTCAGAGATGGAGCGAGAGCGAAGCTGGCGAGTGCACTGGTCAATGATTGCCACCGGCTCCAGGATAATGGATCCTTCCGTATCCATTTCAGGGAGAGTAGTTTGTGCTCTGACAGTGGTACCCAGAAATTTCTTTAGACAAGAAACATGAAAGATTGGATGAATGCGGGAAGAAGGAGGAAGTTCCAGTTTATAAGCAACTGAACCAATCTTCTGCAGAACCTTATAAGGCCCATAAAATTTTGGGGCCAGCTTATGACGCCCTTTCAGCTTTAGGGAGGATTGTTTGTATGGCTGTAGACGAAGAAAAACCATATCCCCAACTTGAAATGAGCGCTCAGAACGGTGTTGATCTGCTTGCTGTTTCATCCGATTACGGGCCATGTGAAGATTATCCTGTAAGGTACGAAGAATCTGATCCCTGCTGCGGAGAACTATGTCAACTGCCTGGACTGGTGAGCTGTTGGGAGTGTAGGGAAGGAGCACTAGAGGTGCCTGACCATAGACTGCTTCATATGGAGTCATTTTAGAGGCAGTGTGGTAAGAGGTATTGTACCACCATTCAGCTAAAGGGAGCCACTTGGCCCACTGATGTTGCTGTTCGGAAGTGAAGCAACGAAGATAAGTTTCCAAGCATTTATTGACAATTTCAGTTTGACCATCAGTTTGTGGGTGATAGCCCGAACTCATCTTCAGTTTGGTGCCAGTTTTCTGAAACAGTTCAGTCCAAAAATGACTGGTAAAAGTTGCATCACGATCAGAGACAATGGAAGAAGGGAGTCCATGAAGACGAAATATCTGGTCCATGAAGATTTGTGCAACAGAGGAGGTAGTATAGGGGTGGCTGAGGGCACAAAAATGACTATATTTCAAGAGACGATCAACCACAACCAAGATCACTGTCTTGCCACCGGATTTAGGAAGCCCTTCAATGAAATCCATAGAAATATCAGTCCAAATCCGTGTAGGGATGGGCAATGGTTCGAGCAAGCCAGGAAGGAGGGTCGTTTCACCCTTGTGGCGTTGGCAAGTATCACATTCAGCCACCATCTATTGAATCGTCTATTTCATCCCTTTCCAAAAGAAGTTTCTCCTTGCTCGCTCATAAGTTTTGAGGAAGCCTGAGTGCCCTGCAGAAGGAGAAGCATGGAGTTCATAAAAAATAGCCTGATGTAGAGCTGGGTTCTGAGGAAGCACTAGCCGACCCTTGTATCGAAGAGAAGCACCATCCCAAGAGTAATGTGGTATAGCAGAAGGATTATTGGCTAGCTGGTGAATGATTTGAGATAAAGAAGAGTCACTGTCATAGCCCTGCTGAACAGACGCTAACCAATTGGGAATGGGCATAGAAATAGCGAAAAGGGAAGCTTGATTATCAAATGTGCGAGAAAGAGCATCTGCCACAATATTCTCCTTACCCTTCTTGTAGGTGATCTCATAATCATACCCCATGAGTTTGCTGACCCATTTCTGTTGTGTAGGAGAGGATACCCATTGTTCCAGGAAGTATTTCAGACTTTGGTGATCGGTTCTGATGCAAAAATGACTCGCTAAGAGGTATGGCCGCCACTTCTGTACAGCATGCAAAATAGCCATCATTTCTTTTTCATAAGTAGAGAGGGCTAGATTCTTACCAGAGAGGGCTTTGCTAGTGAACGCAATAGGATGGTCATCTTGCAGGAGAACAGCACCCAATCCATTGCCGCAAGCATCACTCTCAATAGTGAAGGGTTTGGAAAAATCTGGCATTGCGAGAACAGGTGTACTGCACATAGCCTGTTTCAGTTGTTCAAATGCAGTCTCAGCAACAGGGGTCCAGGAGAAGGCATCCTTTTTTAACAGAGCTGTCAATGGTGCTGCAATTTTCCCGTAATCTTTGACAAACTTGCGGTAGTAGCCAGTCAACCCCAAAAAACCCCGAAGGCTCTTGAGAGTTTTAGGATGCGGCCAAGTTTTCATGGCATCTATTTTTGTAGGATCCACCCGCACTCCATGGTGTGCAACAATATGCCCGAGATACTCCACTTCCTTCTGGCCAAACACACATTTAGATAGTTTTGCACAGAGTTGATGATCAGAGAGAAGTTGCAAGACAAGCTCCAGATGATGGAGATGCTCAGCCCAAGTTTTGCTATATATGAGGATATCATCAAAGAAGACCAGAATGAATTTCCGGAGGTATGGTGGAAATATGTTATTCATCACTGCCTGAAATGTTGAAGGAGCATTCGTGAGGCCAAAGGGCATGACTAAAAATTCATAGTGACCATCATGTGTGCGGAAGGCAGTTTTAGGTATATCCTCCTCATTAACCCGAATTTGATGATACCCAGAACGAAGATCTAACTTGGAGAAAAAATGAGCCCCATGAAGTTCATCAAGAAGTTCATCAACAACTGGAATGGGAAACTTGTCCTTTATAGTGAGATGATTAAGTGCACGGAAATCAATGCAGAGTCGCCATGACCCATCTTTTTTGCGAACAAGCAGAACTGGAGAAGAAAAGGAACTGGTACTAGGGCGAATAATACCTTGCTTCAGTAAGTCACGGACAAGTATCTCGATTTCGGTCTTCTGATGAAATGGGTAGCGGTAGGGCCTGATGTTGGGCGGAACACTGCCAGGAAGGAGCTGAATACGGTGGTCCTCTGGACGAGAAGGAGGTAATCCCACAGGTTCAGCAAATACACCAGAATACTTGTCCAAAATGTGTTGGAGATCGGCAGGAGTGCTAGAGACTGCTGATGGCTGCATCTGAATGGAATGGAGCTGAGCGATGACACCATGTGAGTTCTTCTTAAGAAGTTTTTCCATACGGTGTGAACTGATGATGCTGAGAGACCCTGGTTGTAAGCCTTTCAAAGTGTGTTGGTGCCCCTCGGCTGAAAACTGCATCCAAAGTTCAGCAAAATCCCAGAGAATGGGGCCAAGAGTGCGTAACCATTGGGCACCCAAAACCACATCACAGCCACCTAAGGGTAAGGCAAACATGTCAGAGCACATGTTATAATCGCCAATAGAGAGACGCACATTGCGACATTTCCCTTTACAAGGTAAAGTGCCCCCATTGGCAATCATGACTTCAAAGCTAGAGCAGGGATGGATAAAGCAATCAGCCTGTTTGGCTATTCGTGGATCAATGAAGTTATGAGTGCTACCAGAATCAATGAGTATAGTAAGAGGGATCTTCTTGAAGAAACCCTGGACCCGCATGGTTTGTGGAGTAGTGACTCCTGCCAAAGCATGGACAGATATCTCTGGTGGAGCTTCTGGTGAAGGAGGTTCAGGCTGGTGAGGCTCAACCTCATCATCCACTGTTTCCTGAGCATCTACATATTCTTCCAGTTCCAGTGGAGAATCCACATCCAAGAGATAGAGCTTTTGCTAAACACATCTATGGCCTCGAGACCATTTCTCATCACAATTATAACAAAGCCCTTTGTCTCGCCTGACTCGCATCTCTGTTTCAGACAAGTGCTTGATCGGAGTAGTTCTGGGAGCGGGTATGACTGGAGGGTTGTGAGAACCTGTATTTATGAATGGAACAAAATTAGATCTGGAGCGTTGTAGAGCACTAATCTTGTCTTCTGCTAACTTAGCCAACCCAAGGGCTTCCATCATTGTAGTAGGTCGAAACATTTTGACTTCTGAGTGAAGTGCATCCTTCAGACCACTGACAAAACAACTACGGAAGAATTCATCAGACAAGCCCTCTGTGTGATTAGCTAATTTTTCAAACTCTGTCTGGTATTCTCTTACAGTGCCTGTTTGACGCAGTTTAGTGAGTGCTCCTGTGAAATCATCAAAGGAACTAGGGCCAAAGCGCTCCAAAATGAGGGTGCACAATTCTCTCCACGTTGGGCCTACATTAGCCTTGATGTACCAACGGAACCATTGAAGAGCTTCATGTTCCAAATGAAAAGATGCAAGGGGGACTTTGTGGTTATCCAAAGTATTATGCAAGCTGAAATACTGCTCTGCCCTATAGATCCATCCAGTCGGATCAGAACCATCGAAGCGTGAAAAATCAAGCTTTGGTCCACGGAAATTGCCAGAAGAGGACCCAGTATCTCCTGAATGGTTTCGGCTCATGGCTGACTGCTGAAAGTTAAGACCCAGAATTTTGTCATCCAGATCTTGAAGTTTGGTTTTGAGGGATGCCATTTCTTCTTCCATGATTTTTGCTCCTGTACGCGTAACAACCATAAAGCAAGGGTTTTTTTTTTTTTTTTTTTTTTTTTTTGAACAGTCGACTTAGAAAAATTCACTCACAGACAGAACAACTGAAAAGAGTTATTGCAATAACAAGAGATATTAGAAGTGAGAGGAACCTGAAGGCCACGACAGAAAAAAAATTTGATGTAATTTCCACCCAGCGAGCCCAAGAGAGTGCTCTGATACCAGATGTGATGAACCTCCTTATAGCAATATCGTGAGAATGCTCGAAATAACAGAATACAAAGTGATAGCAAAACTCAGAATGAATCTACTGATCGCAGGCCACTTCGAGGGGGTAACCTCCTTTGAGCAAGCTCAATACAATAAATTCGTCCGTGCCCATCAAGGGCCTCAACCTATTCTTATATACTGAGTACGATCTAGAAAAGTAATACTACCTATGCATGTGGGATAATAAAATATACTCACGGGACGACTTACAAAGCATATGCGTCCAACAACACTACTCTAACAAAATAAACAGAAGGAACACACAGGTTCCTAACACCATCTAGGTGAAACATTACATAATAAAATAAAATAATACAATATAACAATATTATGCAATGTATGCAACACCCATTATCTCAACATTCCACTAAGAATTGGGTTAAATTGAACTTGGATGGTGCCTCAAAGGGAAACTAAGGTGCAATAGGTATTGGTTGTTGCATTAGAAATCATCAGGGTAGACTATCAGTAAAATGTTTGAAAGTAATAGGCAAGATGACAAACAATAAATTTGAAATGGAAGCCCTAATAGAGGGTTAGTGGATTTTCTCTAAACTGAACTTTAATCAGGTAGAAATTGAGGGTGAATTAGCCATAGTAATTAATAATTTTACAAATCAATCTATGGCTTACTAGAAATTAAACTCCTTGTTAGTAAAAGGCCTTGGAGTTAGCAAAAAAATGAAGAAAACTATCATTAATCATATTTATAGAGAGGGAAATAATATGGCTGACAAAATTAGCTAACAAGAGGGTAGATGGGAATTGAGAAACTTTTATTCCCATCCATACCCTCCTTAACTACCTAGGCCTATAAAAACTTGTGTGTGTGTGTAATAATCATAATCCACCATTTTTAAGTTCAATTATTGTAGGTTTTGTAAAGAGCAAGTATAAAGCTTGATCAAATATGTGTAATTTCCTTCATTTATTTCCCACTTTTTCCTTAGCTTGGTTGGCACATCCTTTTATTGCTTTATTTACTCCTTCTAATGTGCAAGTCTTAATTTCTCATTCCTCTCAGTTAGTGTTGGAATTTAATTTTACCTGTTGGCCTTAAAAAGAAGAAGGGATGTGTTTGTGTTTGCATTCAGTAATCATGGATACACCCATCAAGCTTACTTCCTCTTCTTAGCTTATGATTTTTGATAACCTAATTAAAATAGATGGGATTAGGCAAATTGTATCTATTAAAAACAATATTATATGGAGGGTAGTTGTCCATTTCTTGGGTACTAAATACATCAATAGCCCTAATAGGTCCCACTTCAATGTGGGCATTGTTGCCATCTTTATTGTAGTTACTAAGCATTCTAAGTAGATAATGCCCTTATTGCCCATTTATGTCAAGAACTATTTGATCATGATTTATTGGGAAGTCTAGATGTGGTCCCCATGAATATTAGAGGGGATCTCATCATCTCATTGGAAAAAAATTATAACATGTTATACATTATGTGGGAGCCAGTGCCTACATACCCAATAATATTTACTAAAGACTTGACTGTCTTTTGGGAGGAGAGAGAGGCTTATCAAAGGAATATGTGTTTTCTCCTCTTCTTCTTCATCATTTTGGACCCAATTGAGGAGGACTGGTAGGAAAGATACTTTAAGGAAGAAGGTACCTTACATGAGCGCTCTCTTCATGCCACCATTGAGGACATACAAGCAACGTTCAGGGAGGAAAAGTGACAATTGGGTTTAGTTCATGAACTTTTTAAACTACTTTTTTCGTTAAGAATAAACTTTTCCTAGTACTACATCCAAATTTTTGATAAACTAATGACTATAGTATGAACACACGTCTAAACTTTTATAAGACATAAATCATATGATATTTCATGGTAATTTTAATTCTCTGATAAGATTGCTTTATTTTCTATTAAGTAATTATGACTACTGGGCTTGTTTTGATATGGTATGTGGTCCGAAATTACTTCAGTAGAATTTATCGTTTGAAAAGTTCTAATTTCTATGAAAAAAATTTAAGGACTTCAATTTATAGTACAATCATGGTGAGAATATGATTTGAAGCCATATACTTGCTTAAATAATTTTTTTCTTTTGAAAAATGTATCATTGTCTTGGAGAAATTGAGGCTCTCACTAAGGAGGGTCAAGAAATTTAAAGTTTAAATTAAATAGAGGGTCATAAAATGTATTCTCAATAATCTTTATAGAAATGGATGTATGTTGGCTAGGTTGTTGTTCTCATGAATAATAGAAGGACTCAACAAAATAAGATGGTTGAACTCTATTTCACTATAATGACTATAATTTTTATTCAATTGTCTACTAGGATAATTATGCATCCCTTAGAATTGTCCTTTCAACAAAGATTTTTGCTATTGGAAGAATCTAAGCATATTTATGGGTCTAGGTTGATCATTTGTGGGAAATTAGTGGGAATCTTCAATTATTGTTTATTCATATTTTTGTAGCCCAATGACTCTCAAGTAGTAGTATTTTGCATCCTCTATTCTATTTGGGTTAGATTCAAGTGAAGGTGGACAAAAAAAAATTCAGTTTGGAGAAAGGTTTGTTTTGGTTTTTCATAATTTGGCAAGTTTCCCTCAACATGGACAAAGCCTTTAGATCAAGAGAGATCCTTGAGCTTTCATCCTTTGTCACCAAAGTCTTATTCAGAATAGATGTTAACAGGGATTTCTAATCCCTCTTATTTACTGTAACACTCTCCTCCAATAGACCTCTATAATATGTTTGTATTAATATCCAATATATTTTAAGGATAAAATTTTTAAGCTTTGTTAAGAGGGTATGCCCTCTTCAAGACCCTTGTTTTGGGTACATGTACGTGAACATGACTTTGGTCCCAGACTACACAGAGGGTTTTCTTAACCCTGTTCTTTTTCCCTCAGTGCCTACACTTGAATAGAGTAATTATAAATATTTTAAAATTAATAAAATGAGAATTTCCCTCTTACACACAGACACATATAAGTGATTTAATTAGTGGAAATTGGGAATTAATTTTTTATTAATTTTTTTAGGTACAAGTAATTGATTTATTATTGTATGTATCAATTTCTTTTAAAGTTAAGAGGCTCATATCAATTATTTTGAATTAGATTAGGAGTCCCTTTTCAAAAACACAACTAGTATCTCTTAAGGATACAACAACACCACAATAGAAGTGATGGGAGACACCAAAAGGCCACTAGGGGCACACTATCAGTAGAATAATCAAGAGGTACTAGGATTTTTCAAGGCCATGATTGGCCACTTAGAGGCCATTGATAGCACATGTTGTCAATAAGCTATGAAGTGGGGCATATAGGATAATAAAGTGAGAATATAACCATTACAAGGCCAAAGAATGAAACAACCCCACCAAAAGGTTTTTTCCCCCCCAACACAACTCCATTCAACCTCAATAATGGATAGAACCTCTAAATTAGGAGAGGAAGAATCTTAAATTTCCCTATCGAATACACAAAGTTATTAGGATCCAACTTATGGAAAATGACATCACTTTGACTATGAATCCACTCCAAGATACAAAAGCCCTTTTCCACCTCAAAATAAAAAGAGCCCATCCATTAAGAGAGTAGAGATAGACCAACAATGCAAGGAGCATACCATATAACTACCCTTCATCCAAAAATCCACAAAGGATAGCTCACATACAAATTTAAACCTCAAGCTTCTAGAAGAAAGCCTCTGTTAGAGTAATAATATATTGCCTTATTAATTAAATCATTTTGATTTAATTATTAAGTCATTTGTTATCTCTAGTTTACTTAAGCTAAACTTTAGGTATATAATAATTAATTATTTTATTAATTATTATCATGCAACCTAGGTTTTACCTATTAGGGTTTTGATCTCCTTTTATAAGGATTGATTTCTTTGTAATTTTATTCATTTACTTTTGATAATTGCAATCTCACTTTTTTCTCATCTAGAATGTCTCATCTATGGATCTAGGAATTTTAGTCTCCATAGCTTTTGCTTCTCTTTTTTAGTGACATATGTTTGCATGCAAGTTGATCTTTCATCAATTGAACATGTTATCAGAGCTCCATATCTTCATGTCCCTATTCTATTTATGAAATTTTTTTCTTGGCTTTCATATCTGTGCCTTTTATTCAGAGGGTTTTATTTTTAGAGTTTCTTTTGTATTGATTATGGGGGTCACCTTTTTTTGGTACACTTTGAGCTAAAATAGACATCATCGTTGAGCTCAGAGTGCCCAAAGATTGCTATTTTCATACAAAATTTGTCAAATTTGGACACGGTTGAAATTTGAGGCTAAAAAATATTGCTCCCAGATTGGGCACATTTCCTGAGGTGACAATTTTTTTATTTTTTTGGCATGTTTCCCAAGTACTGAATTTTTTATTTTTGGAAAATTGATATTTTTGTTAAAAAATTTATATTTTTGGCACACTTTCCAAGGCAACAATTTTATGATTTTTGCACCAAAATTTGAGATTTTTGAGCATGCAAATTGAGCTGGTTTTGGTACAAAATTGGCATGCTTCCCAGGGCAATATCAATTACATGTGGGCATGCTTGGAAGACATTTTGGCATGGATCCAAAGATAGTAATTTTTTGTGTGCTTTTCCAATGCTTTTTGACTTGCATGTGGTTTTTTGGCCATAACTTGCTCATCAAGACTTCATTTTTTGATCTGAAAGAAGTGACAAAAAGCTACTTCTGAGCCCATCATGATGGTATACTTTATTTCAATTTTGTATGATGTTTAGTGGCCTATTTTTCTTATCAAATTTAGAACTTCATTTTTGTACTTTGAGAGACATATTTTGAGACATTCTATTTTCCATATTCTGCTCCAAGCACATCCCATTCATTTTTTTTTTGCTTTTTTGCATTCTAATGGATATCTTGGTTATTTTAGGTATGGGGATTGATTTTATTGTTTGAGATGATTTTTCATGGGTTGTACTATCTATTGTATTAGCCTTATGTCTCTTTTGATCTTTGTTGACATCCTTTTGTAGTATATTTGCAAACACACTGAGATAAAGTATCACTCTATTGCATTTTAGGATCTTGCACATCATTGTGTTTTATTGTACTTGCACTACATTATAAAGTACCTTGGGGGGGTTTTATGTTGTCCATATTCACCATCTTTCTTTGTCAAGTGAGTTTTCCTTCTACGATATTAACCTCATGATGTGTCATTGACACGTACCAGTATAGGTGTTTATACTTCTTTTGCACTCTCAATGTTCCTAGTTCTTTTTTCTACATGAGATATTGCATTTAGTTTTAGTGTTAAGGGGGGTTATGTTGGTTCTATTACTTTCTTGGTTTGATGGAGTGAGCTATGTATTCAATATTTAATCCTATGTACTAGGCAATTGTAGTGGCTAGATACCTATGCATTTTGGTGAGATGGATCATTTACCATATAGATATTCTTTCTTTCCTATTTTTGGAGGCCATGAAGATACCTTCCATCTTTGATTGATCAGCTCTTCAGACTTAATCTTCTCTACTTGTTCATGTTCTATACAGTGGAGGTTCTTTAGATCAGTAGTTTGGTAGTATTTTTAGCTTCATGCTTCAGTTGTGTTCTTCATGATCATCTTTTGTTCCTATCTTTTGGATCATTCTCTATTTCTCCTCTTTATAGAGATTTTCTTGTGCTTGGGTACCTCATCAGGCCTTATTTCCAAAACCCAAAATTCCTTTCAATAGTAGTTTCTAGGTTTTAGCTACTCCCTAAGTTTATCTTAAGGAGGGGTGTTAGACTAATAAGATACTACCTTATTAAATAAATCATTCTGATTTAATTATTAAGTCACTTATTATCTCTAGTTTGCTTAAGCTAAAATTTAGGCATATAATAATTAATTATTTTATTAATCATTATCATGCAACCTAGGTTTTACTTGTTAGGGTTTTGATCTCCTTTTATAAGTATTGATCTCTTTGTAATTTTATTCATTCAATTTTGATAATATCAATCTTTCTTTTTGCTCATCAAGAATATCTCATCTATAGATCTAGGAATTCTAGCCTCCATAGCTTTTGCCTCTCTCTTTCAATGATAGGTGTTTGCATGCAGGTGATTCTTGGGAGTTGTGGGGTTGATCTTTCATCAACTTCAATAACCTCTATATCAATAATAAATCCATCCACCCCCATAAAAGTCATGAAATAAGAACACAACAAATATCAAGCTCACCTTTTAATCACAAACTTTCCTCAACCTTCTAATTTGAACAAAAAACCCAAACCAATAAAAATCTTAATCCAAAGAAAAAGGAGAGACCAAGAGTCACAAGAAAAAAGAAATCAGTGTCCTAACCAAACAAAGGATAGTCTGATATAGAACAAAAGAAAAGTAAAAGTGAAAAGACACTTGTAACAGTTTAAGTCTAACAAAATAGTCTCAATCCTGTCAACCATTCTAAATTTCTATGTTGAAGAGTTATCATCTTCCTAATTAAAAATATGGTAGGAATATCCAAGCCATAAGCCCACTATCCAATCAATATTCTAGTTCTCCAAAAGGTTGAAAAGCCATCATACTAGTGTTAGCATTAATGCTGATGATACTACATTGGGGGAGTATCCTAAGCATTGGAAAGTATTGATATGTTACATTCATGACTCTGTTTGTCATTGATGTCAACATAGAATTATTTCTAAAAAGACTGGCTGAGTAGTAGACAAAGATCTTGATGGTACAAACAATGGTTTAATTTTCTAGTGATGCATAGTTATGGACATGTTTGACACTATGGTCTGATGATGTAGTTAAATGCATAGAGTCTGAGTTGAAGACGCACAAAAGTTGTATCTGATTTATAGAGAGTAGTTTCTGATGTTTGTTAGCTATCTTTCATCTGAGATGTAATGAAGAGATGTACAATCAGCTAGTGATCAATGACAATCAGATGATGATGTCAATGAGTGCACAAGCCTTAGTATTGCACGTGTGAAGTTTTGTATAGACTGTGAGCCGACAATGGTATTTTAATTATAATTAATTAATTATCTTATTTTAATTAATTGGGAAAGCCTCAAGATTGACTCAAAGAATTATTATGAAGATATGGTATAAAGGAAAGATGTTTTACTTAATTATAATGCAATGTGATCATTGTATGAAGTGTGGAGTGCTCATTGTGATCTAGTTACAAGACCAAAAGGAGAAGAGGTCTAATTGATAAGATAGAGAAAGAGGAAGGAACAATATAGTACCAATTCTAATATTCTACAAGGAATAATATAGAGATTATTTGGAGAGTAGGTTCATTGGTTTTTCCCTTGAAGCTATTTGGGCATTGGGTCTAGTTATCTTCCACAACTCCTAATAGGGTTGGAATCTCCTAACAGGGACTCATATGTACTGAATGTATTCATAGACTTCTAACATGATCCATCCTCTAACAAGGAATATTTATATTAGTACATCATCTTGTGGGTACCATCCCCACCAGCGGTTTCCCTTTGATCAAGGGTTTCACTAGTTAACATATCTGGTGTTATTGTGTATTAGTATCTTGTTGTGGTTTCAGTTTATATTTCTCATATGGTTAAACTTGTTTAAGGTTGATAATTTTGATATTAGTTAGATAACTGATTTAGTTTTATCAGTGGACTATATATTCTAACAATTGGTATTCGAGCATCAAATCCTTGAAGGATAAGCTTAAAATCTTTGGGAGATTGATGGTGAATCTTTTTAGAAAGGATAGTTCTAGATTTGATGGGGCCAACTATGACAATTGGAAGGAGAATATGAAGAATCATCTATTGTGCATGGGTTTGAGATATTGGATCTTGAAGAAGAGTGAGAAGACAATCATTGAAGAAGAAAATATTGAAGGATGTAGTGAAGAAGATAGAGATCTATTCATGTGTAACCTAAGAGCAAGAGAAGCTCTATTGAGAACTCTTCCAAAGAATGATTACACTCAGGTAAAGTCACTTGTAACTTCTCATGAAATTTGGAAAGTATTAAAATCTACTTTTGAAGGTGATGATCATGGAAACAGAATGAGATTAAAGAATTGGATATGTGCATTTAAGGATGCTAAAATGATGGAAGATGAATCTATAAGAGGTTATGTTAGTAGAATATCAAAAATTATTACAGGAATTTGGTTTTATGGTCAAACCAAAGAAGAGATGAAGTTATGTCTTGCACTAAGGATTTTACAAAAGAGATGTTGCTTGAAAGATTAGAATCAATAGAAGAATATTTGAGATATTCTAGAGAACTTACAAGAGTCAAAATAGCTTTCAATGCCCTGAAAATTCAATGCAATCTGGCATGGAGTACAAGCTCACATGGAGATTTTGCAAGTAGTAGCAGATCTGATGAAGACAAGAAAATTAAGGAAGGAATAGCCTTTCTGGTGAGAAGAGAAAAAGATGGTAAGAAAATCTTTAAATGTTTGACTTGTAATGAATTTGGTCATTATGGATATGAATTTCCTAAAAGAGAGAAAAAGTATAAGAGAAATTTCAAGCCTAGAAGAGATAGAGATAGAAATTGTTTGCGTGTAAATGAAGATGAAGAATTTGGTGAAAAAGGTCAAAGTGAAAGTGATGATGAATTAGGATTTGTGGCTATTAAGGAAGATGATCTTGATAGAGAGACTAGAGAAGAAAGAGCTCTAGTTTCCCAAGTGGAAAAGAAATCTAATTGGATAATTGATAGTAGTTGTTCACATCACATGATTGGTGATATGAATAAGTTTATTAAATTCAAGAATCATGATGGAGGTATTGTTAGAATTGGTAATAATGCAACCTATCATATAACAAGAATTGAATCCATTACTCTTTATAGTAAAAATAACACTAATGATGTCTATTTTTTTGATGGATTGAAGAATAACTTGTTGAGTGTTGGTCAGTTGGTGGAAAAGGGTTATTAGTTGCATTTTACTAGGAAGACTTGCATTATCAAAGATAGAGATGGTAAGTTTATTGAAACTAGCAATAGATCTAGAGGTAATGTATTTCAGTTGAATCTTACTAAATTGACATGTTTGGTAGCTAAAGTGGATAACAATTGGTTGTGACATAGAAGATTCTGTCACATAAACTTTGATAATATTGTGAAGGTTACTAGCACTTTTGTAGTCAGAGACTTGCCTAAGATTGTTAAACCTAATAATGTTGTGTGTAAGGAATGTATCTTGGCTAAGCATAAAATGTTAGGATTAAACCTTAGATAGAAATAACAATTACATGCAAATACAAAAAAAAAAATTAGAAAATAATAGATCACAAAAAAAATAACACAATACACCAAGATTTAACATGGTTCACCCAATCCTTGGGCTGTGTCCATCAAACAAAAAGTCCAATATTATTATGATCCAGTGATTGCAACTTGATTACAATTTGTAATGCCTTACATCTCAATACCACTGTGAGAACCAATTTTCACATCACACCTTATGAAACAATCCCTAACCCTAAGCCATTTTATACAAGTATTTTTTCCACTTTAGGGTTAAAATTAGTTACAAAATGTCAGCCATAAATTGGCAAATAAATAATAGCCAATTGGTGAATAATAAACCAAAAATTATCAAGTATGTACAATACTACCCTAATCAAACACCACAAACTAGCAAAAGATAGTATCATTCCCTAGTAAAAAGTTCACTACCATAGATCTATAAAGTTGGAGATCATTCACATAGATATGAATGGTCCTTCTAGAACAAGAGGATTCTATGGTGAAAGGTATTTTATGAGATTTTTTGATGATTTCACTAGAATGATATGGGGCACATTTATTAAAGAAATTTTTGAATCTTTTGAGAGTTTAAGATATTTAAGGATAGAGTTGTGAATGAATCTAGCATTAAGATTAAGTGTTTGAGATTTGATAGAGGAAGAGAATTCATCTCTAGAGAATTTAACATATTTTGTGAAGAAAATGGAATCAAAAGACAACTATCTACACCTAGAAGAAAAATGGGATTGGTGAAAGAAGAAATAAGTCTCTAGTAGAAGTAGCTAGAGCAATGTTATTTTAGAATGATGTTTCTAAGACATTCTAGAGAGAATTAGCTAATGCAATAGTATATAATTTGAATAGAGTACATATCAAAAAAGGTATGGATAAGACACCTTATGAATTATGGTTTGGACATTCACCATTAGTCAAGTCTTTTAGGATATTTTGGGAGCAAATGTTATATTAAGAAAGATGATGACATTGGCAAGTTTAATCCAAGAAGTGATGAAGGTATGTTTCTTGGCTATTTGTTGAAAAGTAAGGCTCACAAATTCTTTAACTATAGAACTAAGACAATAGTTGAATGCACAAATGTAAGGATTGATGAGAAGTTTGGAACCAAAGAAAAGATGGTAGACTATAATTTTGATGAAGAAGAGGATAATTTTGGAATTGTTAGATAGAATGTTTCATGAAGTTTTCTTTAAGACTAATAATGACTTGTAGAATGATGTGCTAACTTTTGAGCATAGAGGAGAAAAAAGTTTTGAACTTAGAAAAGAGATGAGAGTTGAGATGTCAACCCATACCCCTGATAGGAATCTAACAAAGAATCACCCTCTGCAGCAGATAATTGGAAGTGAATATAAAAGTGTGATGACAAGGAATAGAGTAAATGAGGAGATATGTCTAATATCTCAAGTTAAGCCCAAAAGCGTAGATGAATTAGTTAAAGATAATCATTGGATCCAAGAAATGAAGAGAGAATTGGATTAGATAGTGAAGAATCATACATGGGAGTTAGTTCCTAGATCGAAAGATAAGAATGTGATAGGAACAAAATGGGTTTTTAGAAATAAGATGAATGAGCAAGGCAAAGTTGTGAGGAATAAAGCTAGACTTGTATGTAAGGGATATTCATAGCAAAAAGGCATAGATTATGAGGAAACATATGCACTAGTAGCCAGAATGAAAGTAGTAAGGATGTTCTTGGCTTATGCAGGGATCAAGAAGTTCAAGGCTTATCTGATAGATGTTAAATCAACCTTTCTAATTGGAGAACTTGAAGAATAGGTTTATATTGAGTAGCTTGAAGGTTTCCCTTTATCAGAACACAAAAATATGGTATGCAAATTAAAGAAATCCCTTTATGGTCTGAAGCAACCACTAAGAACTTGGTATGCAAGGTTGGACAGTTACTTGGCAAAGCTTGGATTTGTTAGAGGTACGACAAATAGTAACTTGTATTTTAACAAAGTTGAAGATGGATTGTTGATTATTGTAATATTTGTTGATGCCATAATTTTTGGAGATAATGATGAAGCTAGTGATAAATTGGATGAAGAGATGAAGAATGAATTTGAAATGAAGTTTTTCCTAGGATTACAGACTATGCAAAATAATGATGGTATATTAATTTTATAAGTTAAGTATTTGAAGGATTTGTTAAAAAGATTTGGTTTAGAAAGTTGTAAACCTATTGGTACACCCATGATAACTGGTCACAAGTTATCCAATAAAGATGAGACACCTATAGTGGAGAGGAAGAAGTATATATCAATTATTGGAGGTTCACAGTATCTGACTCACACCAGACCTAATATAGAAAATACAATTGGGATTGTAGCTAGATTTCAAGCTAATCCAAAGAAATATCATTATGCAATAGTAAAGAGAATATTTAGATATTTTAAAGGGACATCTAATTATGGAATTTGGTATGATAGATCGAGTGACTTCACTCTATGTGCATATACTAATGTGGATCGGGCAGGTAGTATGGATGACAAAAAGAGCACTAGTGGTGGAGAATTCTTTCTTGGAGGAAGATTGGTTTATTGGTTAAGCAAGAAGTAAGATTGTATCTCATGAAGTACTGTTGAGGTAGAGTATGTTGCAGCAACAAATAACTATAATCAAGTTATTGTGGGTGAAGCATATATTGAAGGATATTAGAATTGAGATTGAAGAACCTGGTAATTAAGTATCAAGTATTGAGAGAGAAAGCAATATAAAAGAAAATTAGATTGGAATGTGTAAGTACTAAAGATCAAATTGCAGATATCTTTATGAAGCCTTTGCCTAAAGATACTTTTTAGTACTTGAGACGTATGCCCCTACTTACTTCTGAATGGATAATGCAAAGAGTGCATCAATCCAATGGTATACAGAACTACTAATTGACTAGACTAAATGCTAATGCTTGCTTCCTATATGGGGTAGTATATATGATGGACCGAGTCATTAAGGACTCTTGGTATTTGGTATTGAAAAATATCTTTGGACACTCAAGTTGATTGAATATTTTGTGTAGCATATTAGCAATTGGTATTTAACAATTGCTATGTTGTAACATTGAGATTGAGGCCTTTGAAATTGATGTCAATGGGGGAGATTATGTATGAAAATAAATCCTAAGTTATGGGGGAGAGATATCTCTTTAAAGAGATTTAGAAAGATTCATGTAAGGAAGTAGGAATTTGCACTTGATGTATTGAGAATTATTCAGTGTAAAGTAAACAATTGATGTCTAAGAAGGAGTATGCACCTGTTGTGCTTGAGATTCTTTTTAGCACGTGGATAGTTGATGCGATCTCTAGATCTAGAGGATTTTAGACTTGCTTGATGATAGTATTTTAGAAGATGAGAACAACAACAACAACAATAGGGTATTATTTGATATTCTTGGAACTTAGATGTTTTTCATCTATGTTTCCATCAATGCCAAAGAGGGAGATTGTTAGCATGAATTTTGATGATACTACATTGGGGGAGTATCCTAAGTATTGACAAGTAATGATATGTTTGTTGCATTCATGTTCGTGTTTGTCATTGATGTCAACATAGCATTGTTTTTGTAAAGACTAGCTGAGTAGAAGACAAAGATCTTGATGGTATAGAAAATGGTTTAATTTTATGGTGATGCACAGTTATGGACATGTTCAATATTTTGGTTTGATGATGTGGTTAAGTGCATAGAGTCTAAGTCAAAGATGTACAAAAGTTGTACCTAATTTATAGAGAGAAGTTCAGAGATAGAGTATTGGGAAAGTAGTTCCTAATGTTTATTGGCTATCTTTCATCTAAGATGTAATGAAGAGATGCATAGTTTGGTAGTGACAAAGGACAGTTAGTGGATGGCATTAATGAGTGCACAAGCCTTAGTATCACACGTGTAAAATTTTGTATAGACTGTGAGTAGACAATGCTATTGTAATTGTAATTAATTAATTATCTTATTCTAATTAATTAGTAAAGCCTCAAGGCCAACTCAAATAATTATTATGAAGATATGGTATAAAAGAAAGATGTTTTCCTTGATTGTAATGCAATGTGATCATTGTATGAAGTGAAAAGTGTAGAAATAAGCAGAGTGCTTGAGGAATGCATGTAAGACATCCAAGGGATTATTGGATGTGAGATTTGTGATTTGGTTACAAGATCAGATGGATTAGAGGTCTGGTTGATAGGACAAAGAAAGAGGAATCAATAGAATAATACCAATTTTTTTTATTCTGCAAGGAATAATACATATATCATTTGGACAATGGGTTCGTTGGTCTTGCCCTTGAAGCTATCTGGAGAGTGGGTCCAGCTATCTTTGACAACTCCTAACATGGTTGGCACAACTCCTAATAGGGTTGGAATCTCCTAATAGGGATTCAAAGTCTCCTAACAGGGACTCATATGTATTGAATGTATTCATAGACTCCTAATAGGGTCCATGCTCTAACAAGGAATATTTATATTAGTACACCATCTTGTGGGTACCATCTCCATCGAGGTTTTCCCTCTAATCAAGAGTTTCCCTAGTTAACATATCTAGTGTGACAACACAAGCACCATTTAATGTGACAACACCAATATAGTGCATATGTCTAATAATCCTATATTGCATTCTAAGACTAAGCATATATCTATTAAGTATCAAGTATTGAGAGAGAAAGCAATATAAAAGAAAATTAGATTGGAATATGTAAGTACTAAAGATCAAATTGTAGATATCTTTATGAAGCCTTTTTCTAAAGATACTTTTGAGTACTTGAGAGGCATGCCTCTACTTACTTCTAAATAGATAATGCAAAGAGTGCATCAATCCAATGGTATATAGAACTATTAATTGACTAGACTAAATGCTAATGCTTCCTATATGGGGTAGTATCTATGATGGACTGAGTCATTGAGGACTCTTGGTATTTGGTATTGAAAAATATCTTTGGACACTCAAGTTGATTGAATATTTTGTGTAGCATATTAGCAATTGGTATCTAACAATTGGTATGTTGCAACATTGAGATTGAAGCCTTTGAAATTGATGTCAATGGGGGAGAGTATGACATGAAAAAACATCTCCTAAGGCATGGGGGAGAATATGTATGAAAGTAAATCCTAAGTTATGGGGGAGAGATATCTCTTTAAAGAAATTTAGAAAGATTCATGTAAGGAAGTAGGAATTTGCACCTAATGTATTGAGAATTATTCAGTGTAAAGTAAAAAATTGATGTCTAAGAAGGAGTATGCACCTATTGTGCTTGAGATTCTTTTTAGCACGTGGACAGTTGATGTGATCTCTAAATCTAGAGGATTTTAGACTTGATTGATGATAGTATTTTAGAAGATGAGAACAACAACAACAACAATAGAGTACTATTTGGTATTCTTGGAACTTAGATGATTTTCATCTATGTTTTCATCAATTCCAAAGGGGGATATTGTTAGCATGAATGCTGATGATACTACATTGGAGAGTATCCTAAGCATTGAAAAGTAATGATATGTTGCATTCATGTCCGTGTTTGTCATTGATGTCAACATAGCATTGTTTTTGTAAAGACTGGCTGAGTAGAAGACAAAGATCTTGATGGTATAGAAAATGGTTTAATTTTATGGTGATGTACAGTTATGGACATGTTCAACATTTTGGTTTGATGATGTGGTTAAGTGCATAGAGTCTAAGTCAAAGATGTACAAAAGTTGTACCTAATTTATAAAGAGAAGTTCAGAGATAGAGTATTGGGAAAGTAGTTCCTAATGTTTATTGGCTATCTTTCATCTAAGATGTAATGAAGAGATGCATAGTCTGGTAGTGAAAAAGGACAGTTAGTGGATGACATTAATGAGTGCACAAGCCTTAGTATCACACATGTAAATTTTTGTATAGACTGTGAGTAGACAATGCTATTGTAATTGTAATTAATTAATTATCTTATTCTAATTAATTAGTAAAGCCTCAAGGCCAACTCAAAGAATTATTATGAAGATATGGTATAAAAGAAAGATGTTTTCCTTGATTGTAATGCAATGTGATCATTGTATGAAGTGAAAAGTGTAGAAATAAGTAGAGTGCTTGAGGAATGCATGTAAGAGATCCAAGGGATTATTGGATGTGAGATTTGTGATTTGGTTACAAGATCAGATGGAGTAGAGGTCTGGTTGATAGTACAAAGAAAGAGGAATCAATAGAATAATACCAATTTTGTTATTCTGCAAGGAATAATGCATATATATCATTTGGACAGTGGGTTCATTGGTCTTTCCCTTGAAGCTATTTCGACAGTGGGTCCAGCTATCTTCAACAACTCCTAACATGGTTGGCACAACTCCTAATAGGGTTGGAATCTCCTAATAGGGATTCAAAGTCTCCTAATAGGGACTCATATGTATTGAATGTATTCATAGACTCCTAACAGGGTCCATGCTCTAACAAGGAATATTTATATTAGTACACCATCTTGTGGGTACCATCTCCACCGAGGTTTTCCCTCTGATCAAGGGTTTGCCTAGTTAACATATCTAGTGTTATTATGTATGAGTATCTTGTTTTGGCTTCAATTTATATTTCTCATATGGTTAAGATTATTTAAGGTTGATAATTGTGATATTAGATGGATAATTGATTCACCCCCCCTCTCCGTTATATCAGTGGAATATATATTCTAACAACTACTACCATCAATTAAAATAACTACTTCCACCAATAATAGGCATTGAGAATCATATCTATGATTATCTATGGAGGATAGAGCTCCCAAGAAGTACCCATCATTACAAAACACATTGTCAAAAAATGGGGGCAAAGCTCTATTAATCAGTTGACCTATCTCCATAGAAGTACAAGTCATCTAGTAGGATATTGAAAACTCAAGTCCCTTCCATAATTACTATAGCCTCATCATACACCCAATCTTGTCTATTCCAAAAGAAGTGGTGAGCATAAGGATGAAACAACAAAGCCCAACCTAGCCAAAGCTCCTCATAGTTTTGACATCAATACCAAAGACACAACCATCCCTTTTGCAGGAAGGGCTACACCCTAATCAGGGATGCCATATAAAGGCACCAACACTTTACACACCTTGCCAATGACTATAAAGCACTAAAAATACATACCACCACCATAGACAAACCCATCCTAAGGATGCCTACACTATCCTCATCACTTGCATCCTCTACTCTTGAGAGTTTAGATTTCAAAATCCACCTATGCTCTGCTTCCTGCTCATTAGCTCATATACAATATATGATAATATAGATATTTATTTAACATGTTGATGGTAGGAATTTATCTCCACCATTTTAGATATTTTCATTGTTTTTGATAAGATAAACAAGTTTTAAACGGACCTTGAAACCCAAAAGTAGCTGCAAACCAAGGATGATAATAAGCAAAAAAGCCCAGCTAGAAAAAATGAGTCTAAAGGCAAGGCCTAGCCAACTATAAAGGCCAAAAAAAATGCCAGATCAAACTATTTTTAACAAAAATAAGAAAAAGCCAAAATGAAAAGCCAATAGTGAAACAACAAAAACACAAAAGATAGAACTAGAGGACTACTCTTCATTCTTCTTCTCGAAATCCTGCATGGTCTGGGTAGCCTCATAAATATTCTGGTGCTCCTCGGCCTTCTGCTCCTGGAATTTCTCCATTTCCTTGTCCAAATTGGTAAAGATGATGTCAGTACCATATCATCATTAGACCCGATTCTTTCTCTGTCCTTTACATCCTCACCTACCAGTAGACCTCTATCTTTGATCACACTGGTTAAAGAGAGCATATTGTCATTGATCAAATTGAGTAGAGAGATCATCTAACTAGCCAAATTGTGATTGTAGTTTTCAAGATTCTTAATTCTCCTCTCAACTAGACTGGCTCTATTGCTCTGATCCTCTTGGTTCTCATTTTTAGTCTTCCTATTGTTGCCCTCCAACTAACACACCTTCTCTTTGACCTCTTCCAACTCATGGTATAACCACTTGATTGATATGAAATTATCAATCGTGCTATTACAAGCATTGTTCAAAATGTTCATTCCTATCTTCCTTGAATTGTTGGAGATGACCAAAATAGCTAGATCAATGAGCTCTTCAAGCCAAAGCTCTTCCTAATTCTCCACCAAAATCTAAGGATTCATAGCTTCTCTATAAATTCCTAATGTTGCAGTCTTAACATTGAAATTTCTCCAAGATTTTCTCTTATTTTTGACAAGAACTTCTCCCTCTTTAGCACCAAAATTATCCTTTTCCTTCTCCTTAGAATGAGATTGAGGGTGGGGATGAGTAGGGGAAAGGGGGAGAATTGAAACATCCGATTCTTGATTCAAAACCCTCTCTTTATTTGCATTATCACTCTTCTATTTTTCCTCGGCATGGTCCTCTTTAATCTCCTCTTCCATCTCCTTGTCTTCATCCTTAGAATCCATGTCCTCCTCATCCTCATTGTAATCCATATCCTCTTTTCTAGAGGTTTGGCCGTGGTCCCTAGGGCTCTTTCTCCTAGGGGTTAAATCAGAGGATACTTCTTAACATGACCCTTAATTTTATTTCTAGAAGAAACATTCCCCTCCTCCAAGCTTATGCTCTGAATTTCATCAGAGTCAAAAGAATAGCTGGAGCTACCATTTTCCTCATCTGCATCTAGTGAAGGATTTTTGCTAATCGTCTGAGCTTTGAAGTACTCATGGATTAGCAGCAACAATCCCTCGTGCAGAGTAGGGTTGACAATGGGCTTCTTCTTAAAGCTAGTGATAGCCTTACTCATGGAATTAAGTAAGTAGTAAGGGAAATAAATTTTCTTATCATGGCAAAAATGATTAAGAAGAACAAAATGATGGTTTCTTACTCGATCAAACCTAGGGTCTAGAGTTATATATTCAATGATAGCATGCAATACATACCTCTAGAGCTTTTTGATGGATTATGTCACATAAAATCTCTCATTCTTAATCAGTCCATTCATTTCTTTGGTGCTCTTCACAAAATCCTTCACATCATTGGTAGAGAGGTTTTTATCCGTGTAAAACTTGAAACCCTCCATAGGAATCTCTGTGACTATAGTGACAACCTCCTTAGTGATTAAAAAAGAGACACCATTCACTTTCGCCTTGCCATCTTTCCATGAATTCACCATACTGTTGGTGACCTTAGGATCAAAACCATGAAGTTTGGCAATGTAACTAGCAATCCCTCCCCTTTTCAACTTTTTCCAGACTTTTCCCCTTTTTCTCCATTTCTCTAGATCCCCCACTGGCTCCTTTTTGCAGCATTCTCCCACCATCTCTTCAGTATTTGCTCCAACATTTCTCATAAATTCTAGGCTCTACAAATCCTTTGCAAACAAAATTTTGGCACTATTTCTCTGATGCGTTCCAAGAAGATATTTAATATTAATACTTAAACATATCCATTAATATCAATGATATTAATAGATGCATTATTGAAGCAATTCTTATTATTAGAGAAGAAATTATTTAAATGAATATGTATGATAAAAGTAATATTGATTGTAATAATAATAAAAATATCTAGTTTGAATAATAATTATCTAAACTATAAATAATAATCTAGTATGGAAACAAATATTAGTATTCCTTATAGTAAAAATATTAATATTAGGGATACAAACTCTAGATTAATGTCATCATTAATAAGTATGCCAATTTTTTTTTAATGATAATAATGTTCTATCTATGTAGGAAAACTATGACTATTATATTAAATACTCTAATAAGAGAGAAAATTATGCTTTTTACATAAATCTTTGGTGATATTGAATGAATCCAAACTTAGTAACAAATATATAGGTAAGAGAGAGTTTTAAATACTACTTTAAAGTAAATTAAAATCTTGGTAATTGCTTATTAATAAACATGGAGAATATTGAAACCAATTCAGCTATGTTGTATAGACCTAATTACAACATCCATACAAATAGTATGAATGATGTTAAAAAGAGTACTTTTTACTAGCGTGGAAGTAAGTAGAAGGTATATTTCCACTAATGATAACTTTGTATGACTAAAAATGTATTCATTAAGGATAATTTGGTTGTTGGAATTAGAATGAAATTGGCATACAAAATTCTTAAATTTATAATCCATTGTTTGGGTCTGCTAAATTGAAATTGGAATTGAAAAAAATAAGAATTTGGTAATACCCATTTACCCCCCAAAATTTGGATTTGGTATTCCACCTAAATAGGTGGAATTGGTCTAATGCTCATTTTTATTCTAATTTGCATCAAAATGAGCATTATAGAAAAATTAAAATGAAATTTGTTTGATGTCTCGTTGACCTATTTTTTTCTTGCTTGCTCTGCCTTATTACTCTTGGTCACACATTGGTCTTAGAATTTTTTCTGCCTCTTAGACAAGAATAAATTTGGGATTATTGGTGTCTCATTTGGGCTGTATCCATTTTAAGGCTTCTATCCATCTTTAGTCTCTTTTTTAGCTTTACAATAATAAATTTTGTAGTTTAGAGCTTTACAATAATAAATTTGGGAAATTAGATTAGAAATTAATGTTCAAGCGGCTAACTTTGTTTTAGAAAATGGAAGTCACATTCATTTTTCTATTTGTAACTAAATTATTTCATAGATTTATATTTACCATCTTAGTCTTGACCTAAAGCGGAATGATCTTTTGAGAACTTTGCCTTCTTTGTCATCTTCTCTAAAATATCTCACCTTTTCTAACAACTAGTTCACTAGAAGAATATAGAATTTGGTGCATTTGAGTTCCTTGATGCACATTGATCTTAGTGTTATTTATTACTTTTTAATGCCTTGGAATGGTTTAAAAGATGGTTTTTAGGAGTGTTATTGTCAATTTCTTTGTGCAAAATATTAAATTTAGGGTATACTTTAATGTCATCACTAGAGTAAGAGTAAATTTTGATTTTTGCAATGCATTTGCTGCATATTTTATACAAATCTAATAGAGTGTTCAATTATTTTTGATATATGTGTTTGAGTTTTTGGTTCATTTATTATAGTATGTACATTAAGGCATATTGTTGATTTGGGGACTCTTCTTGTCTTTTGCAGATAATTTCAGTTTTTCTCAATGACATCAACAATATTGGTAGCATCTCAAGGTAAGTCCCTTGATGTGGCCTCACTTTTGTTATTTCATGTTACACACTCTTTGGAGGATTCATATTCATTTCTTGGAATGTTTTTGATATTTTAAAAATAGCACAATAGATATTTGAGCCATAAGTTATTTGTGAGATAGTAACATCTTCCTTATTGCTCTAATTAATAAAAAAAAACTTGTGTGATGGTGACACTAGAGAAAGAAAGAATTCTTGCTATGTTGAGTTTAAGATTTGTGAGCTTTGAATTTTGAGCATAGGTGAATTTAAGTGTATATGTATCTTTGTGTTTCTCAATTTCTTGAAAATCTTCTTGGTGCATGACAAAATTAGTTTTACAAACTTTATTTGAAAGATCATGAACCCCCCTATTTTGTTTCCTAGTTAGTCAAAATAGAAGGGTTAGTTGCATCATTATTTTGGTCTTTCAAATTAGTGCTTCTAAACCATGTGAACCACTCCAGCCTAATTTATTCCACACTACTATTACCTTGATTTCTCTCTCTCCAATAAGAAAACAAGCTATATCCAATAATATTTATCTCTCTTCCTCATCAAGCCCATAGTAGACAACTTGCAAATTTTGTTTGATTTTGCGTAATATTCTTCTAATTTTATGCAATTGGGATTCCTTGTAATATTTACACTTTCTACCACATAATTGTTCCCCCAGTAATATGAATGACAAAGGAAAACCATTTCTAGTCCTTAAGAACTCTTGAGTGAAGGTTACAAATTTAGGCGATGGAGAGGGTTGCAAGAAAGTGTGACGATAGAATAGTTGTTGGACATATGACATGCAGAGTTCTGGAATGTTATAAATGTAGGAGATAGCCATGATATAAGAACACTTAAATCCCAGGTAGTCACAATGACCATACTATGGTATCTAAGGTTGTCTCAATTTGGTAATTGAGCGTTCAATTGGTAGATGTGATCTACATCATCAAAGATGATGAGTGAGTGATGGGAGTTCAAATGATTTGCAAGAATTGTCATGCCTTGATCTACATTATCCAAAGGAAAATGATGGATGCTAAGGTAATCTAGAAGAATTTTCTTCTTGTGTGGAAAAGCACTTTTGGATACTGAATATTGCACATCGAAAATACAATTAAATCTCTCAAAGAAAGAGAAGCTCTTGTTGAACAAATCTTTGGCCAATTTGGTCTTACTACTTCTCCCCATACCCATGATCCCCCTAATTTTCACTCTCTCTTCTATACCAACTAGTTTGAATCCTCATATCACCTCATCCAATCCAATTGGATTTTCAACTACCCATCACAAAGCTTTTTTCATTATTTGAAATATAGAATTCACAATAATCCTAAAAAAAACAACCTCATCTTTACACATTTTGGAATGGAAACAAAACACAAAAAGAGCACAATAAATAGAATGGTTGGTTGCATCACTATTTTGGTCTTTCCAATTAGTGCATAAGTCTGAGAGGGATAAGTTTTTGGTTTTATCCTTTCTTAATCATTAGTGGTGATACTAGTTGGGTACTAGTCAACACAGACTAGATTGCTAATGGCTGTGTTGACTTTCCTTATGAAAATGAAGTATCATGTTTATTTGAGTAGCATGTTTTGTGGTGTTTTGAGCATTCTTCCAATATTTCTTTATGCTAGAATATATTATATTAGGATTTCCAAGTTATTAGTTTTTTGTTGTTTTTATCTTGTTGTATTTCAATAGATATATGTTGTACATATTTTAGGATAGAACTTTTGAGAAATTTGTTGCCTTTATTCATCATTACATGTTGAAGGAAAGAGGGGACTTGCATGATTTCTCTATATTTATAGGCTGTAGAGATACACTAATTCGATTAAAAATTATGTTAATGTTACAAACAAGGGGAGAAGATGTTTTAAAAGGCTCTCATCTTATACTAGGGTTTTTCTTGTATCAAAAGTTTTTCTATTGTGATGTTTTGGCTTAAATATTGTATAGCACCTAACTCATTCAAGAGTTGCACCTAATCTCTTATGTTATTGTATAGCACACTACAAATGAATTTAGTTTTTAAGTTGATTAATAATTGAGCAGTTAAGATGTGATATTATTGAACAATTAATCCCATCCAATTTTTAGTCATATAATAAGAGTTTATAACAAGCCGAGCCTCTAGTACCTACCCCTAGTTTACATTTTTTCTTATTATTGTCAAACTCTTTTAGGCCAGCTTTATGCTTATTGATTAGTATCATTATCTTTTAGATTATCAGATATTGTTTCATATTCAATTGATTTTATGATAAGACTACTTGGTACTATTTACTTCATGTATGCATGATTATACCTTGATGATGATTGTTACAATGATTTCAGTTATTTGATGATGATTAGTTAGATGGATTATTATATGTGTTTTCTTATGGATATTTATCCCATACTACATGTGTATGGTGTGCGTGTATATTTTCTTTATGTATGATATTTCTAATGTGGTTAGGAAGGGAGTCGTAGTCACCTACTAGTCAGGATCTACATGATGCAACACTTCTTGCCATTTCTATTTAGTTTAGTATATACGTGTTTGTACCCTTTAGTAAAGGAAAAGGCTAACAAAAGTATAGTTGTTCACCTTCAATGATATATTTGGTATTATTATTTTGAATTTGAAAATAAAGTAAACTAATGAAATGTGTAGAAATGGATGAAATTTAGGATTATAATTTTTTATTAATTTTTTTGAATAACAATTGATATATTTTCCTAATTTTTATAGATAATTCTTTAGCTACTGAAAAACACTAAAAATTTGGGGTCTAGTTCCTACCATTAAACTATATGAAAATAAACTTATTTCCCTTTGATCTCAAACTATGTTATAGATAATATATATAGCTAGAACAATCAAAAATAAAAATAAGCTTTAGATCTATATTTTCTCTTTTATAATGATTCAAATTTCAACTCACCTGAAATTGATAGTTTTCATCTCCCTCCACATCTTTCAAAACAAATCTATTCTAACCAGGAGAAAAATTATACATTCTAGAAGATGGCTCTCTCCTCTAGAATGCCATATAATTTTAAATTTTTTTTGATATGATTTAATATTTTTTTCTTTCCCTAAATTGATAACTTTTTTAGTGTTGAAATACATGCTTTTATAATTTTTTAATTACAATATACTATATCTAATTAAAACACTATAAACTCTATATGAGAACATTCTTGACTTTGAACTCTATAAAATGGTATTTATATGTTATTAAAAAATACCATAAAAAATAGTAAGATTTATTGAAACACCAAATTTTTGAAATAATTTTATTTCTTTAGTAATTGGATACAAACTAGTATAAAACATACATTTAATAGATATTTCCAATTGGAAAAGTGTGAGACCATATATGACTTAGCTAGAATGAATTTATTAAGATCATATGTTTGGACAATATTGATTTTTAGATAGAAATACTCAAATTTAGTCATTTTGATAAGTCAACCTAAAAGGTGACACAACTTTGTACTTTTACCCACATGCATGGATTTTATGCAGATTGCAAGTACGGGTATCGACTTCTCTAAATTGCTAGGATGAGCGTACCCTATCACATTATCTCAATGGTAAGAGAGGGGAGATAAATTCCCGAGTCCAAATTCTAACCTTTAAACCCAGTTGTTATAGAAAATTAGGACAAGTATTTGAGATGAATATCTTTCGAATGCATCATATGGCATAAATTTGTGATTATAACCCTTTAGTTTGATCTTGTATGTAGTATTTTATGATGGGTTTTCGTATTTCATCCTATAGGTCTTTGGTGATTTTTCTATTAAGTAAAATTAAAAGATTAAATTAATAATTTAATTTAATAGAAATTACTATGATATTTTTAATATTTAATTATATTTAATTACTTGGGAAATTAATTAAATAAAAAGAATTAAATTTAAAGATAAAATTATAGTTTAATTTTAGAGCATAATAATATTTATTTAATTTAATAATAATATATTTAGGAGATCATTTTTAAATAAATGCTAGATATTATTATTACTTAAGTTAACAAATATTTTATCAATTAACGCTTTGAAAATAAATGAAAGAATGAAAAAAGATATTAATTTATTAAAGAGTTTCAAAATTGCATAAAGTATTTATGAGATTAAAATATAATAAATTAATTAAAAAGAGAAGGCAAGTAAATTTAAATAAAGATATTTAAAATTTCATAAAGTGTACATGAAGTTTCGAAAAAGATAATAGAGAGTTAAAAAGATGTGATCAAGGAGTTCCCTTAGGTGATCGCACAATTAGTGCACCAAATTTAGGAGAGAACTCTTTATTAGCAATTGAGGGTCCATTTTCGAGGGACTATGGAATTTTGGAGAAGGAATTTTCAAAGAGAAGGTTTTGAGAGAAGAAATTTCTCTCACAATCTTTTGGATGTTTGAAATTTTAGCATCAAGACTAGGTAGATTCTTGTGTTTTGATTCACCTAGTCAATTATGTTATTTATTATTCATGTCTTCTTTGTGATTGTTGAAATCTATTTTCCAAAGTTCATTGTATGAATTTGTCAATCTTTCATTCTGAATCTATTGATATACATATCAAATTCTATCTGTATATCAGGATTAAAAAACAATTAGAAACCCTCATTATCTAGATGAAAGAAATTTGTATTTTAATTAGGAAGGATTTGAAATGAAATCGAAATTCTAGAATATAAATTTGATAGGTTTGTTGTATTCTCCCTATCAGAGTATTGTTGGATTTTTTATATAGAAAATATATCATATAAAAGAGGAGTTTATATGTATTTTTGGGGAGGACTGTTTTTAAAAAATAATTTGTATAAAATAAATAAATAAATAATTTTAAAAAAGGGAGGGCATTTTACCCCACCTCCCCCCTTACCTTTTTGGGTGGCTTTAACTGTCGCTGACCATAGGGTATTGCGACAGCGTCAGTACTCTGTATTGCCACAGTCATAAGCCCCTGTGGTAGCCACATAATCTAAAGAGGCCAGAGGGCCTTTTCAAATAAATGCTTTCATTATTATTATTTTTAAGTTATTTTTATTAAATATTAATTTTATTAAATTTAATATTATTAATTATTATGAATTTTATTGATAATAATTATTAATATTTATTAATTTTATAAAAAATAATGAATGTTAATATAGTTATTTTATATAATTATTAATTAATTTAATTTAATTTAATTTAAATAATAATGAAAGTTATTTAATGAATTTATTTAAATTTATTTAATTATTATTATTATTAATATATATATATATATATATATTTAAAGAGGGGTAAATGCTTTGCCCTGGAGCTATGAACCAGTGAGGCCACAAATGGGGGACGTCATCCCCATTAGATTTGAACCTTGATGGCAAGGATAACAATGCAACAACTTAACCATCACAACATGCCACTATTGGCAATTATTATTATTAATATTGATTTTAATAATTGTAAATTATTTTACTTAAAAATCAATAAGTATTATTTTAATAATTTAAATAAATAATTACTCTTAAGGTATCTTGGAATAATGGGCTTAAAATGGAATAGGGGTAATTGTGTATTTTGTTCAAATATAAGAACGGGTTAGGGGTAAAATGTAAAATTCATATGTTTGAAAACTTACACTGAGACAAAAACTTGACCTTACTGTTAACTCAACTTTGTGCTTTCAAATCAAACCAAACTATGAAACTACTTTGTTATCTATATGTTGTCTATGTTTTGGGTTTGGCTTGACTAGAGTGTTGACTAGTTTTAGGACATCTACCAGAGGCTTGGGAGTTCTATGATTGTGGTATTATGATGATTTGATCTTTATCTGTTAAACTCAACTGTGGTAATGTGTTGGTATGCTCTACGATGAATTTTGTTGGTTATTTCTTTTAGTATCCTTGTGGAATAACGAGATGGATGTTATGACATATTTGACTTAACCTTTTTGAGTCTTCGATCAATATTTTTGGGATATTTTCCAGTTGCTTGTAAAGAACTATTGGGTTATTGTGAATTATCTTTTGATGCTTTCCAGTCATTTGTATAGAGCTGAAGGAATTACTATGATTCTTTGATTTGTGATTTTATGAGCTTAGGGTAGGTTATCTATCTATAATGTTAGGAAGTGGCTTACAATGGAGGGCAGGGCCCAAAGTGGCTACTAGGGTAACCCATTGTAAGTTGTTTAAAAAGTGAAAACACTACACTAAATGAGAGTAAAATGAACCTAATAAGAGTCTTTATATGTTCTTGCCCATGCCTCGAGTGCTAGTACAAACTAGGATGGGAGTAGAGAGAATGCTTGATTGCAACCATGCATCATTAGTATGCCTTGGTAGTATGAAAGGATACTAGTGCCACATAGAGTTACTAGGGGGTTAGGTCAAGTTAGACTACCAGGTAACTCTAGCATTGATTCATGTGATGACACTTGCCTACTTACATAGTAGATTTCCTATATGTCTATGTTTGCCTCTGGGTCTAGATGTTGATTTATCTTGGAACCTTGGAGTAAGATTACTTTTAGGATTTCCTTGACTTAGATATTACTTTTGATTTTGGGATTGATATCCTATTTGGGACTTGAGACTATCTCCTCATCGCGGTGGAAGTAGACCTTTTTGGGTTACCACAAGGTTGAGTGGTAGTGCCTTTTACTCTTATCATTGAGATCTGTTTGTTGTTTTCATGGCTAGAGTTTCTTGTTTGCATTTCTTTTCATTCTATCTTTGTGTATTTGATGGATGATTATATCCTTATGATGGATGGTTATATCTTCATGGTAGATGATTTTTACTTATTATATTGTACTTTATTTCATAGATTCAAAAGGGATGACATAACCTATTTTATAAATGTATATTCTTTCAATCCTTCATACTCTGTGACATGTATAGTGGATGATTGTGCATTCCAAATTTTATTGCCAAGTGGCAAATGGAACAAATGTATATTATTTAAATGGACTTGGAATTGTAATTATTCTTTTATGTGGATGTGGTATTTGTTAGACTTAGTATTGATTAAATTAAAATGTGACTCAACATCTTGGGATCCTTAAGGAATATAATCTATTATGTTTTCTTATGTATGATTGTTTGTTATTGCTTCCACTACTTTATGATTGATATGTATGTTGATCTTTAAAAAAAATAAAATGTTTGAAAAACTTAGTAAAACTTTAGGTTAGTTCTTTTGGGTCCCTTGGTGGGCCGTAATAGAGCTAACTAATATAAAAACTATACAAGTGCAAGTCTATATGCTATGGTCCAAGCTAGAGAATTTTTCATTAGCCTTTTGTTTTCGTCCTCATTTAGGAACCTATTGTAACATCCTATCCTATTATGCTTATTAACCATAGCCCAAGTATAGTTAGCACCATGATTTGTGACTTGCAAGAGAAAGACATATAATAGTATTTTGGAAGTATGAATACTGATGATACTTTTATGGGGGAGTATTGTAGAAACATGATTAGATCATTATCATGATATTGTGTTACATTAATGACAATGTTTGTCATTGATATCAACATAGCAGTTTTCTGTGGTATTTGACAAAAGAACAATGGTAAAGAACAAGTTGATATGGACAAATATTTGAGAATTTTCACTAAGTGAGGTTAAAGGGAGATAATACTAAGATACTAATTTTGGAAGAAGTTATGAAATTTTTGGTGAAGACTAGTTTGAGATAGAGTTTATAGAAGCATGTTCAGGTAAACTTGTTATATCTCTTAGCAGATTTGTTATTCTAAGAGGCTGAAGTTAAAGATGTGAAGAAGACATTTTGGAGATGATGTAGCTGAGATTGCTCATCATAATGTTACACATACAAAAAAGTTATTCAAGTTACAAGGAAAAAGATTAATGTTATCACTAAGTGTATCTTGTTCTTAATGAGGTCCTATAATAATTAATTGAGAAGGTGTAATAGCTAACTCATGGAATTGTTTTATGGATTCAGTATAAAGGAAAGAAATTTTCCTTTATCATGAAGGAATGGGATGAATTATTGCAAGAAGCATAGGGAGCAGAATGCGAATATAAGAAAAGTAGAGTGAAGGTGAAGAACACTTTATTATGGAGGTTTTATTATGAGATCCAAAGTTTGATATTTGGATCTAAGGTTTGTGACCTAGTCTACAAGGTCTAATAGTGATTGGTCCAGTTGACAAGATAGAGGAAAGAAGTTAAAGTATAATATAGGTAATTATTCTACAAGGAATAGTTGAAAGATCAGTTGGACAGTGATTTTAGGTCTTGTCTCATAAGCTGTTTGGACAGTGGGTCCTTCTGTCTTCTACAACTCCTAATAGGGTTGGAATCTCCTCATAGGGACTCATATGTACTAAGTTCTATAATAGAATCCTAACATGGTCCATCCTCTAACAAGGAATGTTTATATTAGTACATCATCTTATGGGTATCATTCCCACCAGGGTTTTCTCTTTGATCAAAGGTTTCCCTAGTTAACCAATCTAGTGTAATTATGTATGTTTATTTTGGTATGGTTATTATTTACTTTGATTGAATGGTTAAGATTATTTAAGGTTGATAAATATTGGATAACTAATTCCCCCCCCATAGTTATCTTTATGGACTATTATTTCTAACAATTGGTAACAGAGCATTAGATCCTTGAAGATAAAGCTTGACAACTTTGGGAGATCTGTGGCAAACACATTCATAAAAGATAGTCTGAAGTTCTATGGAACAAACTATGATACTTGGAAGGAACAGATGAAGACACATCTGTTGTGTATGGGTCTAGGATATTGGATCTTAACAAAATTAGCAAAGACAATTATTGCTGAAAGCAATTTGGAAACTTGTAGTGAGGAAGAGAGAGAAATTTTCGTGTGTAACATGAGAGCTCTACTATTGTTTGCACTTCCTAAAATTGAGTACAACTAGGTAAAATCACTTAATACTTCTCATGATAGTTGGAAAATAGTTTTGAAGGTGATGAACATTCTAAGAAATTGAGGCTACAAAGATGGATTTGTGCATTTCAAGATGCTAAAATGATGGAAGATGAATCTATAATAACATATGTAGGTAGGATATCAAAAATTAATGTAGGTATTAGATCTCAAGAAGGAACCAAGCAAGATGATGAGGTGATCTAGAAGATATTGAAGAGCTTAACACCACCATTTAAGAAAGAAATTCAAACAATACAGTTGTTGATCTCTTGTACCAAAGATTTCACAAAGAAAACATTACTTGAGAGACTTGAAGTAGTTAAGAATGAGCTTAGGCATTCTAAAAAATTGACTATAATAAAAATAGCTTTTAGTGCCCTAAATATATTACCTAGTTTATTGAGGAGCACAAGTGCTAGAGGAGACTTTGCTAGCAGTAGCAAATCTGATGAGGATAGAAAGATAGAAGAAGGAGTAACCCTTTTGGTAAGAAGAGAAAAGGATGGTAAGAAAAATTTTTAAAGTTGGACTTGTAATGAGTTTGTTCATTATGCATCTAAGTGTCCTAAAAGAGAGAAAAAGTATAATGAAAAGTTCAAACATAGAAGAGATAGAGAGTGTTTGATTCAAATGAATATGTCATGCCCAAACTACGTGGGAAAAAACACACAATTTCTTTTTTTTTTTTTTAATTATAATTATTAGAATGCTCAAAGTTCGATAAGGTTAAATCACATTTCAAGAAAAGATTCTCTTCATTACATCTTAAGTTACATATCATGTGAAGGCATACATCGTTACAATTTGATGTGCTCGCTATTAGGTTGATATCGACAAAAGTTATGTTCTTACATTTTTTATACAACATTATAGTTAAAATTATTTAAATTAAAAAGTGTAGATGACTTCGAGTTAGTTGGGTCAAAATATCTAAGAAAATAGAATCTACTTTTAAACTTTTTTTAATTAGCCAATAACCTTTAAATTAAACTAATTAATACTCAAAAAATTAAACTAACTATCTTTAAAATTTAAACTAAAAAAAAAATTCAAAAACTAAATTAACATTAATATTAAAAATAACTAAACTTTAACTAATCAAATTAAAAACTTAACCAATTAATATTTAACTATATAACCATTTAATTACTAAGCATTAATTTCAACTAAATAATAAAGAAAACTTTATTTAAAATCTACTTACAAAACTAATCTTACTAAACTAAACTTTAATATGAACTAACTAAATTATTAACAAAAAAAAATAAAAAATTATATAAATCTAAACTAACATATACTTAAACTTTAATAAATTTTAAAACTAACTCACTAAATCTATTTACAAATGAAAAAGTAACTAACATAATAAAACATAAACTAAACTAACCTAACACTAACCTACTTACTAACTAACACCTAAAACTAACTTTCCTAAACTAACTTTTTTCCCCCTCCCCCAAAACTTTCCTAACACCCTACCCAAGCGCTTGTCCAAAAGGACATGCGCATCCAAAGGATAGCGCTCTGCCCAAAGCAAGGCAGGTGCAGACAACGACTAAGGAAAAAAAGCATGCGTAGGCCAAGTTTTAAGAAGGAAGGTAATCAAATTTGCAAAAGATTTCAAACAAAATTTAAACCTTTTTATGGTCAGAAAACAATGATGGAGGGGACAGAGGGTGATGTCATCCCATGTGATGACCAAAGACTTTGCAAGAATTAAAACATTTTAAAATTTGCCCTCCAAAACTGACGTCCAAGGGAGAAGTTAAAGCATTGATGTTATAAATTTTTATAGGTAGCAAAATAGATATTTAGGATATTAGATATTAGTCTAATGTTTCTTTAGTTATTCATATTCATTTTATTGATTATTTATTTTGAATTTAAATTTGAAATAAGGAATCAACAGAGAATATTCTTTGTTCCACAAATAGATTAATTTCCTTCCTCCATGCAAAATCCAGAGAGTATTTTTCTCTTGGGGTAAAAAAAATTTTGAAGCTTTATTTTTCTAAGTATAGATTACAAAGTGATGTATATTTTTTATTTTTATTTTTACAAGGAGTATATAAATTGAATGGATTTAAAACATGGAGTTAATAATTGTGTCACAACAATGCATGATTTAATTTGATTTCCTAAACAAACTTGAATTAAATTATATCAACCATATCCATTATTTTCTTTCCTTAACATAATTTTCATTTTGAACATATAAGGAAACTTGAAAATTTTGCTCAATTAAACCATCATCAAATCATCTTATTCCTGATGTGCATCCATCTAATTTAAAATTACGATTGAATCACATGATAACTAAATATACTCAATCACCAACTTTATTGGAAAACCTGATCCAAAGGCTCAGCCGGGAAAGAACCAGGAAGAAAACCCAGGTTCGTTGCCATTACAACAAAGTTTGAGATACAAATTACATAGGATTTAAATCCTTAATTACAACAATAAAACTGAATTTCCTTCATGACCCTCATCAAGGGATTCATAACAATTTCTGCAACACATTTCTAAGAACTATGGAGGAAACAAAATCTATTTAGGTGACAACAAGCATAACCAAGAAATAATTCAAACATACATATTCATACAAGGTTTTCACAATAGGATTCACAATGAATCAAAACTAGGGAAAGGTGGATTTTTCCAACAACAGATGTCAGACACAACACCAAACCAGGTGCTCAATCAGGGCTATAAATCAAGAACTTCCGTTCTTCCATTCTTACATGCCAAAACTCATACGTGATTTGTGCTGACAGGTAGGGGCCCATAACACCCTACCCTCTCTCCCTCTTCTCATCCTGAGAAGAGACTCTACACTATTGGAGTCCAACTAAAAGGACCTTTCCTGAAATTGGCCACTTCTGCCCTCTCCAAGGGTGAGTAATGCCAAAACACCCATGCAAGAAAATCTCAAAATTCAAACATAAACATGAAAGGAAAACATTCAAAAAGCATGGTTTTCAAACCTTCCCAACATACCCACATACATGCAAGCATTCAAACAACAACAAGGTAGCATAAGCATGAAACAAACATGAAAATCTGAACAAGGGAGATGAGAATTCCTACCTGCACAAAGAGGTAATGACAAATGAACAAGTTTGAGTAGAGCTTTTCCCTTCCTTCCTTCACTCTTCCAAGATTCCTCTCTAAATGTAGAAATTGGGTAACAACCTAAACTACTCCACGAAAGGCCTCTAAATAAGCCTCAAACTCAACCACCTAAAAGGAGCAATAACTTCTCCCACCCACCTACAAATCTAGAAGCTCCTAACTCAACCCACACTATGGTTAACCACTAAGTGGACTTGAGGTGATGCAACTTATGTTAGCCATAGTCAATTTTCGCACAAAGGCAAAAAGAGACTTTTTGAGTGACCTCAAAAGTCAATAAAAGGGGCTTAGGGGTTGGAAAAGACCCCTAACCCATACCCATACCCCTTGGGTATAAAAATTTCATGTTTTAAAGCTTTAGGAAAAGGTTTAGAGCCAAACAAAAGCTAGGAATTAAATAGGACCATCTAACAACTCAAAAATGTAGATTAAGCACTAATCCAGATTAGTGATGACTAAACTCGATTAAGAACCCAATTAGCAAAAAGACACTAACTTAATCCGACTTAGGTCCAAAGGTTACACAGCTAACCCTAACAAGCATGCTGAAGAACATAAACAATTCATGAGTGTCAAGTGACACTAAAAGAACACAGTTATGAACATTAACATTCACTGAACACAGAAAGAAAAATACATACATCTCAAAGTTAAAATACTTGAATTACGAACAACAAGGTTTCCAAAATTAGCACATAGAGATCAGTTCTGTTCCTCCGTCAATTTTCTCAGCTAAAATATCTGCACACTCATTGCAAACATCAGTAGTCCCGTAAAATCACATGTACATATATATATACGTATCAGAAATTCGCATAAATTGAAACATACATCAATTAGGGTTTCTTTCATCCTACTTATATCGTTAGTCATAAATATTCAAAAAAATCAATGTGTTAATCCTACATTTTACTTAATTCATCAACATACATATACCTAAAACCTTAAATGATGAACATCAAATATCTGGAAGTAACATCACATAGCATGAAATAATATAATATGTTCTAAGCATCAGATAATGTCTCAACATCTCGAGTCATGAGTATCAAAATAATAGTGTAGCTATGAAGGGTTGGGGCGAGGCCTCACAGAATAAGATGATTCTGATGAACAAATAGTAAGTGCTAATGATGATGAAATAGGATTTGTAGCTATTAAAGAAGAAAGTCCAAGAAAATGGCTTTGATATCACAAGTTGAAAAGAAATCTTATTGGATAATTGACATTAGTTGTTCACATCATATTACGGGTGATATGAACAAGTTTGTTGACTTCAAAAGTCATGATGGAGGTATTGTTAAAGTTGGAAACAATGCAACATACCATGCTAAAGGTATTAGATCCATAACTCTTGATGGTAACACTAACACTAAGGATGTAAATTTTGTTGATGGATTGAAACACAATCTTTTGAGCGTTGGACAACTAGTGGATAAAGGTTATTAGTTACATTTCATAGAGAAATCATGCATGATTAGAGACAAAGATGGAAAGGTAATTGGAATCGGAACCAGATCTAGAGGTAATGTATTTCAGATGAATCCTATGGAAATGACATGTTTGGTTGCTAAGGTAGATGATAGTTAGTTATTGCATAAGAGATTTTGTCATATAAACTTTGACAACATTGTGAAAACTATTAGTATGTTTGTAGTTAGAGATTTACCTAAGATTTTAAAGCTTACTAACACAATTTGCAAGGAGTGTGTATTGGCTAAACATACTAGAACTTATTTTCCTAACAAGAAGTCTACTACTACATCAAAGTTGGAGATTGCACATATAGATCTTAGTGGTCCTACGAAGACTAAAGTATTCTATGGTGAAAGATATTTCATGATTTTAGTTGATGACTTTTCTAGAATGATGTGGGTTGCATTTATTAAAGAAAAATTAGAGGCATTTGATAAGTTCAAGATATTCAAGAATAGAGTTGAGAATGAATCAAGTGTGAAGATTAAGTGTTTAAGCTCAGATAGAGGAGGAGAGTTTACTTCAAATGAGTTTAACATCTTTTGTGAAGGTAATGGAATCAAAAGACAGTTATCAACTCTGAGAAGCCCTGAACAAAATAAGATTGCATAGAGAAGAAATAGGTCAATAATAGAAGCAAAAAGAGCTATGTTAGCTGAGAATGATGTATCCAAGATGTTTTGGAGAGAATCTCTAAATATGATAGTCTACACTATGAATAGAGTGCAAGTCAAGAAAGACACAAACAAGACCCCTTATGAATGGTTTGGTCACTCACCTACAGTTAAGTATTTCAAAATTTCTAGTAGCAAATGTTACATCAAAAGAGATGGTGATATTGGTATGTTTGATGCTAGAAGTGATGAAGGTATGTTTCTTGGTTATTCTTTGAAAAGAAGAGCCTATAGATGTTATAATTTGAGAACTAAAACTATTGTGGAAAGTACAAATTGTAAGAGTTGATGAGAAATTTAGGATACAAGAAAGAGTAGTTGATTACAACTCTGATGATGAGAATGTTGTTACTAAACCAAGGAATGATGAAGTATTCTTTGAGACTAATAATGATTTGTAGAATGAAGGAGAGCAAAGGCATAAACAAAGATTAGAACCTTCAATAGAGCTAAGAGTTCAGACAAAAATTCTTACTTTTGGTAAGAATATAACAAATAATCATCTGCTAGAGTAGATCATCAGAAGTAGAGAAAAGGTGTGATGACAAGAAGAAAAATCAATGAAGAACTATGTCTGATATCTCAAGTTGAACCAAAGAATGCAAATGAAGCATGTAAAGATGACTATTGGAAGCAAGCTATGAAAGAAGAATTGGATTAGATAGTGAAGAATGAGACATGGGAATTGGTCCCCAGACCAATAGACAAGAATGTGATAGGAACAAAATAGGTATTCAGGAACAAGATGAATGAACAAGGTGAAGTTGTAAGGAACAAAGAAAGATTGGTAAGTAAAGGTTACTCATAGCAAAAAGGAATAGAATATGACAAAACCTATGCTCTTGTAGAAAGAATAGAAGTAGTAAGGTTATTCTTAGCCTATGTAGCACATAAGAAATTCAAAAGTGTATCAAATGGATGCTAAGTCAACATTTCTAAATGGAGAGCTTGAAGAAGAGGTATACATAGAACAACTTGAAGGTTTTCCTTTAATAGATGACAAGGACATAGTATGTAGATTGAAGAAATCATTGTATGGCTTAAAACAAGCACCTAGAACTTGGTATGAAAGGTTGGACAAGCATTTAACAAAGCTTGGATTTAGAAAAGGTATGGTGGACAATCTATACTAGAAATAAATAGATGATGGATTAATGATTTTGGTAATATTTGTTGATGATATAATATTTAGAGGAAATGATGATGAAAGTGACAATTTTGTAGAAGAAATGAAGAAGGAATTTGAAATGAGCATGATAGGAGAAATGAAATACTTCCTAGAATTATAGACTTTGCAACACAAAGAAGGAATCTTTATTTCTCAGACTAAGTAATTGAAAGATCTATTGAAAAGGTTTGGTTGGGAAACATGTAAACTAGTTGGAAGACCTACGGTACTTGGACACAAGTGATGGAAATATAAGAGGAGTAACTGGGGCGTGGGGGGGGTGAATTAGTCACCATAAAAATAAATTTTAGATCCCTTAGATGTCAATATAAACCAAAACTAAACTCTAATGTAACTCGGTAACCACATAGGAAAAATGTTGTAATTTGGTAAATACTAAAATAAGTCAACAAATTCTTAACATGAAAATCTTAAGATATTATCTGTGATTGATGTTACTTTAACTTAGTTGCAAACACATGAAATAAATAGTATGAACACAATTGAGACCAAGATTTTAACATTGAAACCCAATTTGGGAAAAACTACCAATTACAATTAGTTACTGATTTTCACTCTTCTAAAGTGAGCACCATTAGGAACCAACCCTATTAAAGGTTACAAAACATACTGCTAGGTGTGACCCTATTAGAGGATTTAATCACCCTATTAGGAGTAGCCTTGTTAGAAGTCTTTAGACAATTTAATAGAAATACCACCTTGTTAGAGGATTTACAAATAGTTGTTAAGCCAACTCTGTTAAGAGATTTAGATCACTCTTACAATTGTTAGAGTGTAACAAAGAGATGACCTAATTTTAGATGCAACTGAATTGCTAATTAAAAATCTCAATTCTAGCTTGTATACTTGATCCTTTTTGATCGAATGTATCTTTGCATCTCAACAAAGATATTTTGCTTATCCTTCCAATTCACTTCCTCTAAGAATCTTCAAATCTTCTATTATGTTCCACACATTCAATTCTCAACTTGACCTTATATATATCTTACACATTGTTAAGTTGGCTTGAATATAACTTAGAATAATTAATATTCATCTTCTCAGTCGACTAGAACCAACAAACAAAACTATTTAACTCAATATGCCAAAGCAAAAAAATCCTTCACTAGCCAACCTTGTTCAGTAGATACTAACTCAAAGCAATTTTCCTATGTTAACCAAGTAAACTTGGTCAACACTACATATTCACAAATTTTCATTGGTCACTCGAGTGAATTGAGTGGAATTCTCAACAAACATAGAAAACTATCTTCAATGACCAAGTGAGCTCGACATACACTAACTAGCAATGATATGACATTTTGTGTAACATCAAAGACAATACATAATTAATTAATTATTTCCAACAAAAAGCTATCTACAAAGGATGAGACACCTACTATTGAGCAGAAGAAGTATAGATCTATGATCAAAGAGTTACAATATTTGACTCACACAAGGTTAGATATAGCAAATGCAGTTGGAATTCTTGCAAGATTTCAAGCTGATCCTAGAGAAGCACATTATGTAGTAGTCAAAAAGATATTTAGATATGTTAAAGGAACACCAAAGTTTGGATTGTGGTATGATAGATCTAATGATTTCACTTTATATGCTTATACTAACATTGATTGGGCAGACGATATGGGTGATAGAAAGAGCACCTTTGGTGGAGCCTTTTTTCTTGGAGGAAGATTTGTCTCTTAGTTAAGAAAGAAGTAGGACTATACCTCACAAAGTACAATAGAGGCATAATATGTTGTTGTAGCAAACAATTGTAATAATTTTTTTGGATGAAGTAGATGCTAAAGGATATAAGGGTAGAATTTAGTGAACCTATTGTCATACATTGTGATAACACAAGCATAGTGAATATGTCTAAGAATTCAGTGTTGCATTCTAAGACTAAGCGCATTTCTATCAAATATCACATGTTGAGAGAGAAAGTTGTAGAAAAGGAAATTAGATTGGAGTATGTAAGAATCAAAGAGAAGATTATAGGCATTTTCACCAAGCCTCTTCCCAAAGAGACTTTTGAATATTTGTGAGGTATGCTAGGGGTTATGCCCCTTCCTATATCAGAGTAGATGTTACAAGAGTGCATCAGTCTAGTGTAACAGAGCACTATTGTTTATCTGGATTGAATATTGATGCTTCCTGTATGGGGGAGTATCTGTGATGGATAGAGTCATCTAGGACTCTTGTTGGATCTTATTTTGAATAGTTTCTTTGGATACTTGAGCAAGTCAGAGACAATTCTTGCAGAGATTAATAGTTGCTGAAACCTTTGACATTGATGTTAATGGGGGAGAAATTACAACATGAAAAACAATTTAATATAGAGTACATTGAAGGGAGAGATTGTGACTGATATAAGGCACATTGAGGTATATCAATGGAGGAGAATGATTGATGAAGAGGATTTAAAAAGAAAGGTTCTCAATCTTTTACAGTTGGTATTTTTGGAACTAGATGTTTCTCATATATGTTGCAATCAATACCAAAGGAGGAGAATGTTGGAAGCATGAATATTGATGATACTTCCATGGGGAAGTATTGTAGAAAAATGATTAGATTATTATCATGATGACATGTTACATTCATGACTATGTTTTTCATTAATGTCAAAACAACAATTTTCTGTGCTATCTAACAAAAGAACAGTGGTAAAGAACAAGTTGGTATAAGCAAATAGTTGAGCATTTTCACTAGGTGTGGTTTAAGGGAGATAATACTAAGTGTCTAGTATATGCAACTAACCTCAAAAGCATAAGATATTACTTTTGGAAGAAGTTATGCAAGTTTCGGTGAAGACTATTCTGAGATAGAGTTTATAGAAGTATGTTATGGTAAACTTGTTATATCTCTTAGTAGAGTTGTTATTCTAAGAAGTTGAAATTAAAGAGAAGACATTCTAGAGATGACATAGCTAAGCTTTCTCATCATAATGTTACACATATAGAAATTTATTCAAGTTATAATGTGAAAGATTAATGTTATTACTAAGTGTAAAATGTTCTTAATGATGTCCTATAATATAATTCAAAAGGTGTCATAGCCGAATCAAGGTATTGTTTTATGGATTCAATATAAAGGAAGGAAATTTTCCTTTATCATGAAGGAATGGGATGAATGATTACAAGAAGCACAAAGAGCAGAATGTGAAGATAAGAAAAGTAGAGAGAAGGGGAAGAAAAATTCATTACCGAGGTTTTATTATGAGATTCGAAGTTTGATATTTGGATCCAAGGTTTGTGACTTGGTCTTCAAGGTCTGACAGGGATTGTTCTAGTTGATAGGATTGAGGAAAGAACTTAAAGTATAGTACAACTAATTCTTCTACAAGGAATAGTTGAAAGATCAATTGGATAGTGAGTTCAGTGGTCTTGCCCCAAAATATATTTGGACAGTGGGTCCTTCTACTATCTACAACTCCTAACAAGGTTGGAATCTCCTAACAGGGATCCAAAGTCTCTTAATAGTGATTCATATGTACTAAATATTGTAATAGACTTCTAATAGGGTCCATCCTCTAACAAGGAATATTTATATTAGTACATCATCTTTTGGGCATCATTCCCACTAGGGTTTTCCCTCTAATCAAGGGTTTCCCTAGTTAACAAATCTAGTGTAATTGTGTATGTGCATTTTAGTATGGTTGTTGTTTACTTTTATTGAATGGTTTAATATTATTTAGTTTGATAATTATTAGATAACTTATTCACACCCCCCCTCTCAGTTATCTTGGTGGACTATTGTTTCTAACAAAATACACTTGGGTTTATCTTAGAAGGTTGGTTACACTCTCTAGTGAGCCTACAATGGAGTTCAACAAAAATGTGAGTTACGTTAGTACACTCTCAAAAGAATGGGGGAGTATTGTTATGCTGAAATAAAACCTTTCTACTAAGAATAGAGGAGTATTGGTATGCTAAAATAACACTTTTCTACTATGATTTAGATGCTTGTCACCAAACTGTTACGTTATAGAAGAATGTACAATGGTTAGATTTAGACAATGGTTATTACTCTCAAATTATACCTAAATTAGAATCTTGTTACTATTTTGTCATATGGTTTTTAATTTAGTATTAAAAGTCTCTCATCTTATATATAGATGCATTATAAAACGTAATTTATTGGATTGTGTTTATGACAACATCCTATATATTTATATGTTGGTCAATCAAGCCTTTAGCTAAAATATGTCGAAAATATGTCAACTCTTAGATGTTGTTCATCATAGGATTAATTGTATTTAAATAATTCCATAGATTTAATGAAATGTGTTTCTAAAATGGTTTTAGCTTGTTGATGGATGTACTGAAAGATAAAAACATTCTAGGACACATTGCTAGCAAGAGAAGAGTCATTTGTGCTCTTGTAGTTGTTGGAAATCTTTTAGAATAACTTGGGGGGGTGGGGGGGGGGGGGAGGTCGGGAGGGGTGAATTAGTTATTCAAGGTCTAGATGTACAAATAAATCTTTTCAAAATTTAGTGAACCCATATAACATTCTCAACCATGCATGCATTCATTGTGTGTTAACCAAAACTGATATGTTACTGTTAAATCAACATGTAGAGATGTAAAGCATAAAACACAACATATCCATCAACACACTTGACACAATGATTTAACGTGGAAACCCAATTTGGGAAAAACCACCAGTAACATGCTACTCCTTTTTTACTCTTCTAAAGTGATGCCCTACTAAAGGCCAACCTTGTTAAAGGTTACAACACACACTGTTAAATGTGACCCAGTTAAGGGATTTCAATCACCTTGTTAAAAGTGAGCCTTGTTAGAGGACTTTAGGCCATTCACTTGGAATGATACCCTATTAAAGGATTTTCCAATCACTATTAAGTCAACCTTTCTCCAAAGGATTTACCCTAATCTAATACAATTGTTAGAAAGTAACAATAGAGCTTTGATCCTATACAACTTACAACCTTACTTGTAGATTATAGATCACTATTCAGTCCTCAACTTTACTTGGCTTTCAATCTTTGCAATTCTGATAGCTTGTTAATACATCAATACATTATGTTAATACCATCTTAACTAATTCTTACACGTCAATACATAATCATAACTCAACCTTTCCTCTAGGTACTTTTGTTACATCTTATTGATCAAATCCTCCTCATCAATCAACTAAGTGATAGTGCTTGAAACATATAAGAAATTGTCTTACTAGCATATAGAAGATTTGACATCAGTGACAAAATAATGATTGAAAACACATAGTCTTCTTTCAACAATCTTTCCATTTGAATGATCTTTTCAATCATATATCAACAATCTCCCTCTTTGGCATTGATGGAAAACCAAACTTATCAACTAGTCAAACAAATGATGAACATCTTGTTCCATCAAACCAATGACATTAAAATAGTAAGACAATACCAAAAAAGAAAGTTTTTGAATAAAACTTCTCCCTCTATCAGTAGCTCCCTCTTCTGATTATGTTACAAAATATAACATTCTCTTCTTCCATGGATCAGCAGAATATCTGAATATCTCCCTCTTTCTTCCTTTCAGTCTTCTGGTCTTCTGATGATGTACTCTCACTTCATTGTTCCTCCTTTGCACTAATCAGTTTAATGCACTTTCTCCCTTGATTTTCTTTGATCATCTCCCTCTTGATCAGTATGCACTTAATTAATTCAATGTACTTTCTCCCTCTTTAACAACAATGCCAAAGACATATACAAAACACTTGGCATCCTGATATATGCAGACATAAGCTTTTGCAAGCTCTTCAATTTTCTCCCTCTATCACCTTGCTTGTGACTAATTTGAAATTCTAGCTCAATGATTACTTTAGGCAATTTCCTAAAGTAAAATCCATTGCATCAATTTGTATGAAATGAGTGTCAGCTTGTTTGACACAAGGTACTCCATCTGTCTTTTATATAGCCTTTAATAGGGGTATCACCCCTAGTTTACCTCTCAGATACTCATAAGCATCCTTAGGTAATGCTTTGGTGAAGATATTAGCAATTTTCTCCTCTGTGTTAATATATTGCATCTTCACCTCTTTATCTTGAACCAATTCCCTTACATACTGATAGTTTGTCGCAATGTGCTTTGTCTTTGTATGCATTACAAGATTCTTTGATATATTTATAGTACTTGTATTATCACAATAAAGTGTCACTAGTTTAGTGATCTCTTCCTTCATTACCTTTAGTAGTTGTTTGATCAATTAATAGTAGTAGCAACATACTCTGCTTCAGTAGTAGATTGGGATGTACAACTTTGCTTCTTGCTTCTCCATATAACAAGTCTTCTGCCTAAGAAAAATGCTCCTCCATTGGCACTTTTTCTATCATCAATATTTCTAGCCTAATCAGCATTAGTGTAGGCTTTTAGTTCAAACTTTTCATTCTTCTTATACTATAAACCATACTCTTCTATTCCTTTCAAGTATCTCATTATTCTTTTCATTCCATCAAATGATTCTCTCTAGGGTTAGCAGAGAATCTAGCAACTATCCCCATAGCTAATGTAATATCAAGTTTGCTATGTAGTACATATTGCAATTTGCCAATCATGGATCTATATAATAGTTGATTAATCCCAGCTGAATCATCATTCTTTGATATCTTGAGTGATGTTATCATAGGTGTACTTATTAGTTTTGAATCCTCAAGTCCAAATGTCTTCAATATCCCCTTGACATATATTTACTAAGTGATATATACACCATATTTCATTTAATAGACTTGTAATCCTACAAAGAATTTGATCTCACCAAACATTGACATTTCAAACTCTTTCTTCATCTGATTTGCAAAATCTTTACACAAGGCATCTTGTCCTCAAAATATGATGTCATCAACAAATGTTTTAGATAACAATATACCCTTTTCTTTATCTATCTTCATGTACAAATTGTTGTTATCATCTATCCTTTCAAATCCAATCTTAACAAGATAAGTATGAAGTCTCTCATACCATGCTCTTGGTGCTCATTTCAATCCATATAGGGCTTTGTGTAGTCTACATACCATGTTCTTATTATTTTTATCCACAAATCCTTTTGGCTATTCTATGTAGACCTGTTCTTCTAATATGCCATTCAGAAATGTAGACTTAACATCCATCTAATAAACTTTGAAACCTTTGTATGCAGCATAAGCAAGAAAAATTCTTACTCCTTCCATTCTTGCAACAAGGGAAAATGTTTCACCATAGTTAATTCCTTCCTCTTGTGCATACCCTTTGCAAACTAGTCTTGCTTGGTTTCTTGTCATTTCACCAGTCTCATCTAGCTTTTTTTGAATACCCATTTTGTGCCAATCACATTCGTCTTCTGGTGTAGGAACTAGGTTCCAAGTCTTATTATTTTCTATTTGCTAGATTTCCTCCTCCATAGACTTGTAGCAATCATCATCTTGCAATGCATCTCTCACTATCTTAGGTTCCTTCATGCTTAACAAACATGATTCACTTCTCAAGCTATTTCTTGTCACTGGCCTTGTATCTTTGTCTCCAATGATTTGATTTGTAGGATGGTGTCTTTTGACATATTTGGATAGTCTATGCTCAGTTCTTGTGGCTGCATTTTGTCTCTCAGCTTCAGTATCACTATGTGCATCTCTATCAGGTGTTTCAACATCACTTTCATGTGTGCTAATCTCAGAGTTAGATTGTGCATTCTCCTCATTCTGCAACTTGACATCTGAATGCAACTTGACATTCATAGGATGTGACTCGATAGTTGTTGTGACTTGCTGTTGACTTGCTACATGATTTGCAACATCTTCCTCAATAGGCATTCCTTCATAATATTATACAAATGTCTTGTAATCTTTTGGTTCTTTTGTAGTTTCAGCCTCATGTCCTTCTATAAACTCATCAAAATTCACATTTGCACTTTCCACAATTTTGTTAGTGTTAGTAATTAAACACTTATAAGCTTTACTTCTTGTGGAGTAATCAAGGAATATACCTTCTTCACTCTTTGCATCAAAATTTCCACTCCTATAATCTTTAAGAATATAACATTTTCTTCCAAATATCTTAAAATAATTTACATTAGGTGGATGACCATACCATAGTTTAAAAGGTGTTGAGTCAGTACCTTTCTTTACTTGCACATAGTTCAAGGTGTATAGAGTAGTACTTACAACTTCTCTCCAATATTTCAATGCAACATTTTTCTCCATCATGAGTGTTATGGCACAGTCCATTATTAATCTATTTCTTCTTTTAGCAATTCTATTTTGTGGAGAGGTCCTAGGTGCTAATGTATGTCTCTTGATTCCTTTGTCATTATAGAACATCTCAAACTCATGTGAAATGAATTCACCTCCTTTGTTTGATCTCAAACATTTCAAATTCTTACCTATTTCTTTTTCAACTCTGGTCAAGTACCATTTAAACATTTGAAAAGCATCTAATTTTTGTTTCAGAAACATGACTGTCATCATTCTAGAGTAATCATCAACAAGTGACATTAAATACTTATCTCCTTTGTAGCTTTGCACTTCAATGGGTCCACACAAGTCAGTATGAAAAATTTCAAGTATTTCCTTAGAAATATAAGCTTTAATTTTAAAACTTGACTTTGTCATCTTGCCTAGTTGGCATTGTTTGCACATTATATTTTTTGGTTTCTTCAACTTAGGCAAACCTCTAACTCTTTTCATGTTGCCAAAACTAATCAGATTATCAAAGTTAACATGACATAATCTCTTGTGCCAAGGCCATACATCATCAAATTTTGCAATAAGACAAGTAGCATCTTCTATATCTAAATTAAAAAAATTACTCCTAGTTTGATCACCTTTTTCAATCAAATTTCTATTTGTATCATATATCTTGGCTGATTTCTTTTCAAACTCAACTTTGTACCCAAAATTATTCAATTGTGACACATTTAGCAAGTTATAATTCAATCCTTCAACATAATAACCATTATCACAGGAAATCTTTTCTATGAGTTTGATGGACCCTATTCCTTTTATCAAACATGGTGCATCATTACCAAATCTTACACTATTTACATCATAATAGGTTAAGGCAATGAACTTACTTTTTTCTCCAGTCACGTGATGTGAGCATCCACTATCAATGATCTACTTGTCATTCTTATTCACACAAGTCATAAGTGCAATTGCCTTATCCTCATCTAATTCATCCTTTATTGCAACATATACCATTTCATCATCATTTTCATCCTTTATTGCAACATATACCACTTCATCATCATTTTCATCAGAGTTATGTTCATCAACAATGTAGCATGATTTCTTGCATTTGTCTCTGTAGTCTCTTCCATCATCTTCTCTTCTATTTTTGTGCTTATTTCCTTCTCTAAAGTTCTTCTTATGTGTACATCTTGCTGCAATATGACCAATTTCATTGCAATTAAAAAAAATGATAGGTAGCTTACCTTTGAATTTACCTTTCCTTTGTGAAATCTTCTAGCGAACAATGCTTTCAATTTTTCAATGTCTTCCTCATCTATACTACTATCATGAGATGCATACTTTATCTTTCTTTTCTTCTTCTTTGGCTTTACCTCCTTAGAATCCTTTAGTAACAATTTTTCTTTGAAAGTTGATTCAATACTCTCTAGTCTATAGTTGTCAAAATCAGATAACTCAAAAGCAGTGAGTTTTTCTACCAGACCTTCAAGGGTTAGATCATTTCTTGGCATACATTTAACTCTTGAATTGTAGATACTCTAATGGCATATACAAGCAACAATGTTCTCAAGACTTTACTTAGCACAATATCATCATCTATTTTACCAATAGCACCTTTTATTGCACTAACAACTTCTTTTATTCTAGCAACATATTGAGCAATATTTTCACCTTCTTCCATTCTCATGTCATCAAACTTACCTTTACAGCTCTTTGACTTCACTCTTTAAATATTTTTGTCCCTCCATAGATAGTGGCTAGGGCATCCCACATCTGCCTTGCAATTTTAAGGCCTTTGATATCATCAAACTCAACATAGCTTAGGGTAGAGGCAATCTCCAACATTGCCTAATTGCGCTCTTTCTTTTTCTTCAAATCTTTAGTAGTTACAGCTCCTGCTAGATCAACATGTTCTACTAAAATGCAAGATTGTGCATAATCTCCAAGTCCTCCAAGGTGTAGCTATATCAAAAAATTTCATGTAGAAAAGTTATCTCTATTAAGCTTGGGTACCTCACTTTTTGACATCTTGAACTTTGTGCTTTTAGTACCTTAAAACTAATCCTCTTAAGCAGATGGATCTAATACCAATTGTTGGAATTCTTTTAGAATAATTGAGGGGGGGTGGGGGTGTGGGTGAATCAGTTATTCAAGGTCGAGATGTACAAATAAATCTTTTCTCAATTTAGTGAACCTATATAACATTAAGATCATGAATGCATTCATTTTGTGTTAACCAAAATTAATATGTTACTATTAAATCAACATGCAAAAATGTAAAACATAAAACATAATATATCCATCAACACACTTGACACAATGATTTGATGTGGAAACCCAATTCTGGAAAAACCACCAGTAACACGCTACTCCTTTTTCACTCTTCTAAAGTGATGCCCTATTAAAGGTCAACTTTGTTAAAGGTTACAACACACACTATTAAATGTGACCCAGTTAAGGGATTTCAATCACCCTGTTAAAAGTGAGCCTTGTTAAAGGACTCTAGGCCATTCCCTTGGAATGCCACCCTGTTAAAGAATTTTCCAATGACTATTAAGTCAACCTTTCTCTAAAAGATTTACCCTAATCTGATATAATTGTTAGAAAGTAATAGTAGAGCTTTGATTTGATACAACTTACAACCATACTTGCAGATTATAGATTACTATTCAGTCCTCAACTCTACCTGGATTTCAATCATTGTAGTTCTGACAGCTTGTTCACCCTTCAAGCATTCATCATCTTTAAGCCTTCTTTCTTAGCTCACCATTGCAATCATCTTCTATTGGGTCACTTGATGAAGCAAACTCCTTTCCTTCTCATTGTCAAATTTTTCGCATCAAACTCTCTAACCTCTTTGCTTCATGACCAGACATCCTTACATATAAGAAATTAGAACTCTTTTCTTGCTCATTATCCATCATCAAAATTAGGATTTTTGATGGATTAGGTAGGATATAATGTATCTACCCCATATCTTGTCTTCTCTAGAAACTTCTCCTAGAATCTATTTGAATTCATCTCCAAAATGGTTTACATAAGATTCTGTGCCTCCAGCTCATCAACCTTATCTTCCTCCTAATTCACAAGTTCCATGAAAACAAACTTGTCAACTTTTATTTGGCGAATCTTCAATTTTTTCATAATGTAGTAGCTTGGCATTATCAATTTATTGATGCTCAACACTTACTATGTTACTCTACATCTATTGTAAAATCACTCGATATCAACTGGATTTTACTAGTGCTCAACATCAATTGAAAATCACTCAGCTTCTACTATCTTGCTCTACACCTATTAACTTTCTTGGCATCCACTAGAATTTCTTTCACTCGGCTCCAACTGACCTTTTTCTCAGCTTGCACTAACTTTTCTCGACACCTATTAACTTGGTCAAGCTTGGCAAATAAACTTTGTTCAACCTTATTCTTCTAAACTTTCTAATTGTACCCAATCATTTGTAACTTTAAGTAGATCATTAATGCATTATGTTATCACTATCTTAAATAATTCTTACACTTGAATACATAATCATAACTCAACCTTTCCTCTAGGTACTTTTGTTACATCTTATTGATCAAATCCTCCTCATCAATCAACTAAGTGATAATGCTTGAAACATACAATCAATTGTCTTACTAGCATATAGCAGGTTTGACATCAATGAAAAAATAATGATTGAATACACATAGTCTTCTTTCAGTAATCTTTCCTTTCAAATGATCTTTTCAATCATATATGAATAGTAGTTGCTTTGGCTGCCTTTGCTACATTTATAGTAGTGTTTGCATAAGAAGGTAGAAGATCAATATGTAAGTGCAAAAGAGTTGAGATTACCTTTTATAAATGTATTATCTATTCAAATGAGATTGATTACCATGAACATATTTAAATGAGTAGAGGATCTTTCTTTGACCTAGCAACTATTCTTAGGGGAAAAAGGAAGCATCACAAATATGATGCACTTAACATTGGAAGAACAACTAGTGATGTTCCTCCATACCCTTGGCCATGATTTGAGGAATCATAAGATTGCTTGTAACTTTGGTCTCTTAGAAGAGACAATCAACTAATACTTTGACAAGGTTTTGAGAGAAATCTTGGCACTCCATGGTGATTATCTTTTGCCACCTAGTCCAACCACTCCTCCAAAAATTAGGGGAAGGATTATTTTAATTTGTACTTCAAGGTAGATATTGTATTTGTAAAATTTGATTTTCTTAACTCTAAATCTTATTATTGCATGTTTGTTTGATTATAAATTTGTCTACTGTAGGATTGTGTGGGTGCAATTGATGAAACTCATATTCTAGTCATTGTTTATGTTGACATTCAAGCTCCATATCATGATAAAAAAGGAAACTTGTCACATAATGTTATGAGTGTATCTTCATTTGATCATAAGTTCCAATACATCCTTGCTCGGTGAGAAGGGTCTATCATAGATAGTCATGTTCTAGCATCAACTTTTTCATAATTTGATCCATTGGTAGTTAGCCCAAGTATGTCAAATATGTTATATAATGTTGCATATGATAGTTGTTACAAAGTTATATAATATACTTTTATTTTACGTAGGTAAATATTATTTGATCGATGTTGGAGATCCCAATGTACCTAGGTTTCTTGCACCTTATTGCTGTACAATTTACCACCTAAAAGAGTTCTCAAGAGAAAACCCCATAAACACTCTAGAAGAGTTGTTTAACCACCACCACTCCTCGCTAAGGACTGTAATAGAACATACCTTTGACATTTTGAAGCAACAATTCCCCATCCTGAGGCATGCAATATCATAATGAATCATCACCCAAATGAAGATAGTTTTGGCATGTTGCATATTGTACAACTTCATTACCATAGAAGATGATGTAACAAAAAATTTAACCATGCAAAATAGAAAAACTTATAATGACTAGATGAAAAAGATGATAGCTGTATCAATTTCCACCTTAATATTGATATATATATATATAATGACTCACACATTTATTGCAAATACATATCCCATTTTTGCATAGTAAGGTTACAAAAATCTTGGAGAAGAAACTGGGCGTATTGTATGTGCCAATTATCATTTGTCTAAAAAACCTATGGAGATTGAAGTTCCACAATCCATGCTTCATGGTATCATTTTTGAAGGAATTGTGAAAATACCTTATGATAAGAAAATAAAACAAGATCTTGCTAATGGCAAGAAAGGAACTTTAAATATAGGATTTGTTCTTATTTTACCCAAAGGTTTCGAATTAGCTCCTCCAGATTGTGTTTCTCCCAAGATTAAGGAAAAAATAGGTGATCTTTATTTTTTGAACTATCATCCCAATCAATTTTTTTAAAATAAAAGGTCCTATTCCTGGTCAAAAATATGGTGTAATTGTGTTTCCCATCCTTTCACCAAATCTCACTAATAATAAAATAACTCAATTCCTGAAAGATCCCATATGTGAAGGTGGTAATAGAGGAAGAAGACAAATTTATCCTGATGGAAACAAAAACAACAATACAATGTGCAACACTTCAACAACTGGTAAAATAAGTAAAATTGTACGTAAAGAAAAAGGTGGATATTAAATAACTATTGATAATCCATTAGATGGTCGACAAGTGCTAGACTTTGTATCTTCAGGGTTGGAGCTTCTTGTTTTAGAAGGTGAATTCATCAAGGTAGATCAATCATTAATGAATAAACCTAATGTAGGTGGATTTGGTTAGGAAAATGTAGAAAGAGTACTTCAAGATCCTTTACATGTTCAAGGTCTTTTATTATTCTTAGTGTTAGCCTAGTTTTTCACTTTTAATAATTTTGTTGCATTTAATGGTAAAAACCCAGTGGATTACATGATTTTAGAAGTAGGGTGTGTTAAAATCCCTAGATAAAAACCTTAAGGTTTTTATGAAACCCTTATTGTTTATAAAGAAACCTGTGTCACTTTTTATAGAGAAACAGGATATCAAAATGTGACAGTTCAACATTAATGACAAAAAAAATGGTATTTGTGTTTAAAATATGAAGATGATGTAAACTAATGAAATGTGATGCCTATAATTTTTATAATTTTTTTGAGTGAGAATTTATTCATTTTATTTTATTTTGAAGTTCCTTTTTTAACTGTAAAAATTATAGGGTGTAGTTCCTATCAAACAAGTATATGCAAATCATATTCTTTTGTTTTGATTTGAAAATATCTTATAGATGACATGTATAGATAGTGAACAAAAAAATAAATAATTATTTTTGATGTATATTTTATTTTTTATAAGTACTCAAGTTTGACCTTATCAGAATCCAACAATTGTTTGCTCCCGTCAAAACTTTGCTATCAAATCTATACCTTCTTGAAAAAAAATTACATATTCATGAAGAGGATTCTCTCCTCTAGAGATAAATAAAAATTTTAATTTTTTTTTATATGATTTACTATTTTTTTTCCTTTTTTGAAGGAGCATCTTCTAAAATGTTGAAATATTGACTTATAATATTTTGAGATTATAACATTATATAACTAACCAAAGCACTCAAAAAATTATATAATGATGATATTGAATTTGAGATCTATAAAAGGGTAATTTTAGTTTTTGAAAAAAATTGAGTTTTGATAGAGAAATGAGATTTGACCAAAATAGGTTTTGGTATCATAAACGGTGACACAGATCTGTGCTTTTACCCATAGATTAGGAAAGTATTGGTTTATTTTAAAAGTTATGTAGGAAACTTTTAGCTTTAGAAATTTCTTTTATTTTCTCTGTGTTTATTTTAAAAATACTTTCCCAAAAATCTTTTTGCTATTAACCTTTGCTTTAAATCATGGTTTTAACCTCATGTTGACCCACTGAGTACTGTTTGAAAGCATTTTTAAGTACAATAGAGACTACTTTTACAAACCATTGATCAAAGAAAGATCAACGCTAAGCACCTTCCTACAATATGAAAGTGTTTGAGTTTTAGCAAACGCAAGGAAGTGCCTCAGTGACACATAGCCCCTAATGATGTTATTTCCTTAATGAGCTGAACAAGTTTGACTTGTTAGAATAGTTCAGGGTTGTCAAACTCTTGTTAGGACACACTGGAAAGTTGGAGCCATTTCATTGGATAAAATGGGTAACTAGGATTATTTTAAACAATATAATTTTGCACTGTAGATCATCCAGGGATTGACAATAAGCACTTTCCCACAACTTGAAGATGTGTGAACTTTATGGAATGTGGGGAAGCACCTACAAGACACGTATTTGATGAAGTCAATTTTTTTTATGGGTCGTCATGTTAAAAAAGTGTCAGAATAGTTGGAAGGTGTCAGAACATATGGTAGGTTAACTCATTTTCATTACTTGTTGTTGTTGACTAAGTTTCAAACAAAGTAAATCTTATAGAACCATCAATCATTTGAATATTGACAAAGAGTTTTTTCCCACTTTATGAAGATGTTCAATGTCTAAAGAAAGTGGGGAAGCACCTTCATGACACATGGCTAGGTGGGTTTAGTCATTCAAAAAGTTTCTTGGTAATGATAAGTTGGGATGCATGCCAAATATTTTATGCTGATTTATTGAACAACCTACATGTTTAATGAGTTGGAGGGTGCGTAGGCCAAAAATATTAAAGGAAAACATAGCAATTCCAAAGGTTTTTTGTGATCGTCAATCTCAACAAGATCAATGATTGATGCTTTCTCACAATTTGAAATTATTCAAACTTTAGCAAATGTAGGGAAGCGCCTTGTTGACATATGGCTAGTTTTACAAGAGGGTAACACAGTCATTTGGGATTGAAGCTAAGTCATTCAATTTGTGAAGATCGATGGTTGAATATTAAACTGCATGGTGTGACATAATATATGATTGTTGGAGCATTAATTCTGATGAATTCTATTTTGTGTGAGGTTAATTTTGCAATAAGGATTGCAATTTTCCATTATTGAACACTAAGAGTTGTAGAATTCTCATAAAGCAAAGATTTTCAGAGCTAAGGGCAAATTTTTTTGAGGGTTTCAATTTGCTACTGACAATTTTCAAAGATGATAAATAGGAAAATAAGTTAAGTATCTAGATCTCTTGAAACTTGAGAAATATTTTTTACAGTAAGATAATTATTAAACATGCCTCCACGAAGGGATTTCTTAGGGAAAGAAAATTACTTAAAAAGGGTTGTACATGATGATTGTTTAGAAAAAATGCCACAATCCATGAATGAGCTTGCTAAGGGAAAATAATTAATATGGTCAGTGAGGGTTTTTATGGCAAAGCAAACTAGTTGAGAGATTCCAAGATATCTATTGGAGGATTAGAGCTTTTCCATAAATGGATTGTAGAAAGAAGACTTGACACTCCCCTTAATAATGTATGCAAATTCAACATTGGCAAATTAATTATCCTAAGATTTTTCTTTGATGATGATTTTCTTGCAATAATTTGAAAGAAATATGATCCAATAACTAGGATTGTGAAGAATCATGCCAGTGATAATCTTTGTAGGGTTTCACTAGAGTTGATTAGAGAAGTTTTCAAATTTAACCCTAACCATGCAGTTCATGAGAAGATAGATATGGATGACCTCCAAGCTAGGTATGATACATAGAGAGTATATTTAAGGGGAGGACCACTACATGAGACTTTTGTCAAGATGGGACAATTATCCTTGGTTACTCCAAATACCCCAGAGCCTATGTTGAGAAAACACTTCAAACCTAGAGTACAAGCATTATATTTCTCTCTTTGCAAGATATTTGGCATAGATAAGCAAGACACACATCCTAGGTTCTATTATCTTCACAATTTCTCAAACTTTTCAGTATGATATGAGTTTTATTTTTGACCTTTTTTACTCTCTTGGTAGAAGAAATTCATATTGGGTTAATGGGTATTGCAAAGGATAAAGTTAATAAGCCCTTCTATTGGTACTCCATGCTAATGTATACATGTTTCTATAAGGGAGTTACCTTTTTGTCTGTCATGAACCCTTTTTGGGGGTCCTGATTATTCATGACTTTTTCTTTTATATATATCCCTTTCTGCCATATTTTCTTCATGAATTTGATAATCTTCTCCTGATCCCCCTTAGTCTATCATTTGTTCTCCTATTTATATATATTATTACTAGTGAATAGTCATGAATGGTTGCATCCCTTCAAATAATAATTAACTAGTTGTTATGGTTAAAGTTTAATAGTTATTAATTAACATATATTTAACAATATATGTTAATATATATTATATGTATACCATTTATTAATTATTAAATTCCCATATTTGTAGAGTATCCTTAGGATTATGGATAATATAAGCATAATAATGTTATCACCATTTATTTAGTACAATCCTATTTTATTATCATTATTACATATATCATAAGATTCTTATATTGGTAGATATATGTATTCTACTATATTAGTAGAATTATATTATCATTAGTAATTGATAATATATTATCATTATATTTAAATATATCATAAAATGTATTAGATGATTTTATATCGTATATTTATCTATATAAATGTATTAAATTAATAGAATATTATTGTTTAACTCTTATTAAAACCTAGTCCAAAACTGGGGACATCACAGTCCTCCCCTCTCAAAATTTTCTTGTCCTCAAGCAAAATTATTTGTACACAACTCTTTCATAGATACAAACATATTTGCATACATCTTTAATGAATAAAAATATGAAGCAGACATGATGCAGACAGATGAAGACACGAAGCAAACACGGTGCAGACACATCATACGTAGCCTTGATTAGAGTCTAAAATTAATAATGCACAATGACTATACTTCTTCATTAGGCTTATGAACCCTACAACCACAAAATAAGCATCAGTACATGCATATATATAAACTTCAAATAAATTTGAATGATAATAAGTTAATCCAAGCCAAATCCATGCTAAGCCCAAGAGTGGAACTTTTGGCCCCCTTAGCCTCAGTGGTAGGTGTTAGGCATCCACACAAGGTGGTTTACTTAGTGGATTTCTTATTTGGCTAGAAAGGTTCTTGTGAAAAGGAGTCATTACTATCTTTCCCTTAACTAGCAATACAATAAGGTGTCCTAACTACTCTCCCTTGATTGCAAACTCCATAGGAAAGTTGATAGGGTGCCCTTACTATCTTCCCCTTAACTAGTACTACAATAGGGTGTTCTCCCCTGATTGCAGACTCCATAGGAAAGTGGTAGGATTTCCTTACTATCTTCCCCTTAACTATTACTAAAATAGGGTATCATAGTAGCTCTTCCCTGATTGTAGACTCCATAGGAAGGATAGATGCCCTTATAGTCTTTCCCTTAACTAGTACTACAATAAGGTGTCTTAACAGACCTTCCTTAATTGCAGACTCCATAGAAAAGTTAAATATGGCCTTTCCCTTAACTGATACTACAATAAGGTGTCTTAATAGACCTCCTTTAATTACAGACCCCATAGGAAAGTTAAATATGGCCTTTCCCTTAGTTGATACTACAATAAGGTGTCTTAAATGACCTCCCTTAATTGTAGACCCCATAGGAAAGCTAAATATGGCTTTTCCCTTAACTGATACTAGAATAAGGTGTCTTAACAGACCTTCCTTAATTGTAGACCCCATAGGAAAGTTAAACATGGCCTTTCCCTTAATTAATACTACAATGAGGTGTCTTAATAGACCTCCCTTAATTGTAGACCCCATAGGAAAGTTATATACAATAGGGTTTATATATAGTCTTTCCCTTAACTAGTACTACAATAAGGCATCTTATAGACCTTCCTTGATTGTAAACTCCATATGAAAGCTACTTGAAATCCCTGAATCATTTCTCAAATAATCAATTTTACACCTTTATGATTACATTAATTAAGAAAACTTAAAATTTCATATTTTAACTATGGTTGAACTTCCTTGAAGCTCCCTCTGAATCTTAATCTTCCTCTTTTCCTACAAGAAATTTCTTGAAGAAAAGATCAAGGCACATAATTCTAATAAAAAATAAAGAATAAGAGAGAAACTATAATGAATAGATTATACTCAAAGGATAATATATACTTATTTTCATATCAACAAAATTTTATTTTATCCTTCATTTCTTTTGACATTAATATTGTAATTGAAAATAACTGTCTATTAATTAATTCCATTATGCTAGCTAATTAGCATTCTACATGACTCTCCAATATAACCATGGATCATAGGTATTTGAATGTTCACCATTTGTAATACAAAATATGTTAATAGATCATTATAGGCATGATGGTATTAATATTTCATAATTATATAACATACTTACTTACCTTTTATGAAGAGGTCCTTGTTATTCAAATGCCTTTGCAAATTAATATGAATGATTCTCCATATGCTGATGAAGAAGATTTAGGGTGTATTTTTATACTTTGTACAAATAAGCCCTACACAATGTTTTTCCAAAGAAGAATGCTTAAGTCCATATTTGAATGCTTGTATGAATATTATTGTTCATAGTTGTCACTCTTATCCAACTTAGCCAGACTATTGAACTCCTTACATTCAAAAGATCACAGAATAACTTGGAATCCAATTCACATTAGAAGTTCTTTGCTTAATCCTTAGTAAATGCCATGCAGAGTGGATAGAAATGGTAAGAATTTTATCTATATTTCCCACGTGGCCTTTTCCTATGGCTTCAAATGTTGTATATTATCTTTGATGTTTCCTTGATCATATCTCATCTTCTTAATTTTAGGGTTGGCGTCAATCCTCTCCCTTCTTTCCTACGTGGGTACTGAGGTTGTGAGTGGCAGTTGGAGTGATAAACTTATTAAGGCTACTGCAGCTCTACTTCCTTGGCTTTCATGTATCATCACCTCTGATCTGCACTCAATCTACTTCCATAAAAAAAGTCTCTATGATTAATGAGTTTTCCATTGTAAACTTCTTTCATGAATAATTGACGATATGAAAGTACAAGCACTTTCCATTCAAAAGGAAATTGAGCACTTAGCTATGGTATATGAATCATCTTAGAATTGCCTTTGTTTGTCACCATATCCATGTGCAGCTATTTGATTTGCACTCCATGGGTTTTCCTCCTTTTCAATAATTTTGGTGATTAGTATATGTGTTTGTACATATTCGCATCTATTTGTTCGGTATACATATTCAATATTAGCATCAATAATAATAATAATTGCTCTATGACATGAATTCAACATTTGCATGTATTACGACTTATAGGAGGGTCGTCTCTCTCATAGATTTTATTTTTATGTTGATATTTCCAAGCACACATAATCATTTGTAGATCAAACCATTGCTTATAAGCTTTTCCTTATACATCATACACATTCATGTGTAGTTGATGTTGGTGTTCTCTTGAGAATCACTAGGAAGTTGGTCATTACTTCATGCTATCAACTCATTTAATTATTCACTGCCATTTGTTCTAGCTTGCATTGTTTATAACTGCAACTCTGTTGACTTCTCATTCTGTGAATGTTGTCTTTCATATGATCACTTCTAAATCGTTGCTCTCTCTTTTCTATTCCTTGTAGTCTGGATTTTTATTTATTTATTAAGATCTTCCTTTTTCTTTCAATTTCCCTTTGCTCCCTCTGATTGATTTTCATAAACTATTCTTCATAGGTTGGCATGATTTCTGCTCTGATACCATTTGTCATGAACTCTTTTTGGGGGTCCTGATTATTCATGACTTTTTCTTTTATATATATATCCCTTTCTGCCATATTTTCTTCATGAATTTGATAATCTTCTCCTGATCCCCCTTAGTCTATCATTTGTTCTCCTATTTATATATATTATTACTAGTGAATAGTCATGAATGGTTGCATCCCTTCAAATAATAATTAACTAGTTGTTATGGTTAAAGTTTAATAGTTATTAATTAACATATATTTAACAATATATATTAATATATATTATATGTATAACATTTATTAATTATTAAATTCCCATATTTGTAGAGTATCCTTAGGATTATGGATAATATAAGCATAATAATGTTATCACCATTTATTTAGTACCATCCTATTTTATTATCATTATTACATATATCATAAGATTCTTATATTGGTAGATATATGTATTCTACTATATTAGTAGAATTATATTATCATTAGTAATTGATAATATATTATCATTATATTTAAATATATCATAAAATGTATTAGATGATTTTATATCGTATATTTATCTATATAAATATATTAAATTAATAGAATATTATTGTTTAACTCTTATTAAAACCTAGTCCAAAACTGGGGACATCACATTTTCTAAAGAAATGAAATTGGAATTGTAAAGAGATGGAGAAAAACTCTCTGTCCAATTATGGAGTACAAATATGACATGGGAAGTAATTGATGTAGGCTTTGTTAGATTTGATAGGTATTTTGCTTCCAAGCTTAGAATATTGTTAGTAGGGGATAGCCCTAGGATACCTCAAGCTCTACTAGAACTAATCATACCAAAAGATCATGCCAAAGTGTTGATGGTAAGTCACAACTAGGGAGACATCATCCCTTATGTAGTGTCTACTATATTTAGAGTTTATGGTTTTCTTGGAAAAACACATGTGCTACCCTATCAAGTGCCTTTGAAATAGGACTTGTTGAGCTCCTCTAGAAAATAGGATCAGTGGAAGAAAGAGAATTGTTGGAAAAATCCAAAGGTACTTTCTTTCGCCAAGTTACTATTTTACACAATTTTATTTTTTTCAAAAAGGGGTGAAGGCACTTGAAAGTTTTTTTAGATAAATATCAAAGGGCTCAATCCCATGCTCATTTTATAGACCCAAAAAGATTTTGTGACCTATTCAAAGAAATTACTAAAGGCAAAGCTCATAAACATATGGTATACTTTGCCAAGGATATAGTTACGAATAAGTTCTCATTGCAAGAACCGGATGTTAGGAAAGAGAAATAGAAAGTATATAGCATAGTCCTAGATTTTACAAATTCTTTTGAGCTAGACTATGACCCCCTTACTGATAGAAAATACTGGGGTGTGAAAATAAATTTGTTAATGGATAACTTTTTTGGGTTTATGCAAACTTTGAATGAGAAGAAGGAAATTCTAACCCAAGTATACCCTAATAAGGCCATTGAAATGGAGAAGAGATTGTCAAGTAAGATGAATTTGAACCCAAGATAGCACAAATTACAAAAGAAAACTGAGTATATAGTGGCCAAGAGTGTACAACCTGTTCCTCAATATAAAAGACCATGCTTTGAAATCCCACCTACTGCACATGCACTAAAGATACAAAAATTGGAGCAGGGATCATCTTCTAAGGTTGAAGAATACTCCCCTACACAAACCCCCCTCTAGATAGATTATGAAGTATCCTTGATAGGGCAGTTGAGACAAGTGTGAGGGAGAGAGATATTATAGTTACAACAATAGATATAGAAGAAGGAGTGCCTGAGGAACCTCCTATGCTAACACTAGCTCTCACAGTGGGAAATTACAGAGGTAAGGAAATAGATTATGTAATAGCATAGGCCTTTAAGAAATTTATTGATGATGAAAGTTTTACCAAGTGAAGATAATTTTCTTAATTCTTGTGGAGGAGAAATATTGAAAACTTTGAGGCCAAGTATAAAATGATCAAAGCAAAGGAACCTGAAAAAGGACTTTGAAATTGAAGAAGTTAAAGCCAGTTTCATGGAGGAGTTTTCATAGATAACATCTAAAGGGGGAAGATAGTTTTGAAAGTATTTAATAATTTTGATATTACTTGAATGGGATATTAAAAATGATGCAATTTTTGATATTATGAGAAAATCTAAAGATGCTTAGTTCAAAAATGAAGAAGAGGTCTTGTAGGCCCATAATGGGTTGAAATATAGTAATGATCATCAAGCATTGGTGATATGGTCTTTTTAGAAAATTGATCAAACTAGGATGCAAGAAGCCTCAAATGCTCAACATGCAGGCAACCTCATGGTTTAGAGGGAAAAGGAGATAGATAGTGAAAAGGTGTCCCAAATGACAAAAGAAATGGTGGACTTTGGGGTTTTTATTGCTATGAAGGATAAGAACAAATTCTTACAACTTAATGCTAGGTTTGAAGACATGCTATAGGCTTATGAGGAAATAGGAAATAGAATGCATCAATTGGAGGTTCAGATGACTCAAATGGTAACTTGGAAAAAGAATAGTGGGAGAATCCAGCCAACCCAAGATTACTCATCCTCCTCATCCTCTAATTAAACCTTTAAAGTCAACTCCCCTCATAGAGCTACTAGATAATCCATTGAGAGTTCAATTTTATACAACCGAGGATTTTGAAGAGGAGATGAATAAACTTTTCCCATTGCATGTGGGATTGGATATCTAGTATGAAGACAAAATAAGGAAAAAAATTATGTATTTGGTAGATAAGATTGGATGGCCTACATTTTAGGAACAATTGGTAAGGATAATGAACATATGGAATGTGATGAAAAGTAGTGAAGTTGCTCTAAAGCCAATTGTGAATAAAGGGAATAATAGGGATAAGGATATAACTCTTTTATGTTTTGTAGTTATTAGTTTGCCTTGTGAGAAAATAGAAGAAACCTTTGACATAAATAATGATCTCTTTGATTTTGATGAGAAGAGAATCATAAACTAATTCTCAAAGTATCTTAGTAAAACTTTGATCGTGTTGAAGATCTGATTGAAAAGATCATTATTGAAGAAGGGAGATTGTTGATAAAGAATATTTTCAATCATTGTTTTGTCACTGATGTCAAACCTACTATTTGTTGGAATGAAAATTGCTTATAAGATCCAAGTACTATCATTTAGTTGATTGATGAAGAGGATTTAATCAATAAGATGTAACAAAAACACCTAAGGCAAAGGTTGAGTTATGGTTTTGTAATGAAGTACAAGGATCAGTTAAGATAATGGTAAAATGATGTATTTAAAATAGACTTGAAGATACAGAGGTTGGTTGCACTTAGAAACTCTAGAAGAAAAAGTAGTAACAAAGTTGTCTACAAAGCCTGATAAAATTCATTAGTGGGTTCTGAGCAAGTTAGTTCATGTCGAGTAGATTATTAGTAAGTGTCAAGCTAATGAAAAATCTAGTGTGTGTCGAGTAAAACAACAAGTGCCAAACAAGTTCAGGTGCCAAGTGAATCCACAGTAGGTGTCGAGTAATATAGTATGTGCTGAGCAATAGAAAGTCAATAGTGTTGAGCTACTACATTATTTGAAAGACCAAAAATTCACTAAATCTAAGCTAATAAATTTGTTACCTTGAATTTTTTGAACCAAATGGAAGATAAGGATGATGAGCTAGTGGCACAAAATTCTAGGTAAACCATTTTTAGGTGAATACAGGTGGATTCCACAAGATGTTTCTAGAAGAAACAAGATTAAGGGAAGATTCATTGTGTCTTACCTAATCTATTTGAACCCAAAATAAGAGCAAGAAGATTAGAGTGAGAAAGGTACTCCAAACTTCTATTTAAAGAGTTACAGGTCAAGGAGTAGATAGGTTGGAGAGAGTGTGTGATGTCAAGGAGAAGGCATCAAGAGGGAAAAATAGAGCATAAAAACTTTGCTTCAATAGGTGACCATAAAGGTGATTGCACTGGCACAACGAGCATGAAGACTCAAGGAGACAATGATTGAAAGGAGGACAAGCTATCATGGCTATAGAGACTGAAAGCTAGGCAAGTTTGTGAACTGAATTGAGATCTAAAATATGCAAGTTATGTTGGTGACATTCCAAGTGAATGTTCTAAAGTACTTTAACTAGGCCCACTTCTAATAGGGTGGTTAAAATCCCTTAATTGGGTCACATTTAATAGTGTGTTTTGTAGCCTTTAATAGGGCATGCCTCTCATAGGGCATCAATTCAAAAGAGTGAGAAAGGAGTAGCATGCTACTGGTGTTTTTTCCCAAATTGGGTTTCCATGTAAATCACTGTGTTATGAGTTGATTTTTCATGTCTTATTCTTGCATGTTAATTTGTCAGTAACTTGCTAAGAAGAATGTTTAGCTTGGATGCATGATTAGTTTAAATGGGCTCACTATACTTAGTGAAAAAAATTTATTAGGACATTTGGACCTTGAATAACTAATTCACCCTCCCCCCTCTCAGTTATTCTAAAGCATTTCTAACAGTTGGTATAAAATCTAGAAGTAGAAAAGATCAAGATGTCTAAGAGAGAAGTTCCCAAGCTCAACAAAGATAACTTCGTTGCATGGCAAAGCCCAATGAAGTAGCATCTTGGATCAATAGGCAATCATGCACAAACCTCAATTAAAGTGGAACATGTTGATCCAACTAGTGTCCCTACTACAGAAGATATGAAGAAAAAGAAAAAGCACAATTAGGCAATGTTGGAGATTGCCTCTGCTCTTAGCTATGCTGAATTTGATGACATCAAGGGATGTACCTCTAAATTCAAGATGTGGAAAACCTTGTTAGATATTTATGGAGGAGATCAATAAATCCAAAGAGAAAAAAGGGAAAGCCTTAGAGGAAATTTTGATGGCATGAGAATGGAGGAAGGTGAGAACATTGCTTAATATGTCTCTAGAATAAAGGAAGTAGTAAGTGCAATAAGAAGTGTGACTAGTCATTTAGATGATGAAACTATCATTAGCAAAGTCTTAAGAACCTTGCTTCCCATCTATGCTATTAGAGTATCAACCATCCAAGAGTTGAGATGTACACCATGAAACAAACTAACCATTGAAGGATTAGTGGGAAGACTTACTACATTTGAGTTATTCAAATTTGATAACTATAGGCCTGAGAATCTTGAATTTTCTTTCAAGGCCAAGTTGTTGTTGAAAGACACTAAAGAGGTGAAACTACAGAAGAAGAAAAGAAAGATAAAATATGCATCCAATGATAATAGCACAAATGAAGAAGATGTGGAACAATTGGAAGCATTGTTGGCCAGAAGATATCATAGAGGCAAAGGTAAATTCAAAGGTAAGTTGCCTATCATTTGTTTTAATTGCAATGAAGTAGGACATATTGCTACAAGATGCACATGAAAAAAGAACTACAGAGAAGGCAACAAGCACAAGAACAAAAAGAGAAGATGATAGCAGAGATTACAAAGACAAAGGAAAATAGTGCTACATTGTTGAAGAAGAGAATTCTGATGAAAATGATGATGAGGTAGTCTATGTAGCTATGTAGGATGAGTCAGATGAAGATAAGGCAACAACATTGGTAACTTGTGTAAACAAGAATGATAGATGGATCATAGATAGTGGATGCTCACATCACATGATAGGAGATAAAAGTAAGTTTTTTACCTTAACTTAGTATGATGGAAATAGTGTTAGATTTGAAAATGATGCTCCATGTCTAATAAAAGGAAAAGGTTTCATTAAGATTATAGAGAAAATTTCATGTGATAATGCATATTATGTTGAAGGATTGAACTACAATCTATTGAGTGTGTTACAGTTAGGCAACATAGGATGCAAAGTAGAATTTAGAAATAAAACTTCCCAAATCTATGACACTGATGGAAATCTAATAGGAAAAGGAGACCAAACTAGGAGTAATCTATTTTACCTAGATATGGAAGATGTTGTATGTCTTATTGTGAAAATTGATGATGTGTGGCTATGGAAAAGGAGACTATGTCATGTCAACTTTGATAATTTGATTAGCATCAGAAAAATGAAGAAAGTTAGAGGATTGCCCAAACTGAAGACTCCTGACAATACAATATGCAAACCGTATTAGCTAGGAAAAATGACCAAGTCAAGTTTCAAGAGAAAAACCTATACTTCCAAAGAAGTACTAGAGCTAATCCATACTAATTTATGTGGCCCAATAGAAGTGCAAAGCTACAAAGGATATAGATATATAATGTTTTTTGTTGATGACTACTCTAGGATGATGACTGCCATGTTCTTAAAGAAAAAATTTGATGCATTTCAAATGTTTAAGTGGTATTTGGCTAGGGTTGAGAAAGAAGTAGGAAAGAATCTAAAATGCCTAACATCAAAAAGAGGAGGAGAGTTTACATCAAAATAATTTGAGACATTTTGCAATGATAAAGGAATTAAGAGACAAACATTAGCACGTAGAACTCCCCCATAGAATGGAATTATAGAGAGGAGGAATAGATCAATGATGGATTGCACCAAAACATTAATGATAGAGAATAATGTTGCTCTAAAGTATTGGAAACAAGTTATAAGTACAATTGTTTACAACCTAAATTGAGTACAAGTCAAGAAAGGTACAAATGCAACACCTTTTGAATTATGGCATGATCACTCACCAATGTAAACCATTTCAAAGTGTTTGGTTGTAAGTGCTATATTCTTAAAGATTCTAGAAATGGAAAGTTTGATGCAAAGAGATGAAGGTATATTTCTTGGATACTCCACTAGAAGTGAAGCATATAAGTGTTTAAATACTAACACTGACAAAATTGTGGAGAGTGCCAATGTAAAATTTGATGAGCATGTAGAAGTTCAGGTTGATGAATCCACTAAGAAACTAGAAGAGTATAGATCCTTTGTATACTTCTATGAAGGAATTTCTATTGAAGAAGAAGTTTCCAATCAAGTTGGGATCAGCAACAAGTTTTAGTATCTACTGAGTCACAACCAATGAATATCAAGTTGCATTTAGAAGCGAAGTTGAAAAATGAAGAAAATGCACATTCTGATTCTAAAATTAGTACACATGAAAGAGATAATGAGCTACCTGAAAGAGATGTGCATAGTGACTCTAAAGCTAAAAGACCAGACATGGAAATAAGGAAAGAACCAAGGCTATCCAAGTATGTGAGAAGACATCACCCTGCTGAACAAATTATTGGAGAGAAGGAAGCCAGACCAATGACAAGGAACAAACTAAGAAATGAATTATGATTGTTAAGCAAGATTGAGCCAAAAATGGTGAAGGATGCACTACAATATGATAATTGGTGTAAAGCTATGGAAGAGGAGATTGAGTAGATAGAGAATAACAAAACTTGGACCTTAGTCCCAAGACTAGCTGTAAGAATGTGATTGGTACCAAGTTGGTATTTAGGAACAAGCTAGATGAGAATGGTGAGATCACAAGAAATAAGGCCAAACTAGTCTGTAAAGGTTATTATGCCCAAGAAGGACTAGACTATGGGGGAAAATTTGCCCCAGTTGCAAGGATGGAAGGAGTAAGAACTCTACTTGCATATGCTACCTACAAAAGTTTTAAAGTCTACCAAATGGATGTAAAGTCTTCTTTTCTGAATGGTATACTGGAAGAGGAAGTCTATATAGAACAAGCAGAGGGATTTGTTGATAACAACGACAAGGATATTGTTTGCAAACTGCATAAAGCACTCTATGGTTTGAAACAAGTGCCTAGAGTGTGGTATGAGAGATTTCACAAATATCTTGTGAAGATAGGATTTGAAAGAATAGATGATAACAAAAATCTAATTATCAAGATAGAAAAAGGTAAAGACATTCTAATATCTGAAATCTTTGTTGATGATATAATATTTGGAGGAAAATATACACTATGCAAAGAGTTTTCTGATAAGATGAAACATGAGTTTGAGATGTCAATGTTTGGTGAAATAAAATTCTTTATTGGATTGCAAGTATATGAACTAAAACATGGCATATTTGTGACTCAATCAAAATATATCAAGGAGATACTCAAAAAATTTGGCTTAGAGGATTCAAAATTAGTCAATACATCAATGGTAATAGGACATAAGTTATCTAAGAATGATGAATCAACCGAAGTAAATTAGACAATGTATAGATCAATGATTAGAAAGTTACAATATGTTGTACATAGTAGACCAAACATTTCATTATCTATTAGAATAGTGGCAAGATTTTTTGCAAACCCAAGAGAAAACCATCTTATGGCAATAAAAAGAATAATGAGGTACTTAAAAGGAATAGATTACTTTGGCTTATACTACAAGAGGGCTAAAAAGTTTGAGTTGAATGCCTACACTATTGTAGATTGGAGACGTAATATAGATGATAGAAAAACACTAGTGGAGAGGAGCACTCTTCTTAGGTAAAAGATTAGTCACTTGGATTAGCAAAAAGCAAAGTTGTACCTTATAGTCCACATCTAAAGCTGAATATGTTGTTGCTACCATCAACTGCACCAATATTATATGGATTAAGCATATGTTGAAAGGTACGAAGGAAGAGACAACTGAACCTATGATACTCTATTGTGATAACACAAGTGCCATCAACATATCAAAGAATCTTATGATGCATGCCAAAAAAAAAGCACATTGCAATTAAGTGTCACTATGTAAGAGAATTGGTGGAAGACAAACAAGTGAAGATGAAATATGTCAATTCAAAGAAACAAATTGTTCACATCTTCACAAAACCATCACCCAAAGATGCCTTTGAGTATCTTAGAGGTAAGTTAGGGGTGATATCGCTATCCAAGGTTGTTTAAGTAATAGAAAGACTACCTTGCATGTAATGAGTTGATTGCTGAAATGATATAAATTCATGTAGAGGATACTTACTTTAGGTTTTACCTGAAGTAATTAAAACACTAAAATTCCAAATCAATCATAGGAAAGGTGATAGAGGGAGAAATTGGAGTTCCTCCAAATGCTACACTTGCATGACAAGATACTAAAATAATATGTCCTTGGCATTGTTGACAAAGAGGGAGAAATAGGAAAAACTGATCAAATCTATAGGATCAAATGTGTAAAAGGAAATAGCAGCTAAGAAAGTGAAGACAACACAAATATAAATCAATCAAGATGACAAGATTAGAGAGGGAGTAGAACAAAAAAGGAGAAGATAGTGTATCAAAAAAATAGATATCCCTAATACTTTAAAAGAGGGAGTTACTTACAAAATTTAGAGGGAGTCATAAGAAATTCAAAGTTACTGATAGAATGAATAATTTTGGATACAAAGTTTTCTTTTTGGCATTTGACTTACCCTTTTAACCTAGTTAGCATTTTGATAACTTGGTTGATCAGTTTGGTTTGCCATCAATGCCAAAGAGGGAGATTGTTGAAGATCTAATAGAAAAGATCATTATTGAAGAACAGATATTGTTGATAAAAAATATTTTCAATCATTATTTTGTCATAGATGTCAAACCTACTATTTGCTGGAATGACAATTGCTTATAAGATCCAAGTACTATCACTTAATTGATTCATTAAGAGGATTTAATCAATAAGATGTAACAAAATCACCTAAGGGAAAGGTTGAGTTATAGTTTTGTAAGGAAGTACAAGGATTAGTTAAGAAAATGGTAAAATAATGTATTGATAATACACTTGAAGATACAAAGGTTGGCTACACTTAGAAACTCTAGAAGACTAAGTTGTAACAAAGTTGTTTGCAAAGCCTAACAAAATTCATTAGTGGGTGCTGAGAAATTTAGTTCATGCCAAGCTAATTATCAATAAGTGTCGAGCAAATGCAAAATCTAGTGTGTGCCCAGTAAAATAGAAGGTGTCAAGCAAGTTCGAGTGTTGAGCCAAATAGAATGTAATAGGTGTCGAGCATCGATAAAACTTAGTTGATGCCAAGTGAATCCATAATAGGTGTTGAGTAACAAAGTATATTCTGAGCATTGGAAAGTCAATAGTGCTGAGCTACTACATTATTTGAAAAGTCAAAGATTTTCTAAATCTAAGCCGATAAGTTTATTACCTTGAATTTTGTGAACCAGATGGAAGATAAGAATGATGAGCTAGTGGCATAGAATTCTAGGTAAACCATTTTTAGGCAAATACAGGTGGATTCCACAAGATGTTTCTAGAAGAAACAAGATTAAGGGAAGATTCATTGTATCTTACCTAATTGATTTGAACCCCAAATATGAGCGAGAAGATTAGAGCAAGAAAGGTACTCCAAACTTCTATTTAAAGAGTTACAAGTCAAGGAGCAAATAGGTTGGAGAAAGTGTGTGGTGTCAAGGAGAAGGCATCAAATAGGTTGGAGAAAGTGTGTGGTGTCAAGGAGAAGGCATCTAGAGGGAAGAATAGGGCATAGAGACTTTGCTTCAATAGGTGACCATAGAGGTGATTGTATTGGAAAAATGAGCATGAAGACTTGAGGAGACAAAGCTTGAAAGGAGGACAAGCTATAGAGGATTAGAGACTGAAAGCTAGACAAATTTGTGAAATAAATTAAGATCTAAAATCTGTAAGTTATGTTGGTGACATTCCAAGAGAATGTTCTAAAATAGTTTAACTAGGCCCACTTCTAACAAGGTGGTTGAAATCCCTTAATTGGGTCACATTTAATAGTGTGTTTTGTAGCCTTTAACAGGGAAGGCCTATCACAAGGCATCACTTCAAAAGAGTGAGAAAGGAGTAGCATGTTATTGGTGGGTTTTCCCAAATTGGGTTTCCACATATATCACTATGTTATGAGTTGATTTTTCATGTCTTATTCCTAAATGTTGATTTATTAGTAACTTTCTAAGAAGAATGTTTAGCTTGGATACATGATTAGTTTAAATGGGCTCACTATACTTAGTGAAAAAGTTTTATTAGGACATTTGGACCTTGAATAACTGATTCACCCCCCCTCTTAGTTATTCTAAAGCATTTCTAATAGATCTTTTTCCCCATGCACTCAAGAAAATAGATAAATTAAAAGACAAGGAGGATTGGGCCAAAGAATTAGATGATTTCTTATGCCTTAGAATTAATAGGGTCATAAATTAGAAGGGGCATGCATGGTTGGCAAAAATAATTGAGGAAGTTGTTAAAGTTCAAATATTCTTTTACTCTTTTAAGGAGGAGTATGTTGAAATAGATAAACTAGGAGAATATGTTTTAAAGAAGAAACATTAAATATTGAGTTTTAATTGGTTGGATGACACACTTTTCAACAAGTGGATGTCAGATTTTGTTCATTCAAAACAATTAGTACTCGATGAAATTGATGAAAATGAGGTGGACCAAGATGACCTAAAAATAATTGATGCATAAATTAAAGAAGAAGAAGACAAAGATAAACAATCAACTGTAGTAACAAGTACAAAAATTCAAACTAATGACTTGGAAGTAGAAGAATCAAGTGTAAGTGTTAATTTGTTAGTACATGATGACCTAGATGGAGAACCACAAGTTAAACCTAGCTTTCAAATATTAGAACCTAGTCCATTGCAGGTAAATCCAATGGTCACACACTCTAAGGAGTGACAATTACATCAAGGCCAATCACAAACTCCTCAAAAATAAGGAAGCCACATCAGGCGTGGTCCCACAAAAGGAATATTCATGATGAGAACCATTTTGTTGCACCTAATTTGTTCTTTTACTATAGTAACCTTTTTGTAAATATCTTTCTATCTAAAGGAGAGTTGTCATTGTTCTCTAAGCTTGAAGCTTGTTGCATCTCATGCTATATAAATGAGACCCCAAGGCTAGAGAAATGGTCCAAATTCTTATGTAATTTTTATTTTTCTAAGCTTATAGTTTGTCCTGTATTCTTGATGTTAGTTTTGTGATGTATTTTTCTATGCAAATTTAAGAGTACATTAGCATTTAAGGATCATGTTGTCTTGCCCTAAGTTGTTATGAGTCTTACATCAATGTTGCATGATTTTTAATTAACATTAATACAAAAGAGAGATACTACCATATTTTTTTTTCTGAATCTTGTCTCCATTGTTGTTAACTGGTTATCTTTAGATTGTGTGAGTAAAGCTTGTCCAATTTAATGCAACTAGGATAGGTTGTGTATCAATTTATTATTTCTTTTAATTCAATGAATTAAGTAAATTCTTCAATAAGGTGACAATACTTTGTGTCAATAAGAAAGATATGCATAAGAATGAGATTTAGGGAAAATTACTGATAATATTGATTATAATGCAATTGATTAGATCATGAGGTGTACTGTATAGACCTTGCTTGATTCCTAATGGATGAGGCACTGATCATTTTTGTTAGTTTGCATGACAAAGGATCATGGAATTGTATGAAGCATAAATTCAAAATTCAAAATCAAATTTACTTTTCATGTATAAAGAATTGAATTTATGGTTAGCACTTGGTTGTATATAGTTCCTATTGTTGTGGTTAGCTGTTGTTATACAGAATTATCTATAAATCTGAGAAGAGTTGTGACCAAATATCTTCTATAGGGGATAAGTTTTGTAAAAGAATACTAGTAAATTAATGAATTTTTAAGAGAACATCTATTTTTTACCTTTTATCCCTTAGGTGCAGCCGCCTTGGTTTTGCAGAACCTAAAGAGTAGAAAATCCTTGTCATTTTGTTGAATTTGGGTCTAGATCTGAGGACTACTTAGTTGAGAATAGGAAATAGCTTACCCTTAGAATAAGTGGTTCCTCACCATATTGGTATCAAGTATTTTTTCTTGGTAGTTTAAAACAATAACAAAATGATGACTATGCTAAGGAATTGTTCAACACATGCCAGTGCGTGAAAAGTATTGCAGTCTTTGGTGATATAGTTATTCATGTTTTTAGTTTCTTTCAAGAAAATGCCCATGGTCATATTGGACTTTTCTAGTGACAAACCTTGAGAATTTAAAAAAGAGTTCCCAATACCACAAGGTGTAGACTAATGTATACCGTCCTTACAAAACTGTCTTATCTATTAACCAAGAGTCGTAGTCCCAAATTCTTTCTAATTGATTTATTTGTGTATCAAATCCATCATATATATTATCCTATGATATTTTCTCTGATTCAAAAGCTATTTCATGTTATATATCACTAGGATAGGGTGGCAACTCGGGCAAGGTTTTGAAGCTAGTGATTATTGACAAGTAATTTTCACAAATGATAGAGAAGAGAAAAAGTACACTAGCTTATACAAGAGCCAATCTAGGAGTACCATTATATACTAATTTACCCCAAGGTGGTAGGAAGAGCCAAAACAAGAAGAAAGAGGATTTAAATCCTACCTAGAAACCAAGAGGTAGTGTATCAGTAAAATCTCAATACCATGCTATGGTAGGGAGAGAATCCTCTTCATTAAGCTCTGAATCACAAACCACTAAACTGTTAGGAGGGATGTTTAGTACCCCACTACAAGAAGAACACACCTATCATGATAAAAATATCTCTTCAGTGGGAGATATTTTGTGTAAACTTGATGTGATAAAAGAGATGAATCATAGGATGGCATTTAAGAATGCTATTGAAAACTCTTTTAATCACAAACTAGTTCCATATGTAGAAACAAACCTTATAGATCTTGATGGTCCCGTTGATTGAAAAGAAACATCTATAGGTCCCAAAGAAGTATACTTAATGGTTGAAGTCCTTAAACATTTTTTGTAAAAGAGGATTCTAAAAACATTTGTTTGGAGAAGGAGGGAGAGAAAGCCACTTTGAATGCCCTCATTGAAAGAGATAATTTTCTTAGGAGGATGATTATCTTGAAAGAGTAGAACAAGAAACTAGAAGAAAGGACTTTAGTGTTGCATGTTGATGTTTTTGGAGATGTAGATAATTTGAGATCCAAGGTTCTAAAATAGGAAAAAATTCTAAGTCGGAGACAAGAACCTATTATATCTCAAGTTGAACCATATAAGCCTGTTTAACCAGACCTTTTAGATCTAGCTATAAAACCAATAGATAAAGGAAAAGGTAAGGTTGTCAGGATCCAAATAAATATACAAACCCTACTATGTCTAGGTTAGATTTGGATCTAGAAAAGGCCAAAAAGGAGAGGGAGGATTTAGCAAAAGAGCTTGAGAAAGTTGAAAATTGATGCAGGCAAAGGGTGAATAACTAGGGCCAAAGGCTCACCCAGCTATCCAAATCACCTTGGAAGAGTTAACACAATAGAAACAAACACGAGAAACAACAACCAAAGCCTCAAAGAGGAATGAAATACTTTTATTGATTCTTCAAATATTCAACATACGTGCCCACCTATAAGGCCTTCTAGGTTACAACCGATTACAAATACATTCGCATTCAAAGATCCAACTGTAAATTCACACTTTCAGTTCTACTCTGCCATCTTCTTCTTAAAACTTGCCTAACTCTAAGCTGAAACACTCTATATATACTTGCCAAAATGGATTACAGATTATTTTAGAACATTACATAAGAGGGAGGGTGACCCAACAATAGTTTGGATACATCCCAAGAAAGATCTTAACATAAATCTCATGATTGAAATAAATCCTACAAGTCAGCTCATAGAAATCACGTCCAAATACTGACACTTGACATACACTAGGTAACTTGGCACATGAAGAAACACTCGGCATACATTGGGTAACTCGACACGTGAAGAGTCACTTGGAATACACTAGGTAAATCGGCACATGAATAGATTGCTATAGTAACTTGGCATATGAAGGACTGCTAAGCACATGAAGGAACTTCTAGGCACATGAAGGAACTAGATTGCTAAGTACATGAAGGAACTAGACTACTAGGCACATGAAGGAACTGCTAAGCACATGAAGGACTGCTAGGAACATGAAGGACTACTAGGCACATGAAGGACTACTAGGGGCATAAAGGAATTGCTAGGCACATGAAGGAATTTTAGAATGAACAAAAATGAGCATGATAACAAGGCAACCCAAGGTGCTCCTACATTAGACAATTGGGGTTGAAAGAAATGATTCTCCTAAATCATTGAGATATCACAACCTGAGCTAAATCCAACGTAAATTGAGAAATCCATGAAGTATCTTCAATAGGTTTGTTCTTCCACTTCACCAAATATTCATAGTAATATTTTCCTCTTGTGCTCTTGCCAACTCTCTAATCCAATATCTATTCAACTTCTTCAATTTACTTCTTAGGATAGTCATCTGATAGAACAACTTCATCCTCTGACTCATGATACTTATACAAATCAGCAATATTGAATATAGGAGATATATCCATATCATCAGGTAACTCAACTTCATAAGTATTACCACTATCAAACTTCTTCAAGATCTTACAAGGTACAAATTTCTTCATCTTCAGCTTACTATATGTTCTAATTAGGAATCTTCCATTCTTCAAATGAACAATCACCTCATCACCAACTTGAAAATCATGGTGTCTTCTAGACTAATCAACATTCTCCTTATACTTTTGATTACTTTGTTCCAACCTCAACTTCACTTCCTTATGCAAAGACTCCATAAAATCATCAAATTCTTCTCCTGCAATGCTTCTTTTTTCTTCACTAGCAACATCTCTCAAATCTGATATACCTCTAGGATGCATTTTACTAATAATATCAAAAAGTGTCTTCCCTTTACTCCTATTCATATAATTATTGTATGCAAATTCAGCTTGTTCCAATACCATCTCCCAATTACTTGGCTTAATCCCAACTAAACATCTCAGCAAATTACCTAGGCTTCTATTCACAACCTCTATCTGACCATCTATTTGTGGATGAAATGTAGAACTAAACTTCAATTTAATACCCATCTTCTTCCATAAAGTCTTCCAAAAGTAGCCAACAAACTTATTGTCTCTATCGAAAATAATACTTCTTGGTAATCCACACAATCTCACAATCTCTTTAAAGAAAAGTTCACCAACATGCTCAGAATTTGATGTATTCTTACATGGTATGAAATGAACCATCTTAGAAAATCTGTCCACTATAACAAATATGGAATCATACCCCTTCACTATCTTAGGTAATCTAAGAACAAAATCCATACTGATGTCAATCCAAGGTTTCTCAGGAATAGTAATAGGTGTATACAAACTAGTATTTTGACTGACCCCTTTTGCAACTTGACAAACTCCACAACTCTTTACAAATTTCTAAATATCCTTATACATTTGTGGCCAATAATACTTCTCTTTCAAAAAACTCAATGTCTTATCAATTCCAAAATGTCCAGCTAATCCACCACTATGTTTTTCCTTAATTAGATTCAACCTCATAGAACTTTTAGGAATACACAACTAAATACCATTGAACAACATACCTTCTTGAATAAAATATTCATCATACTTACTTATGTGATCTATCAGATTTGGTGCTCCACACTCTCTCCATGCCTTAGAAAAATTAGGACCAACATCCTACAACTCTTTCATTTCATCAAAATCAAGAACTTCAACCTTCATTTCAGTCAACAAAGAATGTCTTCTACTCATTGTATCAGCAACTCTATTAGTAACTCCACTCTTATTCTTAATGAAAAATGTAAAACTCTACAAGTACTCAACCCACTTCATATGCCTTTGATTCAATTTATGTTGACTTCCCAAGTATTGTAAAGATTTATGATGAGTATACAACACAAACTCCTTAGAAATCAAATAATGCCTCAACTTCTTCAATGCTAGAACAATGGCATAAAATTCTTGATCATATATAGAATACTTTCTTTTAGCAGCATTCAACTTTTCACTAAAGAAAGTAACATGCTTACCTTCTTGACTTAATACAACTCTTATTGCATTACCACTTGCATCACATTCAACTTGAAATACTTTGTTAAAATTAGGTAAAGCTAATATAGGTAATTTAGTAATCTTTTTTTTCAAAGTCTCAAAACTGTTATGATCAGCTTCGTGGGTCCACTTGAATTCCTTTTTATCTCCCCTTATTGTCTCAATCATAGCATTACAAACAACACTAAATTTTTTTATAAACTTTCTATAAAAACTAGCCAAACTATGAAATGATCTTACCTCACCCACATTCTCAGGTGTAGGCCATTCCAAAATTGCTTTAACCTTCTCAGGATCCATCTTCAATCCATCATATGAAATCAAAAATTCCAAATACACAATCTCCTCTTGCATAAAAGAACACTTTTTCATATTAATCAACAACTTTTTCTCTTTCAACCTTTGCAATACTTGTCTAATATGCTCAAGATGCTCTTCCTTAGTCTTATTGAATATTAGAATATCATCCAAATAAACAATCACAAACTTACCCAAAAATATTTTCAGGGCTTCATTCATGAAGCTCATGAAAGTACTAAGTGCATTAGTCAAACCAAAAGGCATAACCAACCATTCATACAAATCATCTTTTTTCTTGAAAGTAGTCTTCCATTCATCACCTTTTGTGATTTTGATATGATGATAGCCAATCTTTAAATCAATCTTGGTAAAATACTTTGCTCCACTCAAACAATCCATTATGTCATTCATCCTTGGCATAGGAAACTTATATTTCACTATGATCTTATTAATAGCTTTGGAATCAATACACATTCTCCATTCTCCTTTCTTTTTAGGTGCTAATACAATAGGTACAACACATGGACTCAAGCTTTCTTGGATCAAACTTTTTTGTAACAACTCATACACTTGTCTATTAAGTTCTTCATTCTCTATAGGTGTCAATCTATATGGTGCTTTGTTTGGAAAACTAGCTCCAAGAATTAGATCTATACAATGACTTATACTTCTTACTAGAGGTAAACTATCAGGAATATCATCAACAATAACATCTTTAAACTCATTCAACAATTCTATAATTTCTATTGGTACTTGGCTATCACTATCTATTGTCACTCAATCATTACTAGCTTTTTCTACTCAATCATCACTACCAACACTCAGTCATTTAGGAACTATGGCAAAATAGACTTGATTTTTTTTATTTCCTTTTCAAATTGTTTCCCATTAACCATGCAAATTTTTACAGCAGTGCAATTAACCTCATCTAGACTTTTGATTAAAGGCAGCAATATTTGTTTCTTCCCATTTACCCAAAGAGTATATTGATTCAATATTCCATCATGTACATCATATCTATCATATTGCCAAGGTCTACCTAACAAAATATGACAACAATCCATGGGCATAATATCACACAAAACTTCATCAAAGTAATGTCTACTTTTGAACTTCACAAGGCATTGCTCACTTACCAATATATTATGCTCATCTTTGATCCATGAAACATGATAAGGTTTGGGATGTTTCAGCCTCTACAACTACAACTTGGTAACTAGATCTTTTGATGCTAGATTTTTAGAACTTCCACTGTCAATGATCACTTTGCAATATTTTTTAGCCATCTTACATCTTGTCTTGAAAAGACTTCTCCTTAAAATAGGTTCCTCATCACTTCCCTTATTACATAGGGTTCTTCTCACCATCAAATTTTCTCCAAACTTAGGTCCACTTGGTGAACCCTCATTATCTTCTTGAATCACAACATTTCTATTACCTTGCCTACTTTTAGAGGATCTACATTCAAAAGATCTATGTCCCTCTTTACCACATCTAAAATAATTACCATGAAATCCACCTCTAGAATAGGAATTACCTCTTCCTTAGTAAGAATTAGTTTCTCTTTGATAAGAATTGCCACTTTTCCATTTAGTCTTTCCTTTTTTATCATTCTTCCATTTAGATTTGCCTTTATCCTACGTAGAACTATTAGATCTATGACTTTCTCCATAAGCTCTACCTCTGTCTCTCTAGAATCTACCACCTCTACCTCTTTATCTTTGTTCATGCTTCTTTGTTAAGATCTCCTCATCTTTCAATGCATATTTATATGCTTCTTCTACACTTTCCAGCTTCATAAAACTTATTTCATCTTGAATTCTAGATCTCAATCCATTAATGTACCTTGCAATTTTCTCAACATCATCATTCACATGTCCAAATCTAATGTCCAATCTATAGAATTCTTTGGTATATTCTTTCACAGTCATGTCTTTTTGTTTCAAATTTTGCATCTTTCTCAATAGGCTAACTTGGTAATCAGTAGGGAGGAAATTTCTTTTAACCTTGTTCACCATCTTTGGCAAAGTTATGATCTTCTCCTTTCCTCTCCTTTCTTTATCAGTTTGCAAGTTCTCCCAACATAGTGATGCATGACCTTTCAACCTAGTGGCTGCAATCTTCACCTTTCTATTATCAAGATTGTTTTCATACTCAAAGAACTTCTCCATATTAGAGATCCAATCCAACATAGCATTGGTATCCAATTTTCTATCATAAGGAACATCTTCTACAATAGGCTTTGAATTTTCCCTAGACAACACTCAGAACAATCTTTCCTCATCTTGATCTTCTTCAGGTTTTGGATTATGGTTTGGTGCTACTACTTCATTATCACTTACATCATCAAGATGTGCTCCTCTCCTTTGGGCTATCTCCACAACATCTAATCTGGCTGCAATTTGTCTCAACTAATCCAATATAGCATCATCAATATTTCTTCTACCATGAATTATCTTTACAAATTAGGTTCCTGCAAGATCGTAACCCTCTGCAAGTTATAGGTCAAATCTACAGATCTACAACCCTACAACCAAATTTGAATCAGGGTTCTACGTGATGAACCTCAAGCTCTAATACCAATTGATGTAGGCAAAGGGTGAATAACTAGGGCCAAAGGCTCACCAGCTATCAAAACCACCCTACAAGAGTTGACACAACATAAGAAAACATGAGGATGAAGAATGAAATACTTTTATTAATTCTTTAAATATTCAACATACATGCCCATTTGTAAGGCCTTTTGGGTTATGACCAATTACAAATACATTCACATTCAAAGATCCAACTACAAATTCACACTTTTAGTTCTGCTCTATCATCTTCTTCTTAAAATTTTCCTAACTCTAAGCCTAAAAACTATATATATACTTGCCAAAATGGCTTATAGATTATTCTAGAACATTATATAAGAGGAAGGCTGACCCAACAATGGTCTAAACACATCCCAAGAAAAGATCTTAACATAAATGTCACAATCAAAATAAATTCCACAAGTTATCTTGCAAAAATTGCATCCAAATACTGACACTCGGTATACACTAGGTAACTTAGCACATGAAGAAACACTCAGCATATAATGGGTAACTTGACACATGAAGAGTCACTCAGCATACACTAGGTAACTCAACACATGAAGGAATTGCTACAGTAACTCAACACATGAAGGATTGCTAGGCACATGAAGGACTACTAGGCACATGAAGGAATTGCTAGGCACATGAAGGAACTGGATTGCTAGGCACATGAAGGAACTGGACTGCTAGGCACATGAAGGAACTACTAGGCACATGAAGGAACTGCTAGGCACATGAAGGACTGATAGGCACATGAAGGACTACTAGGCACATGAAGGAATTGCAGAATGAACAAAATAAAAAATAAATCTCAGGTAGCAAAAAGTATAAGGAAGATTCAGTTCATTAAATCTAATTTTTCCTTAGCCTCATGGCCTAATTTATCCACCCTAGGCACAACCTCTATCCCCATTTGTGGACTAGTAATCCCTAACCAAAATTTTTCTCAATCTACCTCTGCTTGATCATCTATCACCACTACCCAAATCCCTATTGTTCAAATACAACAATCTCAAAGCATTGTCTAAAACCAAACCAATGTATCAAGTACATCAAATGCTATTGGTTTTTAGAAGAAACCTTTATATATGGACAAGTACAAAAAAATGTTATTCTGAGGTATTCCTAGTGTCCCACATTCAATATCATTTGACCTTAGAGACAAGGTTGTGAAGTTCTTAGGAAATAATGCTATCACAAGTGAGGAGCATTTAAGGATTTTTATAGACATGCTTAATGATTTTGAGGTAGAAAATGGAAATGTAGTTATGAAGTTGTTTGTGCACTCATTGAATGAATATGCAAGGGATTGGTTTGGAAGATTACTGGATGATAGCATTAACTCATGGAATGACTTGGAAAAGTTATTCAAAGAAGAGTATGGAGATAACACTAATGTTGGTTTCATGTTGAATATTTCAACAACATCAAAAAGAGCCCTAATGAGTCTACTTTTGATTTTAATGTAAGATTTCAAAAGGGGATGTATATACTTTTTCAAGTGATGAGACATATGAAGATGTATGTCTTACTACGTACTTCAATGCCTTTGATAGTAAAATGGCCTATTATTTAAAAGACAAAGATACCAAAACCTTAAGGGATGCTTACAAGATGGCATTCAATATTGATAATAATAGGAAAGAATTTGGTAGGCTAGGAAGAAGAGATGACCAAAAATTGTTCAACCTTAAGAACAATAAGAAGGAAAATGATAAAGTCTACTTTAGGTAGGAAGCCTAAGGAAGACACAATGGGTCAAGTTTTGGATTTTTTGAAAAATATGAACCCACCAAATTTTAATGCAAACAAATCTAATGCTAGTGAAAAGGCCCTAGTAAACAATAATAATTTCAATAGGCAGCCAAGAATGCAAAATTATCTATACACTACTTAGTGTAACGATGGCAAATCTATCCCCAACTAGACTCATAATAAAAAAGATAAGGGTGCTTTTGACCCTTTGCAAAGAAATTCTATCAACATGATAGATGATGTGCCATGGTGTATCATATGCCAATCACCTCACTCCTCAAACTATTGTGCAATAGCTCAATCATTTGCTGCAAATTAGAATGTGCAAAATGAGGAGGGAGAAGAAGAAAAGGACCATGATGATGTAAGTTTTAACATGATGAATATGTGTGATGACTAAGAAGATTCTAATCTAGAAGATCCTGAAAATGATGTTGCTAATCAAAGAACTATCTACCAATCACATAATCAGCAAGTATTATTAGATAATCAAGACTATGATGAAGATAAGGTATGTACTACATCTGCAAAGGTTCATCATGTGGATCTCAGATTGGTTTTGACAATTGAGTGTCAACACACTTTAAAAAAATTCTAAGTTGTTGCCAAGTATAATATAGATGATGAGCTACAATATATGCTAAGCCAAAAATTCAACAAATGTCGAGTCATTCAGATGTTGAGCAAGCAGATAGTGTTGAGCAAGTTTCAAGTGTTGAGTGACTAATAGATGCCAAGAAAAGTTCAAGTGCCGAGGTAGACAGAATTTAGTATGTGTTAAGCATCAACAATCAGCAAGTGTTGAGTAATACAAAACTAGCATAAGAGTCTGTGCCTTCACAAACTAAGATGTAAACCATTTTTGAGCTGACATAGGGATAAAACTTAAAGGATTAAAAGATAAGAATGAATCTATTTGAATTCCCTATGCAATCAACATGCAACCAATCAAAAAAAATGGAAAGATTTGAGTCTCGAAAAGTTGGATGAATCTCAATAGTAGATTCATACCTAAGTCATGAAATCCTTTTAAGGAGATCAAAGCCCCATAATTTACAGAGTGAGGGCACGAATGGATGCAAGGAGATAATTCTAGAAAAGTTTGAAGGAAGTGAAAGGGGTGAATTGACCAAGTTAAAGGTGACTTAGAAGAAGGACATAACTGCAGATTAGTTAGAAGAATGGAGTATCAATACTACAAACAACTTCATACCAAATTAGTGAGGGTCAAATTGGACAAAACAAGGATCTAAAATCAGCAATAGTAGATTGCAAGTAATCAGGTCAAACATTCTACTATATTTTCTATCAACTATATTAGCAGAATGAAATCCTATGGAGATAGGTTGGTTTAACAACCGTTGTATAAGGCCTTTAATAGGGTGAAATTTCAAGTGAATGTTTTGTAAATCCTCTAGCCAGGTACACTTTTGATAGAGTGTTAAAATCCTTTAATAGGGTATAAGCTTTTAATAGGGTAGGCCTTTCACAAGGAAGATCATGAGAATGGTCAAAATATGTAACCTTAACAAGTGAACTTTATTGCTACAGTAGTGAAGAGTTGTGGGTGTCATCCTCACCCCAATTTTACCTTCTCAGTGGAGGATTTATGGGTAATCATATCTGGTGTCAAGTGTTTATGTGGATGCATTTACTTTACATGTTATTTTCATATGTTTATTCATGCAATATTTTAAAGATAAAATTTTTACTGGTTAAAATTTAAAACTTTCAATTTACACCCCCCCCACACACACACCTCTCAGAAGTATATTTCCCACTTGTAAATCCTAACAATTCATATTAGAGCTGAGTTCTCATCAAGAGAACCTTACAGATTGGAGAAGATCTTGAGATGGAAGTCTACAAGTTGGGAAAGACCATTGAGGATTAGGAGATTGAGATACAACTCTTACTACAACAATTGGATGAAGCCAGAAATTCCTTGAGGAGCTTGCTAAAGAGAAGGAAAGAGATTGCCATAGCTGAGAATGACACTCAATACAAGAAGATTGAAACCAAAAAGTTATTTACAGATGGTAACTCATGTGAGTTTGATGCAACAATTGTAGATCTCATGGACAAGAATAGAGCACAAGCTGAAGAGATTAGAAATCTCAAGTTGGAGCAAGAATCACAAGCAATAATGTTATGTGAAGTGACTGAACAAAAGAAGAAAGCCATTAAGGATAAGACCATGATTGAATAAGATAAGAGAATTTATCAAATAGATTGGAAGAAAAATTAGCAGAGTTGTCTAGGATCTCAAACATGCAATTGGATACCTTGAGCCAAATGATGAATGCCCATCATGAGTTGAATGTCAAGGACATTGAAATAACTACATTGAAGTTGCAAAATGAACAACTACAGAATGACGTAAAAAGAGAGGAGTTTGCTAAAAGATTCAACAATCCAAATGAAGCCATCAAGTGCTTTGAGAAACTACTAAAATCCCCTAGATCTAGTAAAGACACATCAAGTTTGGGCTATACAAGCATTGAAGAAGGAGATTCATCCAAGATTACTGAACATAGGAATGACAAAGGTAAGAACTTCAAACCCACTTGTCATCATTGTGGTAAGAAGGAACATACAACTAATGTTTGCAAGAACAAGAATGGTAGTCAAAATGCTAAGCCAAAGAACATGATCCATTGTTACAAGTGCAACAAAAAAGGACATCAAGCACATGAATGCAAAACTAGGACCATGCATGCACCAAAATTTGAAGGATGCTACTACAATTGTCAGAAGTATGGACATAAAGCCTTTGAATGTAGATCCAAGACCACATGGTCATCAAACAAGGGAAGAAGCTATGAAAATTCCTATAATTGGGATTACAATACAAGACATATTTGTCACTACTATCAAGAGTATGGACACATTCCTAAGAATTGCATAACACATTTAATTGGAAGCTACAACAAATGGTTGAGCCAAACTACATGCTTTATTTATTTGAAGACTGGTCATATTAGCAAGCACTATCCAACAAGATCAAAGGCACCTAACTCAGACTCAAACAAGGGAAAAGGCAAGGTATATGTTGATCATATTAGACAAGAGATGAATAAGACATGGAAGAAGAAAGATGGATGCAAAACATCAAATGAAGAGATCACTTCACCTAAAGGGTCAAGTGGTCATACTTCATCAAACTAAGCAAGAAGGTATGTGGGATTGATATTTAAATGCTTTATCATACATCAATTCCTAGAATAAGTTAGTACAAAAAGGGATAAATCAACATGAATAAAGATGCAAGGTTAGATCTTCAAAGTAAGGAAAGTTGCCTTCAGATGCCAAGTGAAATCTTAGTATATGCCGAGTTAGTAGTGGTTGCCAAGTAAAAGGGAAATTCTTATTGAAGCTAAGTAAGGGAAACTCTAGTCGATGTTGAGTGTTGGAAAATCAATGGAGGTTAAGTAAAGTAGAATTGCATAAGGAGCCAAGTGGATGGCTATATATGCACAAAGCATTAAATGCTATGTAATAAAGGGTATAAGGTCAAGTTTTTTATCATTTCTCATCATTGCAAACATAGAGCGAGAGTGAGAAGAGCACAGAAGAAATTTCCAAGTAGAGATTGATGATTTTGTGAACATTCTAGTAGAGATTCAACATTGTTTCATTGATGTAAGGTATTTACTCAAGTGTTGAGCTATGCAGTTATGCAATTTCTATATTCTAAAACCCTAGTTTTTAGAAATGGCATCTAGCTCTAGGAATCCCAAAGACAAGGAACTATTTGAGGTTCAGTTGGTTAGTAATGAAGTCAAATAACTAGATTTTAGACCAATTCCTAAAGTGGCTTACAAAAATGACCCTACTAGAACTTTATCTATTACTCCACCCAAGGTTGTTATGGTGCAAGATGTCAAAAAATGTTATAATTGTAAAGTTGGAGCAATTAGTGACATGGATATTCAACAAGCCTATGACAAAATTTGTGAGAATAGGGTATTGAAGGAGGAATTTCAAATTGTTGAGAGAAAGGGCTCAACCCATGCCTTAGATTTCCCCACAATTTTCAAATGGTGTGGATAAGAATTGTGCTAAGTAGAATTCATGACAGATGCTTATGGTTGGAGGGTGGACCTATCAAGATATCAAAGAGAATCATACATAGGGTAATAGGGTACCCAACCCTAGAATGGCTAAAGACCCTAAGGAGTGATTCAAAAGAAGTCATAAAGAAGAACATAGGGGCAAAGTGGAACAAAAGGGGCATGACAATTGACACAATCAGAGATCCACTTGTAGAATTTGCTGTTAGGGTCATATCCCATAAATTCTACCTATCAAGCTAACTAAATAGTGTACCCTACATTGTAGTTGATGTGAGATACAAACTTGTCAAGAAGGATCATACATATGATCTAGCAGAACTACAACTACAACATATTATGGAAAATTTGGGAGCAATAAGGAGATCCAAGAGCGCTCAGTGTAAGTTTGGATCAATTTTGATATGCATATTTTTCTATGTTTAGAATGAATTCCTCTCTTTTGGTAATATAAGTTGGAAGACAAATAGGTCTATAGTAGTACGAGTGAATGAGTATATAGAATAGATGGGAGCTAATTTTGAAACCTTAATGACAAACTATTTTGAAGACTTTAAAAAGTTTATGAAGCAAAGCCTCAAAATACTAGTTTCTCTAGTGGATCAACATATCAATGACATTTGTTTCTTAGTTGACATTGATTATACATATATCCAAGTAGTAGTACCAAGGGTGAGATGTCTAAGGCTACTTGGATATGAAATTAACATTGATGAGGCATCAACAACAATTACAACATTGCTTGTAGAAGACATTGATAAAAGTGCAAAACCCTTTGGCACTTTTGATGTTGTAAAGTCCAAGGTAGAGATGGAGTTGAAGACTACTTCAACCCTAGAGAAGAAGGACAAATTGGTCAAAAATCTAAAGGCTGAATTTTGTGAAGGAACAACAAATGTAGAAGAAGAAGATGATGATGATGAAGAAAAGGAAGAATAGGGCCAAGGGCCACTTTCCTTGACACAAGGCATGGGTGAAGATGCTAAAGAAGAAGAAGGTGTTGAGGAGGAAGAGCAAGCTGAGGAAGCACCTACCAAGCTAGAGCCAAAGAAAAGAAAAGCTCAACAATAGCCTACAACATCACCCAAGGGTTAGAACACTGCCAAGCCAAGTCCATCTAAGCCTACTACAAGGGCAAGTACAAGAGCTACAACAAAGGAGGATAAGGAGCAAGAGAAGAAGAAGGCTACTAAGTAGGAAGGTCTAGCAAAGAAGAAGCTAAGAAGAAAATATGTTGCACCTCCTGAATCTGATGTCGAGAACCAATTTAGAATGGTAAGTTGACCAAGTCTGATTTAGAAAATATATATGATAATATTAGAGATAATGCAAATTTAACTAGCCTAAAGAGCATTGATTTTAATAAGTTGAGTAGAGAAGAACAAAATATGGTTGAAGAATCAGTCTACACCATGATGGCCAAGTTCAAGAACATTCCACTTGAACTTGATAATTCAATGCCCAAAGAGTTATATTCTATTGTTGAAAATAGAAAGAAATAAGAGAGTCAACATTGGCTCAAGTGATGCCTAAACTCAAAAAAGGGCAAATGACTAAGGCAAATAAGAATCATGGGAGCAAACTTGCACCCAAATATAGAATCTTTAGTATTCTTTAGAATAAGATTGAAGATGTTGTTAAAAGTCCACTCAAATGTGGAAATTAATCTATGGACTAACAACTATCAAAGAAGGAGAAGAAGATCCCTTTGAAGGGAGAAACAATGAAAAGGAAGGTGAAGGTGAAAAAGAAAAGGTGTATGATACAGTGGAGAAAGAAACTCAAAAGGATGATATGGCAACTACTAAAGAGTAGCAATTAGAAAAAAGTGTACAAGATACATAATTTCCACCTCCGAGTCCTCCACATGACACTTCTACACCTATAGAAACAAAAAGAAGTAAAGGATGTCCCTAACAATTCTAGTTAGAACATAAACCCATTGACTATAGAAGATCTCAAGAAAATCCCTGACCAATCGACTTTACAAGCCCAATTATGCAGTAATCTAGTGTTGGTCAGTGTAGATGAGTTGCAAAAAGCAATAGCTAACTTGACTAGGTAGAAGATGGCAACACAAGTAACATCTTCTATCATCCCTACAGCTACAAGTGTGTCATGCCCAAAATTTTACAAGACAAAACACAACTTTTAAAAAAAAAACTGAACCTAAGATTAGACATGTGCATAATGCAATCAATTTATCAAATAATTAGGTAGCATCACTAGATAATTTCCCCATTCAATACTTCATTATCACTACTTGTTTGCCTTCAAGGAGACCCCAGTCTATTCATGCAAGTTTGACTGATGGTACATAATCTAGATTATAATTGTTTCTAGTGAATAAGCTTTCTTGAGGCCTTGTTGTGTGCATTTTGATAAGTGATACCACTTTTAATTTGAAGACAACGTTGTGTTTCTAGATGTGGGATATCAATTCCTTATATAGGCTCACAACTTACTTAGAGCTAAGCATTGGGGCAAATAGTCCTATTCATACTAGTAAGTATATGAGTTTTCAATATTAGGGTTGTTTATAAAACTTTAGTAATCAACATAGGAGGATGAATTATATTACGGTGATAATATAAATAAGAGTATTATGTTTTCTGCATGGCTATCACTCCTTTGTAACATGCTTTATTTCATACTTCCATCCTTTCTAGATATTAAATCTCTTGCACTTGATTACTAACAATTAAATTTACACAAAACCTCTACTGACTACCTTATCATTTCATGCTAGTAGATTTTTTACCCCCCCTTACCTTTTCATCAAGACATCACTCTTTTTCCAAGGTGACTACACCTATCCTTGGTGACCCCTCCAAGCTAGCGGCTTTCTCCATGCACACTAAGGTGGAGGCACAAATGGGTTGGGCTATACATCACACTATGTACGTTATATGACTATCATATGGTTACTATACAATTCCATTTGGATGTCAGGCTCCATATTTATTATTACAATTGGTAATTATTTTGGGTGTATTCAAACATCATGAGACTTAGGGTAAATATTATAAATTCAATAACTAAGCATGTTATTAGTGTCAATAAGGGGGCTTCCAATACATTCAATGTGACATGCATATTACAAGATCTTAGGAGGAATTAAATTAAATAAGTTTTTTGTACATTTATATATTAGACGCTTGGTCCATACACTAATTTTGTTTAATCGTTAGTCAATTTTATGTACCTATAATTCTCCCTAAATTTATTTAACTTCTTCCATGCATAGAATGAGTTTGAAACAAAATTTATAAGGAGATTCCATAAAGTAAAAGAAATCTTATATATATTAATTATTAAACACATTAGTTTTACTAGTGTTGACTATGCAACCCCAACTTGACAATGACTTCACACTAACCTATAACTTAATTTTCTAAACCAATATATATGTATTTTTTGGATACTATTATAGAAGGACATAAATACATATTTTATTAATAATACTTACCATTTACTAGACATTTATTTCTAACTTATTCACAAGCTAGATTATAAATATACTTACTTCAATCCCAAATGCTTGACCTAAGACAACTTACACTAATACATTTTCCTTGAACCACATAATTTTCCTTATATGCTAACACACCACCCTATGAACCTTACCTTAAATTATTTTCTAAACCCCTTATCTAATTTTGTTACTGTAAACTACCCACACCTAACTTCTTTTCATTTAATAGGACTTAGCACCAAACATGGCCTAATTACTTTCTAACTATTTCAAACTATGGCCTACCTTTTTACCTAGGCACCATGTCATAAGAGGGAAGGATGTATCTTTAGTTTGAAGTGGAGGTGGCTAATGTCATGAGTGAAATTGATATGTGTCCACCCCCAAAAATCTATTTGCTTCCTTAAGGTATGCAATGGTGGTTAAGATGGATAAAGGACCTTAACATATTCTTTACACACTTTTTTCACTTTTTCCAAGACTAGTCGCCTAAGTTGTGGGGTCTTGGTTTATGAAAAATGTTAATTCCTAAAAACTCAAACCCTTGCATAAAATAATGCTCAAATAAATACTTGGGAAAAAGTGGAGGTAATATTGGTATAAGGACCTAACATGCTTGTTATCCATCAATCATGTCTTTCCATTTCCCCAATGCCTATAGCTTCTCTACCCTAGGCGTGACATGATGGGAAAGGACTTTAAGACTTGTTCCTCCCTCCTTTAAGCTTATTGGGTGCCTTGGGAGTTGAGATCTGACTTTATGTCAGCGTGTTGCATCCTCCAATAAGACAAGACCTTTACCCCATGCATCCAAAGTTGTTAGGAAGGATGACCACTTGAGAGCAAGCATAATTATGTATATTTATTTATTTATTTATTTCCTTTCTTTTTAATCACTTTATTTTTATCTAGTGGAAAATCTTCATTGGGTATTACTAACTCTATAAGGCTTTTCTTGACTTGACATAAGATTATCTTATATATAAGTTTTATGTTATTTGCTAGGATGATGACCCAAAGGGTCATGTGAGTTATGAGATGTCTTTTCTTGAAATGTTTTAAAGGGACTAGGTCATTAGTATTTTAATATATATTTTATCTTATTACACTCTAAGTACAAGATGCTTAGAATATTCTTTTAATATTTAATTAGATTATAATCTTGGGGAAGGAATTATTTTCCTACTCCATACATTTTCCAGAGAGCCAAACATACACCTATAGGATTGTTCTTATGCATTTAGACTATGTATCTTATCAAATAAATTCTCTTCAATCATATCATAGATTTTAAGTGGTTATAGTTGATGACTTGAGGATGTTATCTAGTCTAGGAGTTTGATTAGACTTGAATTCTAAATGAACCATTATTCAAACATGTATCATAAAACTAAGAACTTTTCTTCCTTTGAATTAAAAGAATAGCCTATTTCACATTGCAATCCTCTCATTAATTCAACTATACAAGAAGAAATATTGTCCACAACAACTATGCACTATACATATTTAATCGGTTATAGACCATTAAAAAAAGAGGATTTCATCTCATAACTTCTCTATGATACATCAAATTACAAAATATTAAAACTCATCATGAACCTTTCCTTGCAAGATGACTATATGAAACTTCTCAATCCTTCCTTAATATTTTCAACAACATACATTAATAGGGAAAAAATTCACTTTACAACACATTGAGAGCATCCAAAAAAGAGATTAATCTTTAAAACACTATTTTTGTGTTAACATATAAAGGTTGGTCCTTCTACACACTTGAGCTTTCAATATTGTCAAGGGTGAAACCCTAACATCTTCAAGGGATCCATTTCACAAAAACCTGCAACACAACACAAAGTGGAACCATGGAGGCTCACCTCCCAACCTAGGCTTCTTATGAAGCCACCCATCGAGTAGGGGAAACAAGATCCAAAACCTAGTTTCATTTCAATCTTACAAAATGCATGAACATCACAATACAAGATTTAACAATCCCATCCCAAGGTATTTCACAAAGGTTCACCAATGGAACCTTGAACATAGGGTGAAGGTGGACTTTTTGAAAGGAGGTTTTCCATATCATAACATATTTGCAATAATCAACTTTCATGCCCTTTCAGGGCTCCACAAATCAACAAATTATTATGCCCTTTTGGGGCTTCTATAAACATCCTCTAAAAAACTCTACCAACCACTATAGCTTCCTTGAAAACCCATTATTCATTTACTTCCTTTCTTCACCATTGTTGCCTTATCACCCGCAAAGAAAGATATGAATGAAAATGGCATACAATGGAGCCTATACTCCAAGGTCCTCAACTATGTCTCAAGCCCAACTATGCCCTTCACCCTAGACTTCTCTTTCCTTCCCAAAGGGTGAGTGAAGCCCTCACACCCATGATCACATTCACATTCCAATCCAAACAAGAAAACAAAACCAAGGAGGAAAAACCAAGAACTCATCAAGAACACAATACATTTTCCATTGCCACAACACCATATCAAAGTCCTTAATGCAAAGACTCTCTCTACAATGCTCCATTGACACAATTCCTCATACTTGCAGGTCTACTTTGCAATACTCAAGAAATAAAAGGAAGCATAGTTTGAAAACTAACCTTGGTTCAAGCTAGGGTAATGATAGTTGTAGTAGAGCTCCCTCCAAAATCTAACTATCTCTAAACTTAGAGAGTGGGTGAACACCCACTAATTTGTCACTACTCCCCTAAAAAGACTCTCTACCAACCTTTTTCTAGTAGGAACATCAAGCCTCCTTTTCTTACATTGTTGCTCCTTCAAAATAAGAAAGTTGACCAAGTGGGATGCTAAGGGTACACTCATGGGGAAACCCAAAATTTCGAATTGGTTCAAGAGGGCATTGGTTAAGGGGTCCCCTAAGTTAGAAAATCACTAAAATGGTTGAATTTAGGCCCCCAAAATGTTATACTACCATTAGGGTGGCTTATTTTCCATATAAAGAAACTCTAGGATCCCATTTAGGCCCCCTAAAAGCCCTAACAAGTTTGAATTCGAAAATCAACATGATGTTGACCCATCTTAACACTCTCTCCCAAGTGGGTGTACTTAAACATTAATTGGAAGAAAATGAAAAGACTAAGATTAAGTGACCTTGTGACCAAAACTCTAGGTGACATGTCATCAACACATAAACAAATACAATTGTCAAGTAACACATTAAAATACATTACACTTCACCATGACATGTCCTTAATGCATCTAAATTATGATTAAACATTTCCTCATGCAAACAAATTTACATTACGAAAAAAAACATTTTCACAATGAGGCTTTTGAATCTTCCAAAGATTTGCATTGGTTAAACTTTGTTCTCATAGGTTTGGAACTTGTTTCCCCCAAAAATTTCCATGGTTCCACTCCCTACACATTCAACTCGAGCTTCAATAGTCCAAGGAGGTTATATAAATAAATATCATAAATGCATATAATTTCAAACATTACGTAATATTATTAACATAATTTAAATAAATTTCCTTTCCTAATCATTTCAAATAAATCATTCAAAATGTTAAAATATTAGGGTTTGCATATCTCAAACCATCAAAATCAAATCAACATTTTTCTTTGTTTCACATCAAATCATAAATCATCAAACTTGAATTAACATTTATCTGCATACCACATTAAATCCTAAATCATCATTATCAAATTAATATTTATCCACATTTAAATCATAAACCATTGTAATCAAATTAACATTTATCTACATATCTCATTAAATCATAGGTGATTGTAATCATCATATTATAATCTAATTTTATCATGTCATAAAGTTGCATCCATATGTGTTCGATCATTCCATTCACAATATTAGGTTCATAGTGCATATTGTAGATGCATAACACTACTGTAAGTATCAAAATCAATAGATAAAATAAACCATTGTCCTACCAAATCTTGAATAATGTCAACTATCCAAATTTTGAATATCAAAAGCAAGTAACATACCCCTTCTTAAACATTACGTCACAAGCATTTCTATAATTCATCTTTTATCAAAGCAATTGAAAAGATTAGTATATGAATGAAATCATTATATCATTTATATTTTAATTTGTAGACATAAGTGTAGATGTAGATATTAAAATAACATAACCCTATAGTCTTGAAAGTAAATCAAAATATCAAATTAGAAGCATCATAATGCAATTATGTCATCTACACTATGATAGATCAAGTCAGGTCTCACAAAGTGGACAACCTAAAGAACAAGCTATACAAGATACATCAACTAAGGTTGACTCCATAGTCAAAGTCACTAAAACTACTAAGGATCCAACAAAGGACCAAACAGGATAGATGTATACTTATGTTCCTACTGCACCAGTACAAGGTGCACCATCTCAAATAATTATTATTGATAAAGATAGATCAGAGGAGGAGAAGGAGAGCCCAAAGGAAAAGAAGCAAGAAGAAATTCAAAATTTGGTTAATTTGCCAACCTCTGGGACTCCAACAAGAATGACACAAAAGCTGAGCATTGAAGCAATACCACTTCAAATTTTAGCACCAGGCTCAAGCTCTACAAATGTTTCCAAGGTCCTTCACTATGGAGACCCTACACTAGATGAAGAATTAGTCATTGCTAAGTATGACTATGTAACCATGAACATTGATTAGATCAATGAAGTGCAGGAGGCACTAGAGAGGAAGAAGAAGCAGGAGATACTCAAAAATGAGTATAAATAGAGGCAAGCACTAATTGAAATAAAGGACATCTTTATAGATGCATTTAGCTTGCAGACACCTGATGAAACAAATCCCATTATGGATAAAATTTCAAACATAGTGGACCAGGTGCAAAGTGAAGACCATGATACTAATGCAAAACTAATGGAATAACACTATCACAGGTAGAGCTATTGAAGAAAATAAAAAAGGTAAAGATAGTACTTGAGAATATCTTCTCATTGTACTAAAAATTATGTGATCCTTCCATCTTCATATAGGAAACTAGCCAGAGAATCATGAGCTTGAAAAGGAACTTAAAGATATCAAGCATGCAACTACCTAAAGATCCAGCTCAAAGTGAGAAGCAAATTAACACAATGCTTCACACACAAAAGGAACTAGTTGTATTAATAGTAGAAGAGGCTAACACAAGAGCCAAATTGGTACAAATACAAGCCTCCCTAACCCCTCACATGGAAATTTTACAAAAGGAACTAGTCTATGCAGAGAATGTGATAAAGAAAAATCCCAATCTTTCTACATTAGATGGCTTAGTTTACCTTGTAGTAGAGACAACCATCCAAATTAATTCCCTAGAAGTTGCAATACAAAACTAGGATGCTACTTTGAGGATTGTAATGGAAGTGAATAAGAACTTCTTCACCAAATATTCAGTTAGTGTCTAAACCTTTTGACATAAGTGTCAAAAAGGGGGAGAAATTAAAGGCAAAGGGGGAGAAATTATAAAGCCAAAAGGACACTCAAACTACAAGGGGAAGCATGTGAAAGGGGGAGCTAAAATGAAAGGGGGAGTAATAAATAGAGAAAAGATGAGAGTAAAAAAGAAATAGGGCATAACAATAGAACACATCAGATAAAGTGTATCAGAATTGAGGACAAGGAGTATCAGTTGAGGCACATCAATCTATTCAGAAATATTTTGGTTACAAGAAAATGGCACATCAAATTAGGGGGAGATACAAAATTTTGAGGTATATAGTCCTTCACAAAATTTTGAACAATTTTTAAGTTTTGTATATATGTTGAACAAAATGTATATTATACTCAAAAATATTAGTTTCATCATGTACAGTTAAGTGTTTTTGACATTCATGTCAAAGGGGGAGATTGTTGATCTTAGATTGGTTTTGAAAATTGAGTGTCAACACACTTAAGAAATTTTCTAAGTTGTTTCTGAGTATAATATAGATGCTGAGTTACAATATATGCCAAGCCATAAATTCAACAAGTGTCGAGTCATTTAGATGTCGAGCAAACTGATAGTGCATGTTTATGTATGTAATGTTTTATAGATAAAAGTTTTATTGGTTAAAAATTAAAATTTTGATTAACCCCCCCCTCAGGAGTATATTTCCCACTTGTAAATCCCAATAGGTCATATAAATCTAAGAAAGCCTTCTGAGGAAGAGATGGATAGAATTATGGTAGAGATGCTATCACAAGTTCATGGTAACTATAATTTGAGGAACATGACTGTTAACAATGAAATTGGTAAGCCTTCCTGCATTTTCATAAATAATATCACTCATAAGATGAAGGATGACAATAAGAAAGACAATACAATTACAAAAAAGGTCAAAGATAGTAAGACTAAGAAAAGGGAGCCTAAAAAGAAAGTGCAATTTTAGACAAATGATATAGTTAAGGTAAATGTACAAGAAATGAAATCAGAATCTAATGTTGCTAAGAAAGTAATGGTGTCTATTATTCATAAATTCTCAACTCTAGGTACTCTTGTAAAACCTACCATATGTGATCCTATTGACATGATATCTATGCTATCTCAAATAATTGTAAAAGTCCCTCTATCTAAATTATTTATAATAGATGAACATCAAAGTAAATCTTTATCATAGTTGGGTGGGATAGGTAATAACAATAATATTGTTGAACAAAAGGCAATACAACATAACCCTGTGGTAGAAGGAGATACTAGTATCATGTCTCAAATTCCTCAAATGTTTTTAGATAATTCATCAGTAGCATATTTATAGGATTTTGATCCTTTCTTCCTTAGTTTGGTGATAAAAGGAAAAATTCTAAAAAATTGCATGATAGATTCAGGAGCCTCCAATACTATAATCCCCTTCAAGGTCATGGAAGCCCTGGGTTTAGAGGTAGACACCAAACAAGGTATGTTTAGGGCCATGTATGTAATAGAAGTTCCTATTATAGGTACAATTAATTTGTTACCTTTCAAGTTAGCTACTTACCCTAATGTCAACTTAACCATGTTAGTCCTTGTAGTTGACATCTATCCCCAATATGGAATGTTATTATCTAGAAAATGGAGTGCAACAATGGGATGTAATTTACAATGTAATTTTTCATATGCAAATTTTCATATAGGAGACAAGTAGTCAGAGTAGACAGAGAGCCAAGGATCAACCATATGTTTGGGGATAATATTGATAAGGATTCTACTTGTTTCTTAGATACTAATGTAAATGCATTCAGAGTAGAGTTGATTATTCAAGAAGATGAGCAAATTCCAGCTGTAATTACACATGAAGTGGAGTGTTGCATGGATTCATAGATTTTATGGACCATGTATTTTGATGGGGCAAGTTCTAGGGAAGGTTCAGGAGCTGGGGTAGTTTTTGTATCTCTAGAAAAGAGTACTTTCAATTATTCATTCACCATAAATTTTTCATGTACTAATAACATAGCTGAATATGAAGTACTCTTATTGGGATTAAGAGTTGTAACTCATCATAAAATAAAAAAATTGCATGTTATTGGTGATTCTGAGTTAGTAGTCTCTCAAGTAAGAGAGACTTATGCATCCAATATTAAGAGATTAAAGTAATATAGAAATGTTGTATGGGACCAAATTGAATTGTTTGATGCCTTTGGTATCTCTTGGATGGAGAGGAGTAATAACAAGACAATCAATCTATTAGCAAATGTAGAAATTAAGCCAAAAGATGTGTCATTTGCTAGCATTTCACATATTGAAGTGAGAAATAGGCCATTAATCCTTAATAATATAGAACATTAGCAAGTTTTTGAGGATTATAAAGATATTCTAAATTTCTTGTCAAATGAGGACAGGTATCATGGTCAAGAACTTGATTGTAGTGCTCTAATTGAGACAATAGACATGAAGGAGATAATCTTTGGCCAAGAAATGTTTCAACTAAAGACTAACAAAGTACTCAAGGGATTGGTGGTTTTAGAAAGCAAGTTTGATAACCAAGATAGAGTGAATTCAGGGGTCAAGGATGACAAACCAAAAGAACTTGAAGAAATAAATCTTGGTACCTTTGAAGCTTCAAAAAAAGGTTTATATTGGTCTAAATTTATTTGTTGAAATTAGGAAGCTTTTGATTGATTTGCTAAGAAAATATAGACATGTTTTTGCATGGTCATTTGATGACCTAAAAGCTTATAGAGAATATTTATTTCAGCATGTCATAACACTTAAGGAAAATGTCAAACCTTTCAGATAGAAGTAGAGGGCAGTAAACCCCACCTTATCTCCTAAAATGCAAGAAGAATTAATGAAGACAAGAGATGGAGGAGTAATTAAGCCAATTAGACACTCTACTTGGGTATCAAACTTAATGTCTGTCAAGAAGAAAAATGGAGACATAAGGCTTTGTGTGGATTTCAAGAACCTAAATATTGCTTCCTTGAAAGATAACTATGGTTTTCCTAATATGGAAGCTATGCTGCAAGAAGTGATTGGTTCAAAATTAATGTCCATGATGGATGGGTTTTCAGGTTAAAACTAGGTTCTTGTGAATGAAAAAGAATAGTTCAAAATATCCTTTACTACTCAATGGGGTGCATATGTCTATGTAAGAATGCATTTTGGTTTAATTAGTGCAGGAGCAACATTTCAAACAGCCATGGATGTAGCCTTTCATGAATACATTGACAAGTTTATGGTAGCATATCTAGATGATCTTACAACATATTCTAAGAAGGTTGAAGAACATTGTAAATATTTGGATAAACTTTTTATTAAATCCTTAGAATATGGAATGTCTTTGAATCCAAAGAAATGCATGTTTGGAGTAATAGAATGAAGATTGTTAGGTCACATAGTGTCAAAAGATGGGGTAAAGATTGACCCTGCAAGAGTAGCTACCATTGATAAAGTTCCTAAGCCAAAAAATGTAAAAGGAGTACAATCATTTTTTGGACAAGTAAATTTCTTAAGAAGATTTGTTACTAATTTAACTAAAATTAGTAGACCAATATCCAAAATGCTCAAAAAAGGAGCTATCATCAATTGAGATGGTGAGCCTTCAGAAGCTTTCAAGAAATTAAGACTTCCATAAAAAATATATTAGGGTTTAGGGTTTAGGGTTTAGGGTTTAGGGTTTAGGGTTTAGGGTTTAGGGTTTAGTTCTATTGTAGAATAATAAGGAAGGGTATGAGCAACCTATTGCATTTTTTAGTAAGTTCCTTCATCCTGCAAAATTGAAATATGAGATAAATGAAAAAAAGGCTTATGCCTTAGTAAAAGCTATCAAAGCCTTTAGATGTTATCTTGTACGTGCCATTGTTGTAGCATTTGTGCCAAGTGCAGTTGTTAAGGATATTTTCTCTTAGCAAGAAGTTTCTAGAGGAGGTGTCATTAGATTAATAGAATTTAAGAGTTCAACATTGACATCCAAGTTACTAAAATGGTGAGGGGTCAAGGATTATCAAAACTCATGGCTCAATCAAATTTGGATTCCAATCAAATAAACATGGTAGAAAATGATTTAAGATCATGTCTATATGACATGGACCATTGTGAATGGTAAACTAATTCCATATACTATTTGTAACACACGGAAGCTCCTCCCTGCATGACAGACAATGAAAAGAGAATTACAAAATTGCATGCCATCAGACATGTCATTGTTAACAATAACTTGTGGTGGAGGAATTTTTAGGGAGTATTGCTGAAATGCATTGATCAGGAGAAATTTAAGGAGATACTAAATGATATGCATGTAGGAGTATGTGGAGGGCACTACATGGCTAAGACCACTACTCACAACATAATGAGAGTTGGATTTTGGTGGCCTACTCTATGCGAAGATACACAACTACTTGTTAGAAAATGTGATGCATGTAAGAGGTTTGTAGGAAAGTTGAAGTTTTTGGAAATACTCCTCTGATACCAGTTGAAGTTAAAACACCTTTTCAGCAATGGGGTATGGACTTCATAGGTGAAATCTCCCCTAGGTTAAAGTATTTGTTACTCATGGATCCTGGTAGCCACAAATTGTTTTACAAAATGGGTGGAAGCCATTCCTATGAGAAATGCTACCAGAAAAGTAGTGAATAACTTTCTCCTAAATAATATCATTGCAAGGTTTGGATGCCCTCAAAGGATTGTAACTATTAATGTGATGTACTTTAGATTAGAAGAATTTATAAAATTTTGTGATAAATATGGCATAGTTAGGTTGACATCCTCACCTTATCATCCATAAGGAAATGGACAAGTTGAATCTTCCAATAAGAGCTTGTTAAAAGTCATAAAAAGGATTTTGGATGATAACAAGAAGCCATGGGATTCCAATCTACAAATGGCAATGTGGGTTGACAGAGTAATGGTAAAGAAAGCAATAGGTGTTGCATCTTGTGATCTTGTATATGGAATCCAGGTTAGAAGCCTCAAAACAATTTAATAGGCCTATATAATTACATTCAAATGTATAATAAACATGTCATTGATGATATGAAAGAAAGAATGGATGAATTAGTAGGATTAAAGAGACCATGAAAGAATCCTCCCTCAAGAATGCAAATTTACAAATAGAGGCCAAACTGTTGTATGAAAAAAAGATAATAGTTAAAAAGTTTGGACCTAAAGACGTAGTTCTAATGTGGAATGCTAGGATTGAAGACAAAGAGAAACATGGCAAGTTTGATCATATATGGCTAGGTCCTTATTTAGTTGATGTTGTATGGGGAGAAGATTATTATATTTTGAAAGATTTATCGAGTAATATTCTTGAACTACTAGTTCATCAATAATTTTTGAAGAGGTATTTTTCTTAAAAAATACTTGTTTTCCATGAACTATAGTTTAGGGTTTTTTGTATATTCTGGAAATTCTTGTGAGTATTTGTATAGCCTTTGTATAGTGTTTCTTCCTATGCCTTTTCTTTCCTAGAGTTTTCAAACAAAAAATTGGTCAAGTATGTGGTCTGCTTCTTCTAGGGATTCTAAGCCCTCACATGAATATCATATTCATCATCCCCAGATAGAGGCATTGTTGGCATGGTTTTTCACTTCTAATAATTTTGTTGCATTTCATGGTGAAAACCCAGTGGATTACATGATTTTAGAAGTAGGGTGTATTAAAAGCTCTAGATAAAAACCTTGAGGTTTTTGAAACCCTTATTGTTTATGCCCTAAGTTTTCAAAGATTACAAAAGTATTGGTTTATTTTTAAAATTATGCAGGAAGCTTTTCACTTTAGAAATTTGTTTTATTTTCTCTATGTTTATTTTAAAAATGCTTTCCTAAATTTTTTTTTTCTATTAACCTTTACTTTAAACCATGAATTTAACCTAATGTTGACCCACTAAGTACTATTTGAAAGCATTTTTAACTACGGTAGAGTCTACTTTTACAAACAACTGACCAAAGAAGGATCAACGATGAGTGCTTTCCTACAATATGAAAGTGTTTGAGTTTTAGAAAATGTGGGGAAGCACCTTGGTGGCACATAGCCACCAATGATGTCAGTTCCTAAATGAGCTACAAAATTTGGACTTGTCAGAATAGTTTACGGTTGTCAGATTGTTGTTAGGACATGCTAGAAAGTTGGAAGTATTTTATTAGATAAGCTAGGTGATAGGGATTATGTTAAACAATATAGTATTACATTGTAGATAATCTGAGGATCAACAGTGAGTGCTTTCCCACAAATTGAGCATGTGTGAACTTATGGAATGTGAAGAAGTGCCTATATACCACATGTATTTGATGAAGTCATTTTTTGTTATGGGCAATTAGGTTAAAAAAGTGTCAGAATAGTTGGAAAGTGTTAGAACATATGGAAGGTTAACTCATTTTCATTGGTTGTTGTTGATGACTAGGTTTCAAACAAATTAAATCTTATGGAATTGTTAATCATTCAAAGATTAATAGAGAGTGCTTTCCCACTTTATGAAGATGTTCAATTTTTAAAGAAAGTGGGGAAGCACCTTCATGATACATGGCCACGTGGGTTAGTCATTCCAAAAGTTTCTAGGTAATGCTAAGTTAGGATGCATTCCAAATGTCTTATGCTATTTTGCTAAGCAGTCTACATGTTTAATGAGTTGGAGGGTGACTATGTAAGTGGGCCCAAAATATTAAAGGAAAATTTACTAACTCCAAAGGTTTTTTATGATCATCTATCTCAATAAGATTGATGACCGACGCTTTCCCACAATTTGAAATTGCTCAAACTTTAGCAAATGTGGGGAAGCACCTTGTTGACACATGGCCAATTTCAAATAACGGTAACACATTCATTTGGGTTTCAAGAAAAGTCATCTTATTTGTTAAGATCGATGATTGAATTTTAAACTCCATAGTGTGACATAAAATATGACTGTTGGAGCATTAATTCTGATCAATGTTATTTTGAGCTAGGTTAATTTTGCAATAAGGATTTTGATTTTCCATTATTAAACACCAAAAGTTGTATAATTCTCACAAAGAAAAGATTTTTAGAGCTAAGGGCATATTTTTATGAGGGTTTTGATTTGTTCTTAACAATTTTCAGAGAAGATAAATAGGAAAATCCGGTAAGTATTTGAATCTCTTGAAAATTGAGAAAGAATTTTCACAGTAAGATAATTATTAAACATGCCTCCATGAAGGGATTTCTTAGGGAAAATAGATTACTTAAAAAGGGCTATGCATGATGATTTTTTAGAACAAATGCTACAATCCATGAATGAGCTTGCTAGGGGCAAAGAATTTATACCAAAGAACCCTTGGTTATTGGTCGGTGAGGGTTTTTATGACAAAGAAAACTGGTTGAGATATTATAAGGTATTTATTGGAGGATTAGAGCTCTTCCATAAATGGTTTGTAGAAAGAAGACTTGATACTCCCCTAAATAATTTATGGGAATTTGACATTAGAAAATTAATTATCCCAAGAGTTTTCTTTAATGGTGATTTGCTTGCAATAATGTGAAAGAAATGTGATCCAATAACTAGGATTGTGAAGAATCATGCTGGTGATAATATTTTTAGGGTTTCACCAAAATTTATTAGAGAAGTTTTCAAATTAAACCCTAACCATGCAATTGAAGAGAATATAGATATGGAGGACATCCAGGCTAGGTATGATACATAGGGAGTATATTTAAGGGGAGGACCACTAAAGGAGCATTTTGTTAAGATAAGACAATTACCCTTGGTTACTCCAAATACCCTTGAGCCATTGTTGAGAAAATACTTCAAACCTAAAGCAAAAGCATTTTATTTCTCTCTCTACAAGATATTTGGCATGGATAAGCAAGACCACATCCTAGGTTCCATTATCTTCACCATTTCTGAAACTTTTTAGTATGGTATGAGTTCTATTTTTTACTTTGCTACTCTCTTGGTAGAAGAAATTCATATTGGGATAATGGGTATTACAAAGAATAAAGTTAATAAACCCTTATGATAGTACTCCATGCTAATGTACACATGTTTGTATAAGGGAGTTACCTTTTTTCTCTAAAGAAATGAAGTTAGAATTGGAAAGAGATGAAGAAAAACTCCCTGTCCAATTATGGAGTGTAGATATTACATGGGAAGTAACTGATGCAAGCTTTGTAAAACTTGATTGGTATTTTGCCTCCAGGATTATAATGTTGTTAGTAGGGGATAGCCATAGGTTACCTCAACCTCCACTAGAACTAACTAGACCAAAAGATCATGCCAAAGGGTTGATGGTAAGTCACAACTAGGGAGATATCATCCCATATGTAGTGTCTATTTTATTTAGAGTTTATGGTTTTCTTGGAAAAGCACAAGTGCTACCTTATCAAGTGCCTTTTAAAGTAGGAATTGTTGAGCTCCTCTAGTAGATAGGATCAATGGAAGAAAGAGAATTGTTTGAAAAACCCAAAGGTAATTTCTTTCCCCAAGTTACTACTATACACAATTTTGTTTTTGTCAAAAAGGGGTGTAGGCACTTGGAAAACTTTTTAGATAAATATCAAATGGCTCGATCCCATGCTTTTTATATAGACCTAGAGGGATTTTATGACCTATTTAGAGAAAGAACTAAAGCCAAACCTCATAAACACATCGTATACTTTCCTGAGGATATAGTTAGGAAAGATAAATGGAAAGTGTATAGCAAGGTCCTAGATTTTTTAAATGCTTTTGAGCTAGACTATGGTCCCCTTACTAGTAGAAAATATAGGGTTATGAAAATAGATTTGTTGATGGATAACTTTGTTGGGTTTATGAAAACTTTGAATGAGAAGAAGGAAATTTTGACCCAAGCATACCCTAATAAGGCTATTGAGGTGAAGAAGAGATTGGTAAGTAAGATAATTTTGAACCTAGGATAGTACACATTATAGAAGAAATCCAAGTATATAGTGGCCAAGAGTGTATAGCATATTCTTGAATATAAAAGACCATGCTCTAAAAGCCCACCTACTGCACATGCACCTAAGAAATAGAAATTGGAGCAAGGATCATCTTTTAAGTTTGAAGAATACTCCCCTACCTAGAGCCCCCTCTGGATAGATGATGACGTAGAGTTGATAGAGTAGTTGAAGTAGAAGGGAGGGGAGAGGGATATTGTAGTTACAGTAGTAGATATAAAAGGAGTGCCTGAGGAACCTTGTATGCCAACATTAGCTCTCATTTTGGGAGAATACAGAGGTAAGGAAATAGATCTTGTCATAGCATAGGCCTTTAAGAAATTTATTGATGATGTAAGTCTTTTCAAGTCAAGAACATTTTCTAAATTCTTGTGGAGAAGAAATATTGACAATTTTCAAGGCAAGTGTAAAATGATCAAAGTAGAGAAACTTGGCAAAAAGGACTCTTAAATTGAAGAAGTTAAAGCCAATTTCATGGAGGACTTTGTACAGAGAACCCCTAAAGGGAAAGATAGTTGTTAAAGGATTCAGGAATTTTGATATTACCTAAATGGGATATTGCAAATACCATTATTTTTGACACTATGAGAAAAGCTAAAGATACTCAGTTCAAAACTAAAGAAGAGGTCTTGTAGGATCATAAGGGGTTGAGATATAGTAATGATCATCAAGCATTAGTGATATGGTCTACTCAAAAAAAGGATAAAACTAGGATGGAATAAGCCTCAGATGCTGAAAATATAGGCAACCTCATGGTTTACAGGGTAGAGGAAGTAGATAGTGAAAAGGTGTCCTAAATGACCAAAGAAATGGTGGACTTTGAGGTTGTTGTTGCTGCGAAGGATAAGAATGAGTTCTTGCAACTTAGTGCTAGGTTTGGAGATGTGCTAAAGGCTTATGAGGAAAGAGTAAATAGAATACATCAATTAGAGGATCAAATGGCTCAAATGGACAAGCAACTTGGAAAAAGAATAGTAGGAGAATCCAACCAACCCAAGATTACTTATCCTCCTCATCCTCCAATTGAACCTTTCAAGTTAGCTCCTTTCATAGAGCCACTAGATACAGTCAAGGATTTTGAAGAGGATACAAATAAAATTTGGGCATTGCATGTGGAATTAGATATCCAATATGAAGACAAAATAATAAAAACAATTATGGATTTGGTAGATAAGATTAGTTGGCCTAGATTTTATGAACAATTGGTAAGGATAATGAACATATGGAATGAGATGAAAAGTAGTGAAGTTTCTTTGAAATGAATTATGAATAAATGGAATAACAGGGATAGGGATATTGCTCTTTTATGTTTCTCAACTATTAGTCTACCTTGTGAGAAAATAGAGGAAACCTTTGACATGACTAATGATCTCTTTGATTTTGATGTTAAGAGGATTGCATTGTAGAAGAGAATCATAAGCTACTTCTCAAAGTATCTTGGTAAGAACTTTGAGCTTTTTTCCATGCACTCAAGAAAATAGATAAATTGAAAGACTAGAAAGATTGGGCCAAAGAATTGAATGATTTGTTATGCCTTAGAATTAATAGGGTCATAAATGAAAAGGGGCATGCATGGTTGGCAAAAAAAGCTAAGGAAGTTGTTAAAGTTCAAATATTATTTGATTTTTTAAAGGAGGAATTTTTTGAAATAGATAAACTAGGAGAACATATTTTAAAGAAGTAGCATGAAATATTGAGTTTTAGTTGGCCAAATGACACTCTTTTCAAAAAGTGGATGGCAAATTTTGTACATTCAAAATAGTTAGTACTTGGTGAAATTGATGAGGATGAGGTGGACCAAGATGACCTACAAATAATTGATGCATCATTTAAAGTAGAAGAAGAGAAATATAAACAATTAACTGTAAGTGTGAATGTTCAAACTAATGACTTGGTAGTAGAAGAATTGAGGGTAACTATTAGTTTATAAGTACATGATGACTTGGATGAAGAACCATGAGTTAAACTTAGCTTTCAAATATCAGAACTTGGTCCATTGCAGGTAAATCCAATGGTCACACACTTTGAGGAATGACAATTACATCAAACACAATCACAAACTATTGAACAACAAAGATGCCACAACAAGTGTGGTCCCACAAAACAAATATTCATGATGAAAACCATTCTATTGCACCAAATTTTGTCTTTTATGAAAGTAATCTTTTTTGTAAATATCTTTTTTTCTTAAGGAAAATTGTCATTGTTCTTTAAGCCTAAAGCTTGTTGCATCTCATGCTATATAAATGAGATCCCAAGGCTAGAGAAAGGGTCCAAACTCTTATGTAATTTTTTTTTTGCTAAGCCTACAGTTGGTCTAGTATTCTTGATGTTAGTTTTGAGATGTATTTTTCTATACAAATCTGAGAGTACATTAACATTTAAGGATCATGTTGTCTTGGCCTAAGTTGTTCTAAGTCTTAAATTAGTATTGCATGATTTCCAAAGAACATTAATACAAAGAAGAGATACTACCTTATCTATTTTTTCTGAATCTTGTCTGCATTGTTGTTAACTAGTTATCTTGAGATTGTATGAGCAAAGCTTGTCCAATTTAATGCAACTAGGATAGGTTGTGTATCAGTTTACTATTTCTTTTAATTCAATAATTTAAGTAAACGCTTTAGTAAGGTGATAGGATTTCCAATTAATAAGAAGGATATGCATAAGAATGAGGTTTAGGGAAAACTATTGATAATATTGATTGTAATGCAATTGATTAGATCAAGAGGTGTATTGTATAGACCCTGATTCCCAATGGATGAGGCACTGATCATTTTAGTTTGCATGAGAAAGGATCATGGAATTTTGTGAAGCATAATTTCAAAATTCAAAATCAAATTAACTTTTCATGTATGAAGAATTGAATTGCTAGTCAGTACTTGGTTGCATATAATTCTTGTGTTGTGGTTAGTTGCTATTACTCTACATTATCTATAAATCTGAGAAGAATTGTGACCAAATATCTACAATAGGGGATAATTTTTGTAAAATAATATCAATAAATGGATGAAATGTGAAGATAACATCTAGTTTTGAATCATTTTATCCATCAGGTGCACCCGCCTTGGTTTTGTAGAACGTAAAGAGTAGAAAATCCTTGTGGTTTTGTTGAAGTTGGGTCTAGATCTAAGGACTTCTTAGTTGAGCATAGGAAATAGCTAGCCCTTAGACTAATTGGTTCCTCACCATCTTGGTATCAAGTATTTTATTGCTTGGTAGTTTAAAACACCAACACTTAGTATATGTCATTTTAGCATAGATATTTTTTGTTCTTAAAAAGAAACAATTTGAGAAAGTTCAATTGGTCGAAATCAATTTTTAGGCACATAAAATATTTGAATCTCTATCTTATGAATGATTAATGCAATTCATGCATAATAAATAAAAATGGCAACAACAAAGTAATACTTCTCCAAAATCCTTTGTTTTCCCCTTCTGTATATTTGAATATATTGTGAAAGCTGAGAAGATATTAATTAAATATTTGTCTATTTTAATAATGAGTGATTCCACAACAAACTTGGAGTTTTGGAGTTAATTCCCCAGTTATGTATGATATTTAGTATTAATCAATATATGATATACATGTTATCTTTTCTCGCCTTCATTTATCATATTTAAGAAAAAAAACAAATAGAAGAAAGGAAATAATTTAGTAATCTTGGCTTGTTATTTTTGCTTATTTTATAACTTTAAAAAAATCATAATAAGTAAAGAAAAAATATTACCCTTCTTTGTGTTCAAAGAAAGGTAAGATCTTATCTATATTTTTTAAGTTTTCACTTTTCTACATCTTTTCTTTATCTCTTTTCAAAGTTTTGCTTAAATTTTTATAGTATTCCTTACATTGTCTATCTCTTATCATAGTAGAAGGAAGTTTTTCACTAAAAGGAGGAAGCTAAGATGGAGTAAGAACCCTAAAAAAACCTATTAAACAATAATGAGAATACCAACTAAAATAGCTATCAACCAAAGAGGGAACATGTTAAGAGGGAGATTGTTGAAAATAGATTGATACAAGTATGATAAATTTGTTTCAATCATTGTTTTGTCATTGATGTCAAACTTGCTATTTTGCTAGTAAGAAAATTGTTTATATGATTTAAGTACCATCACTTATTTTATTGATGAAGAGGATTTGATCAAATGATGTAACAATAGCACCTAGAGGAAAGCTTATGATATGGAAAAGAAGTACAAGAATCAACTAAGGTAGTGATATCATAGTGCATTGATAATCTACTTAAGGTTGTAAAGGTTGGTTACACTAAGAAAGTTCAAAAGAGCAAGTTAAACAATATTTGTTTGCTAAGCTTGATCGAATGGATAGTAGGTGCCGAGAAAAGTTAGTGCAAGATGGGAAGGAAATGAGTTGGAGCCAAGAAAAAGTCTATTTTAGTATATGCCAAGAAAAATAGAGGATGCTGAGTGATTTCTCAGAGGATGCAAAGAAATGTTGTTTGTGTTGAGCATCAAAAGCAAGTCAATGCCGAGTATCAGCATTATTAGAAAGATTGACAATTTGATAAATTTGAGTCAAAAAGTTTGTTTTCTTGAATTGTGTGAACTAAGTGGAAGATAAGATTGATGAGCTAGTGGCATAGAATTCATGGTAAATCATTTTGAGGTAAATTTAAATAGGATTAAAGAAGAAGTTTCTAGAAACAAAATGGAATGAGGGGTAGATTTCATTGAATCCTAACTAATCTTTCCTAATCCTAAATTGGACGATGGATAATGAATGACAAAACATCTTAATTCTCTATTTATAGGGATGGTTGTTTAGAAGCAAGGGTTGTCATGTGAGAAAACCTAAGGAAGACTAGGATTAAGGTGAATCCTTTGGATTAAGGTTACAATGCACACTATTAAATGCAACCCTATTAAAGAATTTCAATCACCCTATTAGGAGTGAGCCTTGTTAGAGGACTTTAGACCATTCACTTGGAATGTCACCCGATTAAAGGGTAAATCCTTTGGATTAAGGTTGACCTAAGAGTCATTTATAAATCCTTTAACTGAGTGACATTCCAAGTGAATGGCCTAAAGCCCTCTAACAAGGCTCACTCCTAATAGGGTGATTGAAATCCTTTAATAGGGTCACATTTAACAGTGTCCATTGTAACCTTTAATAGGGTTGGCCTTTCACAGGGCATCACTTCAGAAGAGTGAGAAAGGGTAGCATGTTACTGGTGGTTTTTTCGAAATGGGTTTCATGTAAATCACTATGTCAAGAGTGTTGTTGAATCTATATGTTCATGTTTACATTTTTACAATGATTTGACAATAACCTACAAGTTTTAAGTGATTGCATAATCTTATGGATTCATGCATGATGATAAATGTTTTATGGGTTCACTAAGTTGTAAAAGGTTTTATTTATACATCTAGACTTTGGATAGCTGATTTACCCCCCTCTTAGTTATTCTAAAGAATTCCAACAATTGGTATCAAAGATATCTACTTTAGAGGACTGGTTTGAAGGTACTAGAAGAACAAAGATCAAGATGTCAAAAAGGGAAGTGCCCAAGTTTAATAGAGATGACTTTCCTACATGGCAAAGTTTGATGAAGCTACACCTTGGAGGACTTGTAGATCACGCATAGGTGGAGATTGTCTCTACCCTAAGCTATGCCAAGTTTGATGATATCAAAAGTATTGATTGTGCAAAGAAAATGTGGGATACTTTACACACCATCTATGGAGGAGAAAAGAATGTTCCAATAGCCAAATCTAAAAGTCTCATAGGTAAGTATGATGATACGAGAATGTAAGAACATGAAAATATTGCTCAAGGATTAAAAAAATGTTAATGCAATAAGAGGAGCTACTAGTAAAATAGATGATGATATTGCACTAAGAAAAGTTTTAAGAACATTGATGCCTATATATCCTATTAGAGTTTCTACAATTCAAGAACTGAGATGTGCAGCAAGAAATGATCTAACTCTTAAAGGTCTAGTAGGTAGACTTACTACTTTTGAGCTATCTAAATTTGATAATTACAAACTTGAAAATATTGAATCTGCTTTCAAAGCTAAGCTATCATTGAAAGAACCTAGTGTGAAGAAGAAAAAGACAAAATATGTGTCAAGTGATAGTGATACAGATGAGGAAGATGTAGATCAACTTGAAGCACTACTGGCAAGCAAATTTTATAGAGATAAAGGCAAGTTTAAAGGTAACCCACCTATCATTTATTTTAATTGTAATGAGGTTGGTCATATTGCTGCTAAATTTCTAGAGAAGAAGAACTACAGAGGTGGTGACAAGTATAAAAGTAGCAGAGATGAAGACAAAAAAGATTACAAAGACAAGGGCAAGAAGTCTTGCTATATTGCTAAAGAGGAAACAAGAGATGAATCTGATGAACATGATGATGAAATTGTGTATGTTGCAATGAAGGATGAATCTGATGAAGATGAGGCAACTGTACTTGTATCTTTTATGAACAAGAATGATAGATAGATCATTGACAATGGATGTTCACATCACATGACTAGAGATAAAATTAAGTTGATTACCTTAAATTATTATGATGGAAATAGTGTAATATTTGGTAATGATGCACCACATTTGATAAAAGGAAAAGGTTCTATCAAACTCACTAAAATCATTTTATGTGACAATGCTTACTATACTAAAGGACTTAAGTATAATCTGTTGAGTGTGTTACAACTAAATAATTTAAGATGTAAGGTTGAGTTTGAAAACAAGATTGCAAAGATATATGATACTGAAAGAAAATTGATTGGAAAGGGTGATCAAAACTAGGAGTAATCTATTCTGCCTTGATATAGAGGATGCTACTTGTCTAGTTATAAAATTTGATGATGTATGGCTATGGCACAAGAGGTTATGTCATGCTAATTTTGATAACTTGGTCACTATCAGTAACATGAGAAAAATTAGAGGTTTTCCTAAGTTGAAGAAGCTTGATAATATAATGTGCAAACAATGTCAGTTAGGAAAAAGGACAAAGTCAAGTTTTAAGGGTAAAAATCATACCTCTAAAGGAATACTAGAGATTATTCATACTGACTTGTGTGGACCAATTGAAGTGCAAAGCTAAAAATGGGATAAGTACATTATGTTGCTTGTTGATGATTACTTTAGAATGATGACAATTATGTTTTTGAAATAGAAATCTGATGCTTTCCAAATGTTTAAATGGTACTTAGCAAGAGTTGAGAAGAAAACAAGTTAAAATATAAAATGTTTGAGATCTGACAAAGGAGGAGAATTCACATCAAATGAGTTTGGGATTTTTTGTAATGATAGAGGAATCAAAAGATAGACATCTACTCTTAGAGCCCCTCCAAAAAATGGAATAGCTAAAAGGAGGAATAGGTCTATAATGGAATGTGTTAGGACACTCATGATGGAGAAAAATATTGCTCTAAAATACTAGAGAGAAATTGTAAGTATAGCTCTCTATACCTTGAACCATGTACAATTCAAGAAAGGTACTCATTCAACACCTTTTAAAGTATAGTATAGATACTCACCCAATGTAAAATATTTTAAGGTATTTGGAAGAAAATTCTTTATTCTCAAAGATTTGAGGAATGGTAAACTAGATGCAAAAAGTGAAGAAGGTATATTCTTAGATTATTCCACAAGAAGTAAAGCTTACAAGTGTTTAAATATCAGTACTAACAAAGTTGTGGAAAGTGCAAATGTGAAATTTGATGAATATAAAGAAGTATATGAGGCTGAACCTATGAAGGAACTAGAAGAATACAAATCATTTGTATACTTTTATGAAGGTATGCCTACTAAAGAATATGTTGTAAATCAAGATACAAACCAACAACAAGTTTCAATGACTATGGAGTCACATACATGAATACCGAATGCATTCAGAATTCAAGCTACATTCAAATGTTGAGTTACAAAATGAAGTTGAGAAACACTCTGATTCTAAAGTTAGTTTACATGAGAGAGATGCTAAAATACCTAATAGAGATGTACATAGTGACTTTGAAGTTGAGAGACAAAATGAAGAAACTAGAGCTGAACCAATATTGTCCAAATAAGTCAAGAGACATCATCTTACTCAATAAATCATTGGAGATAAAGATGCTAAGCCGATGATAAGGAACAAATTAAGAAATGATACATGTTTACCAAGCATGAAAGAACCCAAAATAGTGAAAGATGCCTTAGAAGATGTGGACTAGAGTAAAGCCATGAAAGAAGAGATTGAAAAATTTGAGAAAACATAACGTGGACTCTAGTTCCTAGACTAGAAGACAAAAATGTGATTGACACCAAGTGAGTATACATAAACAAGCTAGATGAAAATGATGAAGTCACAAGAAACAAGGCAAGAGTATTCTATAAAGGATATCCACAAGAAGAAGGAATTGACTATGGAGAAATATTTTCTCTTGCTGCTAGATTGGAAGGAGTAAGAACTATGCTTTCTTATTACACATAAAAAGGTTTCAAATCTAATCAAATGGATGTTAAATATGCATTTCTAAATGGTATATTAGAGGAAGAAGGTTATATAGAACAACTAGAAGGATTTGTTGATGTTAACAATAAAAACATGGTATGTAGATTACACAAAGCTTTATATGGTTTGAAACAAGAACCAAGAACATGGTAGAGAGACTTCATAATTATCTTGTGAAGATTGAATTTGAAATGATTGATGATAACAACAATCTACACTTGAAGATAGATAAAGGAAAAAGGTATCTTATTATTTGAAATTTGTGTTGATAATATCATATTCAGAGGTCAAGATGCTCTATATGAGACTTTTGCAAATGAAATGAAGCAAGAATTTGAGATGTTTATGTATGGAGAGATAAAATTCTTTGTGGGTTTGCAAGTACGCTAGATTAAATATGGTATATACATCACTCAGTCAAAATATGTCAAGGAGATACTAATTTTTTTTGAATTGGAGGATTCCAAACTAGTAAGTACACCTATGGTGACAAGATTTAAATTTTCAAAGAATGATGATTTAGCTGAGGTGAATCAAACATTATACAGGCCTATGATTGAAAAATTATAATATGTAGTACATAGCATACTTGATATTGCATTATCTATAGGGATAGTTGTGAGATTCTCTACTAATCCTAGGGAGAATCATTTGATGGTTGTAAAGATAATAATGAGATATCTAAAAGGAATAGAGGAATATGGTCTATACTAGAAGAAAAATGAGAAATTTAAATTAAGAGCCTATACTAAGGTTGATTGGGCTGGAAACATTGGTGACTGAAAGAGCACCAGTGGAGGAGCATTTTTTTTAGGCAAGAGGCTAGTTACATAGACTAGCAAGAAGCAAAATTGCACTTCACAATCTATTGTTGAAGCTAAATATGTCGTTACTACTATAAATTGTACAAATATTGTATGGATCAAACAACTACTCAAAGGTATGAAGGAAGAGATAAATGAACCAATGATACTTTTTTGTGATAATACAAGTGCTAGAAATATATCAAATAATCTTGTGATGCACACAAAGACTAAGCATATTGTAATCAAGTATCATTACTTGAGAGAATTAGTTCAAGTTAAAGAGGTGAAGATGGGATATGTTAACACAAAAAAGAAAATTGCTGATATCTTCACAAAAGCATTACCTAAGGATGATGCTCATGAGTATCTAAGATGTAAGCTAGGGGTGATACCCCTATTAAAGGCTTTCTAAGAAATAGAAGGAGTGCCCTACATCAAACAAGTTGATTGATATATGTTACACATTGATGCAGTGGATCTTATTTTAGGAGCTACCTAAAGTAATCAAAGTATTGAAACTACAAATGAGTCATAAGTAAGGTGAAAAAAGGAAAAATTGAAGAAGTTCATATCTACATATTAAGATGAGAAGTCTTTGGCATTATTGTTAAAGAGGGAGATAGTAATAGTAACTTATTAGAAGATATATATATATATATATAGGATGAGGGAGATTGGAACTAACTAGAAGAGATGATGAAGAAATATATTGTTATTAGCACATAAAGGAACTAAATAAAGAGAGAGAAATCATAACACATAGTTTGAGGGAGACATTCTAATTGCTAAGAAAGTAAGTGGGTGAACCCACAATACTGGATACCACTTTTGTGGCACAAAGGAAATTGCAAAATGATGGAAAATTTCCATATTCAATTTTATGTTTGTTCACATGAACCTCTATTAAGGATGTTCATGTGAACCTATTTGTTTTAAATTAGATATGTTCATGACCATCCCTAATTAATATGTTCATACAAACATAGTTTTGCAGTGACTTTGAGATTTAAACACCATTTTTCCATTTTTCTATTCATTTTTATGGAGAGGTGAATTTGATCTGGACATTGGAGTGAACATATCTAATTGGTAAGTGATTTGCATCACTTTGCATCATTCTCCTTCAAATTTTGGTTATTGTGCTATTTCAAGTATGTTTATATGTTATTATTTGAATATTTTTTTTTTTTTTTAATGTTTTCAAAGCATATTTTCATGTTAATTTAATATTTTTTTTTTTTTGAGAAAGGGGTAAAAACTTTATTGAAGATCAAAAAGCACCATTACAAAGAAAAAAAGGGCCTAAGGTCCTAAGGAAAAACAAAAGCACAACCCCAAACAATGATAAAATAGCCAACACCATCATCTTTCACCATTCTCAACCCTGTCCTCATCAAGAATATTCATTAAGTCAAAATGGAGCTCCTAAGGAACCAACTCCAAATCCTCAATTCTCCATCCCTTAGCATGCTTAGAAGCCCATTTCACCAAACAATCAGCTACCCTATTCCACTCCCTTACAATATGGACAAAAGTCTCCATTTCCATCAAAGAACTAACCTACAAAATTAGTTGCATAATCCTAGCCAACTGCCAGCTAATATCAACCACTTTCTATTCATTAAGAATATTGATCAAAACATGGGAATTGTATTCACAAACTATCCTTCTCCACCCTAAAGTGTGAGCTCTCTCAAGAGTAGCAAGAATAGTTAGCCCTTCCACCAGGTTAATGGTTCCCTTCATAAATCCAAAAAAGAAAGATCACTGAGCCCTGAGAATCTCTACCAATCCCACCAATACCAACCAAACTCAGATTGCCCCTTGAAGATCCATCAATATTGATCTTCAAGACACCATGAGGGGGAAGTTTCCATTTTCCAACCTTGTCAATTTTTTTGCTTCTCATGATGCCTTCTCTTAGCCCTAGTCAAGGCCAAAGAAGACCCCAAAATCCCCAATCTCTCCATCAACTATGTATCCCATTTCCCCAAAGGGAATTTCACTTCACACCTAGCCTCCACTATCTCTTGAACCATGCCCAATAACCTCTACCAAATTTTTTTCTCTATTTTTTGTTCTCCATGAAAAATTCTCTGATTGCACTCTAGCCAAATCTGCCACAATAAGAAGATAGGCCCCACAAACCACACCTCTTGCAGAAAGGGTGCCATAGAAGGGGGCCAACCCATCCCCTACCAAAACTCAATCAAGGAGGAAGCATAAACATAAGGAGTTGTCCAAACACCCCACGAAAAATGCCAAAGTTGTAGGGCAAAAGAGAAACAAAAGAACAAGTGGGTAGAATCCTCCTCATTAGCCCCACACATAACACAAATAGAAGGACTGAAGAATCCTCTCTTCCAAATATTTTCCCAAGTCAAGCACTTATTCCAAGCCAACATCTAAAAAAAACAATTACATTTTGGCCAAGAAAGCTTGTTACAGACCTTTTTTCACCATTGCATTTCAGGCCCCACCAACTGATGAGACAATAACCTTTTATAGCTGGAGGATTGGGAGACCAAGAAAGCATGTCATCTTCCCAGAGATAGAAACATCTTCTACTAGAGAGGATTTTTGTAACACAACACATTCCTCATGTAAACTAGTAATCAACCACTCATATGTTGACTTACATTTAGCCATCTCCATCTAACTACATGGGGAAAAGGACTTAAAGCCACTCACCTATGACCAACCAGCCCCCAGAAATCTCTGACAAAGAATCAACATGTTGGGAAACTAAGAAGTGATGGGAGGATAACCATCCCAATAATCAAACTAGAATTGGGCCTCTATCCCTCTCATGCAAATCCAAAATAATCCATCCTCAATAAGCATAGCCCCTTTCATAAGGGGTACCAAATTGCAGATCCCTTCCTCACTAGGGGGTACCTAGAAATATCAAGATGAGGAATCCTCAAGAGATACTTCTAAGAAATAACCTTGGCTCAACTCTTATCCTACTCATTACACTATTGCCAATAAAGTTTAGCAGCCAAAGCCTCCCCAGTCAAAGTTGATTGCCTCAAACCTAATCCACCATACTGTTTTAGACTACAAACCACTTCCCATCTAACCAAAATCCATTTGGAGGACTCCAAGCAAAAAATCCATAAAAATTGGTGCACCACAAAATCAAGATCCTTTAGAAAGCCCATAGGAGCAACCTAGAGCATGCATCTATAAATGGGTAGAGCCTGCACAACTAACTTAATCAACTGGACATTACCAACAAAGGATAACCAACGATGAGTCCAATGATTAACTTTCACCCAAAATTTGGCCAAAATAATCTGCCAAGACTCCCTGGGTAGTCTACTCACCAAGATGGGAATGCAAAGATATGTCAATGGAAGATTCTCAATCTGAAATCTCAAAGTGTGAGCAATTCTTTTCTAAATAAGGCCTAGAGTATTGAAGAAGAAGATGGAAATTTTTCCCTCATTAATTTGCTGACCAAAGGCAACCAGGTAAGCATCCAAGACCCTTTGTAGATTAGAGGCCTCCCTCATTATAGCCATCCCCATCAAAGTAGTATCATCCACAAATCGCAAGTGAGTTTGTGATGGTAAGGTGCCACCCCACCTCCAACCTTGAATAAGACTAGACTCCACATTTCATTTAATCAATCTCCTCAAGCTTTTAGCCAAAAGAATAAAAAAATAAGGGGGGAGAGGGTCTCCCTGATGAAGCCCCCTCAAAGCCCCAAAAATCTCATAATGACTCCCATTGACAAGTACTGAGAAAGAAACTAAAGTAATACAATGCCAAACCCATTGAATCCATTCTTTCACAAAGCCAAAAGCACTAAGAACCCACCGAAGGAAGGACCCCCTAACTCTATCATAAGCCTTAGCCATGTCTAGTTTGATAAACATCACTTTTTCTTTTGGTCTGGCCATAGAATGGATGACCTTAGTTGCAATGACAATTCCATCCAGAATTTGCTTACCAGCTACAAAACCACTTTGCTCTTTGGAGATCAAATCTACAAGCCCCTCCTTCAACTATCAGTAATAAGTTTAGAAATAATTGTTAGAGTAATTATTTGTTCTAACTTATTAATTAAATCACTTTGATTTAATTAATTAAGTTTCCTATTATTCTAGTTTTCTTAAGCTATCTTGTAGGTGCATATAATTAATATTTTATTAAATATATTGTGCAACCCTAGCTTTTTTAGGCTTTAGTTTCCCTTTTCGGGTTTCGTGATTCCTTTATAAGGATTCACCTCTTTGTATTTTAAACATTCACTTATTGGATTATATGGGATATTGCTCTTTGCATGTCCATAAGATGGATCTGGCTTTTTGGCCTCCTTGATTTTTCCTTGCCTCTGTTCTTTGCTTCATCCATGTGACAGGTTTATGCATGCAGGTGTTCTTGGGAGATTAGTTTTTCACCTAATCTTACATGGTATCAGAGCTAGCTTGCTGCTCGCTGTTCGTGGTTTGTTGAAGCATTTCAGAAGCTACGTTTTTTAGAGTAATGGGAGGTCGTACGGACAAATTTCAAAAAAAAAAAAATTTGGGGCACTTTGGGCTCAAACGGACACTTCCATTGGATCCAAACGGCCGTTTGCAGTTAGAATCCATATAAAATTTGTCCATTTTGGACATTGTTGGTCTGGGAGGCAAATTTTTTTTTTGTTCGATAGGGCCGTATGGCCCCCTGCACGCAGTACGAGGCATAAAAAATCAAAAAAATTGCAAAAAAAATCTTTTTTCGACTGTCTTAGCTGCAGGTGGTTATTTAACCATAGCGGAGCCGCTAGCAGTCACCGTTGACGGCCACCGCTAGTTGTTATCGCTGACGGCCACCGCTAGCGGTTATCGCTGGCGGTTCGCCAGCGGCCCGCAGCGGCTCCGCCGGCAGCCACCGTCGCTGCTCCGCCCCACGGTGGCCCTCCAACCTCCTGCCACCCAGCCGCCGCTCCACTGGCGGTGGAGGGATTATTTTAAAGATTTTTGTTTTTTATTATTTAAAAAAAAAATAATAATAATTTTTTGCATTTTCAGAGGCCCTGGAGGTTTTTTCTCCGTAAATTGAGCATACGGACGTATTTTTTCAATCCAAAAAATGCAATGGAAAGCTGGTTTCGAGATGGAGATGCTAGTATAGGCGTTTTTGGGTTTTGATGCAGTTTGGTTGCCTATTATGGCAGTCAAAGCTGAATGTTCTATTTTGCACTCTGGGAGGCGTATCTTGAGCTTTCAATCTCCGATTTTGGACTTCTTTATATCGCTGGAAAGGTCTTTCTATGCTCTTTCTAGTGATGCTAGTTGTTATTCCAGATTCTATTCTAGGAACATCCTATTTAGTCTTTTTCATTTTAGCATTTTGGTGGATATCCTATTTGTTTCAGGTCCGAAGATCAATTTTGTTGCTTCAGTTACTTCATTTTGGGCTTTACCTTCTATTGTTTCAGCCTTATGTTTTTTCTGATCATTTTTGGTATTCATTGTAAGCATCTTTATGCAACGCACTGAGATAAAGTGCCACTCTTGCGTTTCGGGATCCTTTTCATCATTGTGATTCGTTGTACTCGCACTATTTTATAAAGTGCCATGGGGGGGGATAGTTGTTTGCCACTTATAGGCCCTCTTTCTCTAAATCCTCATGCAGTGTTGATGACACATGCCTTTATTGGTGTTTTGTACCTCACTCTTGATGTGTTTGGCTCCTGTGTTGTAGGAGATTCTTGGCCCATCTTTTCAGTTGCCTGTCACCTCACCTGCCTTAAGGGGAGGTTATATTGTTGTTCTATGCTTCTTTGGTTGATGGTTTGTGCCTTCTATTTCCATGGAGGTTCATTTGGTTGACGGTTCATGCCTTCTATTTCCATGGAGGTTCTACAGATCAGCATTTTGACAGAGTTTTGCGGTTCTTCATGCTTCAATGATTCTCTTCTGATCTCTTTGTTCCTTCTTCTGGAACATTCTCTGCTATCTCTTTTTGGAGTAGGGTTTTTCCCATGTGGTTTTCTCTATTTCTCCTCTTTATAGAGATTTTTTTGTGATTGGGTACCTGATCTGGCCTTGTTGTCGGGACCCAATTCTATTTCATAGCTGTGCTAGGTTAGCTTCATCCCAAGCTTCGCTTAAGGGGGGTTGTTAGAGTAATTATTTGTTCTAACTTATTAATTAAATCACTTTGATTTAATTAATTAAGTTGCCTATTACTCTAGTTTTCTTAAGCTATCTTGTAGGTGCATATAATTAATATTTTATTTTTGTAGGTGCATAGAATTAATATTTTATTACTTATATTGTGCAACCCTAGTTTTTTTAGGCTTTAGTTTCCCTTTTCGGGTTTCATGATTCCTTTATAAGGATTCACCTCTTTGTATTTTAAACATTCACTTATTGGATTATATGAGATATTGCTCTTTGCATGTCCATAAGATGGATCTGGCTTTTTGGCCTCCTTGATTTTTCCTTGCCTTTGTTCTTTGCTTCATCCATGTGACAGGTTTATGCATGCAGGTGTTCTTGGGAGATTAGTTTTTCACCTAATCTTACAATAATTTTATAGATTACATTGCATAAAGAGATGGGTTGAAATTGGCTTAACCTATTAGCCCCCTCATTCTTGGGGATAAGAGAAAGAAAAGTAATTTAGAGCCCTTAACATCTGCTTATTGTGTTGAAATTCATGAACCATAGCCAGGAAATCAAATTTGATGATATCCCAGAATTCTTGAAAAAACTCAATTGGGAAACCATCAGGACCTAGTGCCTTCCCTTTCTTCATATTAAACACAATCCCTTCAAGCTCTTCAAGTGAGATATCTCTCATGAGCAACTGATTCATATCTCTAGATAAAAGAGAAGGGATAGAAGAAATAATTTGCACTTCCTCAGGAGACCCCCCTTATGAGTCCTCTCGAAAGAGGAATTCAAAGTATTGCACTGCCTCCCTAGAAATTTTTGAGAAGGAAGAAAGATGGTCTCCCTTGTCATTCACTAGACTAGAGATAGAATTTCCATGGTGCCTGGCTTTCATAGAATTGAAGAAAAAGGTGATATTTTTGTCCCCTTCCTAAAGCCACTCAATTCGAGCCTTTTGTTTCCAATACATTTCCTATCGTGGTTCCCATTCTTCTAGCATTTTCATAGCCTAAGCCTCATCCTGAAGCAATTCAGCTATGATCCCATCCTCCCTTATCCTCCTTATAGTGCCATCTAGATATTCTTGGGCCAATACCTTTGCATAGAAGACATTCCCAAAATACAAACAATTTCACCATTTGCACTCAAATTTAACATATTAAAGAATCTTAACGAAGACATATATTGATGTACTATAAGTTGGTTTGACCTTCTTTCACCAATTAGAAAGCAAATCATTCAAAGATGAGTGTTATAACCACATTAGTTGGAACCTAAAAGAAGGCTTATGAAGCACCCAAGTTGACTCTATAGCCAGTTTGATAGGCCAATGGTCCGATTCTCTCCAATCTAGGATCTCAAAGCAAGATGACCACATCCCTCCAACCTAGTAACAAGAAACCAAAAACTGATCTAACCTTTCTATAATACAAAACTCACCAACTTGATGATTGTTCTAGGTGAATTGGCCATTATTAGCTTTGATATCAACAAGATTCAAGGTATTGATATTTTCTTGAAGCAGCAGTGCAGAGGGCTCCAACCTTCCAATACCACCACGCTTCTCAGCCAACTCATAAATAGCATTAAAACTCTAGCCAAAATCCAAGGATAGAAAGGAATCATGCTACGAACCAATCTAATGTGTGACCACAAACCTTGTTCACCCTAGAAATCAATAGGAGCATAAATATTAGAAAATAATATGATGTCCCCTATCTCAAGATTAGCAGCAATCATAGACATAGATGATTTAGAGGAAATCCACCAAAGAGGCTGGACTCTTTGAGGATTCCATAAGCATGCTAGACCCCCAGAAGCTCCATGAGCTCTAATGCACTAACACTCCCCCTTTCTCCACAACTTAGGCATTAAACCTTGCATACTCTCAATAGATAACTTAGTTTCTTATAAAAACACGACATCAAGACCTTTCCTTCTGACTAACTCATGAACCACTTTTTTTCTAGGGCCATTGTTCAAGCCCCGTACATTCCATGATAGAATAATCATTTCAAGGGGTATGAAAAAATAGAATCTAGAGGCTTAACTACCCCGGACTACACCAAATTCTCACCAGCTAGTTTAATCTTTCCATATCCTTTTTTCTGCCAAGTTTAACAAATTTCTTTGCCCCACCCTTCTTAATATCTTTCTACAAAATGCCCAACTTGGGAGGAGGCTTAGCCTTCACTATCAAGTCTAAACAAATATTTTTCCCAATAGATGAAGAATCCACTCCTATTGTAGTAACAATGGCCAAGGGTTCTTGCATCTTAGAAATTCCCCTTTGTTGATCAGTTTCCAAGTGCCAGCAATCATCCCCTTGTGGGTCCATAATAGAATCAAGAATAGGATCCTTCTAAGCTAAGCCCACAAGCCCTTGATCCAAGTTGATCAAACCTGGGTTCACCTCCTATTGGCTAAGCTCATCCAAAACCTCAAATATATTGAAGGTACCATCATCATGCCTTTCTTTAAAAGGCCTCTTTTGACCCCTATTCTAATTTTGAGTCTTGATCAGCGAAAAAAAATTAGAAGAACCTACCTCATCTAGAGAAATACTCTTCCCTTTATCTATTTTAGGAAGATTGCTCACTGGCTATGAAGGTTGGGTCTCCCTAGACTTGTACCTTAGGCATCTTTGCTGCAAATGGCCATATTCTCAACAAAGTTGACATCAAAAAGGAAGAGTTTCATAGTCCAAATGATGCACCCAAGAATAAGAACTTGCACACATCCCTATTACATTGGGTAAAGGCCTACTTAGATCGATTTCAACACAAATTTATGCAAAAGTCATTATCTTTTTACCCAAAGTCTATGATGAAGTCCCTACAAGGTTACCAAGCACAAAGGGAAAAGGGTGCAACATATCCTCTCGACAGCATTCCACCAGGAACCATAGTAAGCGAACCCACACTAGGACATGATTTGGAAGCTCCTCTACAGGGTTGAATCCAACATGCCATGGCTTGATAAAAAACCCTACCTTATTATGGAAATAAAGACCTCCCTCAAATACCCAATTGTGATCAGTAGTGCAGTTAAAAGTAACCATGAAATAATTGTTTTCTAGCAACATAATCTCCATTTCCCCTTTGGCTCCCAAGTTTTTCAAGCCCAAACCTCCAAAAATTGCAAGGAAACCCTCATCCACAAAAACTCACAATATAAGGAGTGACATGAATAATACTCAACATCTTCAACAATCATCTCAACCAAAATAACTAGTTTTGGCCTCTGCTTGCACCTCTCGAGATGGTTGTTAGTCTTTGTAATCCTTGAGCCATTAGATAGCCCCAAATCAACAATCCCAAAGTTTGGAGCAAACAATTTTTTATCAAAGGTCTTCATCCCTTGATTTGAAAATTTTGGGCCTATTGCTACCCAAAAATCCAAGTGAGGGCTCCTCACTAACATCTCACCCTTAGAATCATCCATTATACCAAGGAAAAATGAACTCCAAAAGGAGGAGAAGGGAATCGTCCCCCCACCCTTATTCTGAACCCCTCCCAACACCAAATCCCACACCTTCAGTCATCCCTCCCCATGCAGAGAGAAGAAACTAAGGTCATGGGTATGTAGACAACCAGTAGTGGACAAATCTTCCACTCAATACACAGCAAAGGATAATGCAAAAAGAGCAAGCCAAAACCCGTGTACGACCCAGAAACTTGCCCTCCAAAGACTTAGCCAAGATCAAAGCATGGGAGGAAGAGCCAAACCAAATCCAAACCCCACATACGCAGTGCAGCGAAAAGCAGACAGAGAAAATTATCTAATATTTTTATTTTTATTTATGTTAGTTAATTCTATTAATTTATCGTTCACAATTTTTTTGTATTTGTTAGTTATATATGAGTGTTATTAGTAAATACATTAGAAATTATTAAAAAACATTAGTGTAGAATATTAGAAAAATATTAATTTAGCATTAGGAAATAAATTTAGAAAAAAATTAGTGTTGAATTAGATAAATACTAGAAAATATTAGAAAAAAAGTAGTCTAAAATATTAGAAAAACATTATAAAATATTCTTTAAAATGTTAATCTAGAATATTAGAAAAATATTAATATAAAATTAGGAAACAAATTTAGAAAAATATTAGTTTTATTAGAAAAACACTAGAAAACACATTATGTTTATATTAGAAAAACATTATAAAATATTTTTAAAAACATTAGTCTAGAAAATATTAGAAAAATATTACAATATATTAGAAAAACATTACAAAATATTTTTTAAAATAGTCTAGAATATTAGAAAAACATTAGAAAATATTAAATAAATTAGTATAACATAAGGAAACAAATTTTGAAAAATATTAATTTTATTAGTAAAACTTAGAAAAATCATTACATTTATATTGGAAAAGCATTAGAAATTATTAAAAAATATTTGTGTAGAATATTAGAAAAATATTAATTTAGCATTAGGAAACAAATTTAGAAAAAGTAGTGTTAAATTATATAAATATTAGAAAATATTAGAAAACAACAGTCTAGAATATTAAAAAAAATTAGAAAAAATATTACACTTATATTAGAAAAACATTAGAAAATAATTTTTTAAATATTAGTCTAGAAAATATTAGAAAAATATTACAATATATTAGACAAATATTACAAAATATTAAAAAACAAGTGTAGAATATTAGAAAAATAGTACAAAATATTAAAAAACATTAATCTACAATATTAGGAAAATATTAGTATATAAAAGTAGGAAACAAATTTAGAAAAATATTAGTTTTATTAGAAAAATATTTGAAAAAACATTACATTTAAATATTAGAAAAATATTAGAATATATATTTAAAAATATTAGTCAAGAAATTATTAGAAAATATGAGAAAATATTAGAAAAACATTAAAAATATATTAGAAAAATATTAGAAAACCAAATTAGTATAACATTACGAAATATTAGTGTAACATTATAGAAAATAAATTAGTATAACATTAGAAAATATTAGAAAAAAAATTACCAAATATTAGAAAAACATTATAAAATATTTGAAAAAAGCCATTACAAAATATTAGAAAAAACATTAAACAAAATATTAGAAAAACAATAGAAAAACAAAAAAAACATTAGTGTATAAATTAGAAAATATTAGAACTCTATCTCCAACCCTAACCTTAACCCTAATCCTAACTCTAACCCTAATTTCTAACCCTAACTCAAAATCTAACGCTAACTTAAAAACTCTAGCCCTAATCTAATGCTAGAGTTCCATAACTGAAACCCTAATCTAACTAGATAACCCCAACCTAACCCTAGTTGTAATTGAAACCCTAATCTAACCCTAGAACTCAAACCCTAGTCTAACCCTAACTCAAACTCAAAGCCTAATTAAACACTAACCCTAACTAAACTTATCCTAATCTAACCCTGGAACCTTAACCATAATCTAACACTAACTTGAAAACTTTAGTTCCCTAGAATCTAACCCTAATCTAACCATAACCCTAGAATTAAAACCCTAACCAAACCCTAATCTAACTCAAACCCTAATCTAAATCAAACCCTAATCATACCCTAATCTAACTCAAACCCTAATATAAATCAAACCATAATCAAATCGTAATCTAACTCAAACTGTAACTCAAACCCTAATCTAATCCTAACTAAGAATTGAAACCCTAATCTAAATCATACCCTAATCTAACTCAAACCTGAATCTAATCATAACCCTAGATATTAAACCCTAACCAAACCCTAATCTAAATGAAACCCTAATCAAACCCTAGAATCTAACTCAAACCCTAATCTAACTGTAACCCTAAAAGTTAAACCCTAACTCAAACCTTAATTTAATCATAACTAAAAATTAAACCCTAATCTAATCCTAACTAAAAACTCAAACCCTAATCTAATTCAAACCCTAATCTAAATCAAACCCTAATCTAAATCAAGTCATAATCATACACTAATCTAATCCTAACTAAAAACTCAAATCCTAATCTAACTCAGAACCTAAGCTAATTGTAACCCTAACCAAACCCTTTAATCTAACTGAAACTCTAACCTAAATCAAACCCTAATCTAACTCAAACCATAATCTAATTGTAACCCTAATCTAACTAGATAACCCTAATTGTAACTAAAACCCTAATCTAACTCAAACTATAACTTAAACCCTAATATAATCCTAACTTCAAACTCAAACCCTAATCTAACTCAAACCCTAATATAATACTAATTGAAAACTAAAACTCTAATCTAACTCAAACTCTAATGTGATTCTAACTAAAAATGCAAGCCCTAATCTAACTCGAACTCTATTGTAATCCTAACTAAAAACTTAAACCCTAATCTAAATGAAACCCTAATAGAACCCTAATCTAACTCAAACTCTAATGTAATCCTAACTAAAAACTCAAACCCTAATCTAAATGAAACCCTAATCTAACTCAAACCTTAAGTAAAACCCTAATCTAAATGAAACCCTAATCTAACTCAAACCTTAAGTAAAACCCTAATCTAATCCTAACTAAAAACTCAAACCCTAACTATAACTCTAACTCTAATGTATGATATATTGATGTGTTACAGATTAGATGATGTATGATTACATATCTTTTAAATAAAAAATTTTGTACTAGACTACATGTATATGTATATGTGTATTTATGATATATATTAGCTCCATCATTGTAGATATGACTTCACATGATCAATCTACTCATCATCATGAAGGTGATGAGGCTTCTATTGTGATTCCTCTTGTTGTAGCTCCTATTGTGGCTCATGGTGCAGTTCATGGTGTTGCTCGTGGTGGGGCTCATGGTGGGGCTCATGTTGTAGCTCATGGTGGGGCTCATGTTATGGCTTATGGTGGGACTTGTGGTGGGGCTTGTGTTGCAGCTCTTGGTGGAACTCCTACTGTAGCTCTTGGTGTGGCTTTTGATGTAGCTCCTGGTGTAGCTCTTGGTGTGGCTCTTGTTGGAGGTCTTGGTGCAACTCCTGTTGGAGGTCCTACTGCAGTTCTTACTGCATCACCTCCATGCATTGATATTGATGCATTATTTTCATTTTTTAAGTAGGAGTTTATTAGATTAGAGCAGTCTATATTGTCCTCTGATGATGGTTTATATAGAGACATATATGTGACCATATGTAGGAGTTTATAGGATCTCACTGCTAGATTTAGAGCTCATCATTCATTTACCCTTGATGTATTAGCTATAATATCTAAGGAGCTTAGAGCTGAGATTTTAGGAGATGCATCTTTTGATGATGTCAAGAGGGTGGACCCCAAAGACGTCATCAAAAAAGATTTGTTTCCATCATATAAGGGTATATAGGGCAAGTTGAGAGGCTATCGAGTGACACAGTGAAGAGATCTTGTTATCACCAGTATAATCTATCCTCATTTTTTAGCCACACATGGTCGTTATCCTAATAATGATCACCTCTTTATTTTGTATAGTAGTTGTACACTGAGTCCTACATGGGGATCAATGTCAACTACTTAGACATTTTAGATTATTGCATATAGGGGCATGGTCAGATCACAAACGTGACCAGTATCATAGTGCACAACATTTGCCACCACCAGATGTGAGATAGTTCATTGGATAGAGACTTCCTCTAGTGACTCCAACACTAGCACCTATTGTAGATAGAGTTGTCATTGCTTCCTAGAGGAGAGCAATTGACAATATTGGATATATTGTATCTGCGACTGCTAGCACATCTGATTCTCTTGGTTGTTATATTCACTCTTGACAGAGTCTTCTATGTCAACCATATTTAGAGGCATCCAATAACACTTTAGGCACCTCCCCTAATGAGGCATATAGAGTTTCTAGATCGCCAATACCAAGCGATGTTCATGCTCTTTTAGGACAACACACATATGGATTTAGCACTATATTTTTTGGAGGATCTATTAGTATCAGTTATATTTCTGATACATAGGAGATACCATCTCACTCGATGATGGATGCCATTAGACACCATTAGAGCCCCATAGTTCCACAAGCACAAACCACCCTAGTGACAATCACCATACTACATTCTGCACCAAGCTCATGACACTCTATAAATGACTCAAGCATGTGACTTGGAGATGTCAAGATCATAGTTGAGGGTCTTGATGATTTTGGTGATTTTGGTGAGCAATTAAGAGGGCTATCTAAGATTGATACTAGTCTATGCATGGGATTTTCATCATATATAGACATGTTATTCTAACATAGCACTGATTCTACACCATTACCCAGCCAGTTACACATGCTACTTCACTCATCATTACTAGCAATTGGAGATTGTGGTGTTGAGGGTAGTTCAATAGGTGTTAGAGTTTTAGGAGATGATGTTGACAGGATGTTGATAGTAGAGGTGCATCGATAGATGATAAGATAGAGCCTAATGGTCATCCTCCACCTCTTGAGAATTAGGTAGATATATATAACATTTTTAAATTTAAATATGTGAAATTAAATTTTTTAGTTCAGATAGATATTTAAAATTTATAATAAATCGTATAGGCACAAGTTGTCAAGTACATGATTACATCTAGTATTGGGTCAGGGCATGTACATTAGAGAGATGATTCTATTGAGACACCCAATAGTGCTTAGGTACAAGCTTTAAATAGTTTGTGAAGTTATTTATGTTTCAAACTATATGCACTCATATTCATGTACACATGTATATATATGTTTAGATAGTTCTAATATATATATGTTTGCAAGGCTTAGTTGTTGGGCCTCAACCACAGGATGTACAAGAGGCTTGATCAGAGGGTCATTATGTTCAAATGCATCTAGAGGGGTCCCTCCAATAGTAGAAGATATATATATATATATATATATATATTGATGCATTTATATATTGGAGACTTTATATTCTGGAAACTTACATACACATGTATTTTAGTAGCTTGATGACATGTACATTTCACTATTTATTTGACTATATATATATATATATATATATATATATATATATATATTGGAGACTTACATACACATGTATTTTAGTACCCTGATGACATATACATTTCACTATTTATTTGACTATTTACTACTTCTGTAGTTGGACGACATGTATGTGAATTTTTATATTTTACTCTACATGTTTATTTGAGACTTATAGTTTGCATATGTATGCATTTTAATAGAGATATTAGATGAAGATATTTATTCTTGAGATGTACATGTATGTGTATTTTTTTTGTATTTTAGCATAACATTATTCATGAATTAGATTATAGATTTTAAACTTTAGATTTGTTTGTGATCATTATAAGATAATCAAACTAACTTCTCTTTACCTACTTCAATAGTTAAATATGAAGAAGTTCCAAATTGATCTATGAACCTAATTTATAATTTTGAAAAATAATAATAATATAGGGTGATTGAATTGAATTAATATAGGTGCTTAAAACTACTAAATTAACCCAAATGATTTAGATTACAAATTTAAAACATTATATTTATTTATAATCATTATAAAATAATCAATTAGTAGGACTAAGGATACATATTTGTTAAATCAACTAGTAGGGCTAAAGATAAAAATTTGTTTTATATGGAGAAAAATATGCTAACTAGGTAAGCCAATACATTATTTTAAAAAACTTTTACAAAATATAATATTGTTAACAACCTTCATCCATTGCAATTAATATTATTAAAATGTATACATTTAAAAACACATTAATAAACTAATAAACTAAGAGTATGATCCTACAATTAAAAACACATAATGAGATGAAATTCAATAGTTTGAAAAGAAGTTTATAAAAGAATTCTAACATATTAAATTATCTTTGGTACATATCTATGTAATGATTGTGTAAGTTCCAACTAATTTGTATTTTCTATTTAGATCAAGTTGTTGTTATTATTCATCTGTGGTAATTAATATTATTAAAATGTGTACATTTAAAAACACATTAATAAACTAATAAACTAAGAGTATGACCCTACAATAAACTAACATCAATATATAGTTTTTTAATAAACTAATGATAACATAATCTTTAGTTTAGGATGGTAATTAATATTATTAAAATGACACATTTATAAATTCCATTTATTCATCAGTAGGACTAAAGATACATATTTGTTTTATATGGATAAAAATATACTAGTAGGTAAGCCAATACATTATTTTAAAAAACTTTTACAAAATATAATATTCTTAATAACTTTCATCCATGATAATTAATATTATTAAAATGTATACATTTAAAGGTCCTAAAATTTGATATATCAAGGCAAACAACTTCAAATTAATTTAAATTATTATAAAATAAATCTTAAGAAGAAGTAATATCTAGAACCTTTAAGATAATATTATTAAATTAATATAACATTCATCCCTTCTAATTATCTACATTTAAAGTTCTTAAAATTTGATTTAAACTATATTATCTACCATCTCAAAGGTCAGTTCAACCATGATGTACACTTTAACATGTAATATCTTCTCATGATCTTTATTGTCTAGTCTCCACTTGCGACATACATGCTTAAATTTGGCTGGATGTAGACAAAGCCTGGTAGCAATGACTAAGTGACTATATTGTAAAACATTGTTGTCAAGTTGAATAATCAACAAAGTGTATTCCATGTTGGACTATTTTGTCTTACTTCAAATATGTTCCCTGTATCACAACAGAACTTGCACCACAAATTTAAATATTTTAAAATTTGATAGATATAAAGTTACCTAGATATATATAAATTCATATATGTACATGCACATGTATGTATAATACCTATGAGGATCAACATTTCGTCACTTTCTTTAGGATCATATAACTTTTTCCTCTTTGCAATACATCACAATAAATAATAATTGACACCTTTATGATTTCTAGGCTCAACAATCACTGCAAAGACATCTCCTACAGAAAAAGTATACATACATGTGTACAGTATATATAAGACAATTCATTGATAATTAAATAACAAATCGAGATTAATTTTATGATACTTACACACTTTTACCAATCCAAAGACATGATATAATCATCAAAATTCAATGGAATATCATCAAAATTTTCATCATCTTTATCAAATGTATCGGTAACATCAAGTGGTACCAAAATCCATGCACCTGTATATCCACATGTTTGACTGATGCATTTTTTATAGTCCTCATCAATGCAATTGACATAAACAATGATTATTCTCTTATCTTTCAATGTCCAATTGTGATTATTTGTACTCATGACTGAATGTAAGGAAACAATCTTTTCTATCCTCTTGCAACCATGCATATTTATTCTATTAACACCTAAAAGTTTATTACATTGAAAATATGGACAAATTAAATTTAAATTTCAACAAATTGAAAGATAAAACTCAAAAATGAAATTTTAAAACTTAATTGCATAAAATTTAAACAAATGTACACATCCATACCTATTATCTCCCAAAAGACTCTATATGGTACCTGTTGACTCATTGTTGATGATGTCCTGACATCGTCTGATGCAAAATGTGTCTTTCACCATTCAACAATATCATGTGCATCATTAACAAGAACTCCCTAATAATTCATTTGATATTTTCACAGATCACATTTGATGCAAGCTCCAACACCATCATGTTCACCTTTTCTATGCCTGCTCTCGAAGAAATTCCATATGTGATTTATATTCTCATTGCAATGATATCTACATAATGCATAAAATGGTCTAGATGATTTGAACTATGCAACACATCCATCATACCAAACATAATGTTTATCAACATTTTGAAGCAATGTTCTACATAGTGAATGTCATGTTCTTTATCATCACTTATAAATGTGATATTCCTTTTTAATGATTCATGCTTCAACTGTACTCTGAACACCATCCAAATCTAGTTGTGCATGTTTATAAAAAAAAGGTACCATAATAGTGACTTGCTTAGAAAAGAAATAATATGATTGAATTGCTTTCTGATGAACAAAGGAATAGTTCTCTACAAAATCAATGAATGATGCAATCATTCCAAGTGGGATTTTGAAATTGTTGTGCTTGCCACTTTGCAAAATTTGTGTGATGAATATAAGGTTGAATCAAATTCTTAAATCTATCCATAAATGTTACAATATGTAACTCCTCTTCAACATATTCCAACCTTTTTGTCTCTTTCCCCAAATTTGTTTCATTCTTCACATACTTTTAACTTTGCAATTTAATTTTTTGTTACATCAATATTTTTCAATTTCCAAAGGCAATAGAGCCAATTCACCACATGTTACACATAATTCTTTGATGCAATTTATTTGGCCAGTTGGATCATCTATTTTGTCACATAGAATGGATGATGTAAACTCACTTCTCCTGCTAGGAGGAGCAACATGAAAACCATATGTGTCTTCTACAAACTTTTAAAATATCTGATAGTGGAGATCAAACTCAATATGATGATGACAACAACATGTTTCAAACGTCAAAAGTATGGCTTCAATTTTTCAATCAATGTTTGTCAAATTTTTACATTAGGATGTTCACTACAAAATGACACATATAACTCATGTTGTGTTGTATCCAACCAATGTTTTGTATGATGTTCATATTAAATAGATGCAATCCTATGCCTAATAACATCTCTACTATTTGACGAAGGAGGAGCGATATAAATCCAAAATGATATGAATAAATTCTTTAATCCCTCATCAATATTATTAGAATGAGGTGCTCTGCACATGATTGCCCAATTACCTTACATAGTACTATAATCTAGAATTAATCTTCTCTTAACATATTCTCTCATTGTGTTCATACCAAAACCCATTTCAGATGAAATTGAAGATATTTGTCTATTTTGGGTCATATTCTTGTTTACAACATACATCAACATCATATTTCTTTCCATGGACTTATCTTTAGTTTGAGACTACTTTCCTATATTTCTCAAACCTTCTTTAACATTTTCAATCACATCAATTTGCATGTTAGAAAATCTTCTCTTCTTTGATGTTGTGTCTACACCTAACAATTTTAATGCCTCTTGCAACTTCTTTTGTGTAAGCAAAAGTAAAAGCAACTAAGCTTTTATAGATTGTAATCAGGTTATAATCACTTGATCATAATAATATTAAACTTGCTATTTGGTGGACATAGCCCAGGGATTGGGTGAACCACCTTAAGTTTTAGTGTCTTGTGTTCTTTTTTGTGTGATCTATTATTTTTTGATATTGGTTATATTTGCATGTAATTATTATTTCTATCTGTGGTTTAATCCTAACAAGTGGTATCAGAGTGAGGTTGTTTTTTCAGTTATTCTCTATAGAAAAGTTTTATAGTTGAGCAGAAGTGATGGTAGACAAAGGTAAGCTGAGGGTTGATAGGTTTAATGGGTAGAACTTCTAGTTATGGAAGATGCAAATGGAAGACCATCTTTATCAAAAAGATTTATGGAAGCCGTTAGAAGGCAAAGCCAAGAATCAGGGATCTATGTCAAATGATGAATGTGATCTTTTAAATAGAAAGACACTTGGAAGCATTCGATTATGCTTGGCACCATCAATGTCATTTAATATTACAAAAGTGAAGACAATAGAAGAGTTGATGAAAACCCTAGTGACACTGTATGAAAAGCTCTCTGCTTCAAGCAAGGTATTTCTCATGAAGCATTTATTTAATATGAAAATGGTAGAAAGTGGATATGTTGCAAATCATTTAAAAGGTTTGAATACTATTACTAGTTAGTTATATTCTATAGGTATCAATTTTGATGAAGAAATTAATGCTCTCTTAATTTTGTGTTATTTGCCTAAAAGTTGGAATGGCTTGGTAATGGTTGTTAGTAATTCTATTCCTAGATCTAGTACCATAAAATATGATCATGTGATTGGTGTTGTTTTGAGTGAAGAAACTCATAGAAAATCCTCAAGTGGATCTACATCAGGAAGTGCTTTGAATGCACAAAGTAGAGGCAAAATGACTAAAAGAGGAAGTAATTCTGGAAATCATGAGAAATCAAGAGGAAAGTCAAAGGTGAGGAGGTCTCAATTGAGAGGACTAAATGACTACTAGTATTGTGAAAAATTAGGGCACAAATAGAAAGATTGTTGAAATTGAAAGAAAAATTAAGGAGATAAACCAAATGGAGACAATGACGCAAATGTGGTAAGTAACAAATCCAAAGAGGATGCTTTGCTTCTATCTTTAGAAAGTGTTGATGATTCATGGGTTTTAGATTATGGTGCTTCATTTCATTCTATACCTCATAGAGGTTATTTCATTGATTATGTCCAAGGGGATTTTGGACTTGTTTATTTGGGGCATAATGAACCCTATTAGATTGTTGGAAAGGGAAAAGTTAAGATTAAGTTGCAAAATGGGAATCATTGGCTACTACATGAGGTAAGACATGTTCCAAGGCTGAGTAGAAATTTAATTTCCATAGGGCAACTCGGTGATGAGGGTTGTGTAGTTACTTTTAATGATAAAAATTGGAAAGTTTCAAAAGGTTCCCTTGTAGTAGAAAAAGGTGTGAAAGTAGGCACCTTATATCTTTGTATAGGTCATATTGTTCCTTCTACTTTATTTTTTTTAGAGAAAAATGAATGTTCAGGAACAGTTGTTGTAGTTGAGCAGGGAGAACAAATAGCTAATGTAAATTCTAATACAGTGTTGTGGCACAAAAAATTTGGGCACATGAGTGAGAAAGGTATGAAAGTACTTCATTCAAAAAAAATTTTACCAAGTATAAAATGTATTAATATGGATTTCAGTGATAGTTGTGTGTATAGAAAATAAAAGAGAGTGAGTTTTGTGAAGACTGGGAAGGAAAACAAAAAGGAGAAATCAGAGCTTGTGCATACCGATGTATGGGGACTAATCTTATTAGTATGTTACATTTATTGATGACACAACTAGAAAAGTATGGGTTTGTTTCCTTAGATAGAAATTTGATGTATTTCAAACTTTTAGGAAATGGAAATGCTTGGTTGAAAATGAGATTGGTAAGAAATTAGAATGTCTAAGATCTAATAATGGTGGTGAGTATTGCAGTCATGAATTTGAAGATTATTGCTCTACTAATGGTATTGGTAGATAGAAAATTGTTCCAAGGACTCCATAGGAAAATGGAGTGGCTAAACACATGAGCAGGACTATAATGGAGCACACAAGGAGCATGAGGTTACATGTTGGATTGCACTTACACATGTGGGCAAAGGCTATCAATATTGCTATATATTTGATTAATAGAGGTCCCTCTACTCCTTTAGGCTATGTTATTCTAGAGGAAGCATGGACTAGTAAGAAGGTGAGTTATTCTTTTCTCAAAACCTTTGGCTGTAAAGCATTTGCTCATATAAATTCTAAAAATAGAACCAAGCTAGAAGCTAAGTCAAAGAAATTTGTACTTTTTGGATATAGCATTAATGAATTTGGTTATAGGCTTTGGGATTTTGAAAATAATAAAATTGTAAGAAGCAGGGATGTCATATTCAATGAGAAAGTGTTGTACAAAGATCTGTTGAGGCAACATGAGAAGAAAGAAGATGATTATGTAGTGCTGGATGATACTCAAAAAGATGATGTTCCAACCATTCCTCATGATGTGTAACAATTGTAAAAAAAATACCACACACACCAGTGAATTTTAGATGATCAATAAGGCAAATTTGACCTCCAAAAATATTTTCTCCCTCTTTTTATTCTATTTTACTTATTGATGCTGGTGAACTTGAATGTTATGATGAAGCTATGCAGGTGGATACTAAGATTCAGTGGGAGTCTATAATGAAAGAAGAAATGGACTCTTTGCTAAAGAATAAGATATGAGATTCATGCAAGTTACCTGTAGGTAAAAGGGATTTATAGAATAATTGGGTTTACAGGTTAAAAGAAGAGGAAGGAGGTAAGAACAGATTCAAAGCCAAGTTAGTTGTGAAAGGATTTGCATAGAAAAAGGGTATTGATTTTGATGAGATATTTTCTCCTGTTGTTAAGATGACTTCTATCCATATTATTTTAAGTATTGTGACTACTGAAGATTTTTATTTAGAGGAGCTTGATGTTAAAATAGCATTCCTTCATGGTGATTTGGATGAAGAGATATATATGGCTCAGCTACGGGAATTTGAGGTCAAAGGTAAGGAGAACTTAGTGTGCAAATTGAAGAAAAGTTTATATGGCTTGAAACAAGCACCTCGGCAATGGTATCTAAAATTTGATATTTTTATGCATGAGCATGGTTACAATAGGTGTCATTCAGATCATTGTGTCCACTTTAAGAGATTGGATGATGATAACTATATTATTTTATGTTTATATGTTGATGATATGCTTGTAGTTGGGTCTAACATGGATCACATTAAGGGGCTAAAATGCCAATTAGAACATGCATTTTCTATGAAGAATTTGGGTGTAGCAAAAAAAATTCTTGGTATGAAGATTTGTAGAGATAGGAAGAATAGAACATTGATGCTATCTCAGGCTGATTATGTAGAGAAGGTGTTGCAATGTTTCTCTATGGAGAATACTAAAGCTGCTAGCACACCTTTACCTAGTCATTTGAAGTTGACTAAGGAGACACATCCCAAGACATAAGAAGAGGAGGATAAGATGTCCAAGTTACCCTATGCTTTAGTTGTAGGAAGCTTGATGTATGATATGGTATGTACAAGACTAAATATTGCATATGCAGTGGGAGTCGTTAACAAGTATATGAGTCATCTAGGAATTGAGCATTGAAATGCAGTCAAATGGATTCTTAGATATTTGAGAGGAACATCCAATGAGTGTCTACATTTTGGGAGCTCTACTACTAATTTATAGGGCTATGTTGACTCATATTTGGTAGGGGATATTGATACTAGGCTTAGTACTATGGATTATGTCTTTACTGTTGGTGGGGTAGCCGTGAGATGGGTTTCTAGGTTATAAAAGATTAATGCTCTATCCACTATAGAGGTAGAGTATGTTGCTACTACAGAGGTAGCCAAGGAGATGGTATGGCTTTAGTTCTTCTTAGAAGAATTGGGAAGTCCTCAGAAGGATATTTATTTGTTCATAGATAGTTAGAGTGCTATTCATCTTGCAAAGAATTCAGCTCTGCATTCAAAGACCAAACACATACAATTGCGGTACAATTTTTGCATCACTTATTATCTCAACAATCTCCCACTTGTTGTATACATTGCATAAGGTCAATTTTTAGCCACATAAATGAACAAGCGAACAATCCCTCCTAGCACATCCACCATCATGAATCAAAGTACACGAAGTGATCCATCCGAGTACCCACAAAAAAATCAAGGCATCTAGCATCTCAAACATGAATGATCTCACGTCTTATTATGCCACTACTAGTGGACATACATAGAAGCCATCCAAAGAGAAAGCCACCCAACTTGTCACATTAGAAGATCATAAAATCTTGTACCAATTGAAAAATGCCAAGCACAAAAACTTGATCCAAAGGTAATCACATGTATTCGTAGTTATCAAAATATCCATAGCTGAAATAACACCCACAACAAGTGCTAAACCCATATGACAATCCAGCATATATGTTGACAGAGGCAGTAATAAGGGAGAAGTTGAACTCCTCTTTAGCTTTGATTGGTCTTTTAGAGTGAACATGAATAAAAGAACAATAGAGTCTAGGGTGGTTTGATCCAGTGGGAGCCTCATGGAGTAGCGGCATAGTTACAAGATTAGTCTCCAAGTGAGAGATTGTTGTTTAGTGTGGAGCCTAATCAATCCCCAAGTGGGAGATTGTTAGATTGTGATGACTAATCAGAAAAGTACTATACATACTTCATAAATTCTTTGGGGCTCAGGGCAATGGCCCAAAAAAAATTTGGACCCTATTTTATCAAATTGTTGGAAATAATCAAGACTAACAAGGTTACTGAGAGGGGAGGGGTGAATCAGTAACTCTAAAACTTTAACTCTATTCTGCATAATAATATTTTTACCATTCATCCATCTAAACTATTGTATGCATGAAAAGATAAACATTTGTAACACATGAACACACAGATTTGGTGACCCAGAAACCTTCCAATTAGAAAGTAAAACTGGGGTGGGGATGATACCCACAAAACTTCTATACTACAGTATAAAGTTGGATGGTTAAGGCTTACAATGATCACTTCTGATGATCTACCCTATTAGAAGCAAGTAGGATTGCTAGATCCAATTTGCAAACATACAATGAAGTATGCACTCTGTTAGGAGATTTACAAAAGACTGTTAAGTCTACCCTATTAAAGGATTTACAAACTGATTCACCTATTATGATAAAGTAGTAGATCTAGCTACAACTATTTGCGGATAAGATTCTTTGTGCTCTGATCACTTGATGTGATGGATATAGCTTTTCTGTACCAATGTTGACCTTGCTGTATTCCTCTGTTCTATTGGTAATTCACTTTCCCTCTTCTAAAAATATTGCAACACACCACAACTAATGATGATTCTTCTTAGCATCTCATTGTTTCAAATGATATATACCATTCCAATATTTATACTGGCAAGGTCGGCCAAAACACAAGTGAACAAACATTACTAAGTCGGCCAGGTGGTAGAAAACTTGGGTTCCACAAACTGACTCAGTGACCTTTTGATACTCAGCATCCACTTCAATACTCTGCATCATCATGCACTTGGTAAGAGTAGAGGCACGGTCCATACTAATCATTCTGAGTAGCTCGAAATTTGGTAACCATTGGTGACTCAGTGAATGTTGTGTCACTCAGTAGAAACTGAATCCATTGATAACCTTCTTTACTTGGTAAATACTAATTCCCTTGTTTACTCGGTAAAAACTGATTCCTTTATTTACCTTGCTTACTTGGTAAACATTGATTCTTTCATTTACCTTATTTTACTCGATAAACACTGATTCCTTCATTTACCTTGTTTACTCGGTAAACATTGATTCCTTCATTTACCTTGTTTACTCGGTAAACATTGATTCCTTCATTTACCTTGTTTACTCGGTAAACACTAATTCCTTCATTTACCTTGTTTACTTGGTAAACACTGAGATCTTTGATGACTCAATGAGCACTATCTGCTTGGTAAACACTGTGAAGCTCGGTAATCACTAACTGCCTAGAGAACACTATTCTGCTCATTAACTACTGTGAACTCGATAAATATTGCTAAACTTCCCATATGCTCGATTTCCAAAGGAATGCTCGGTATCAACTGTAGATTAGGTGAGTAGCTCGGTAAACATTCACAATCAAATAAGTTTTGTGATTGATGACAAATATATCATAATTCCAACAATCTCCCCCTTTGGCATTAGTGACAAAAGCACTTATGAGCCAACACTTATATACAATATCTGACATATTGACAACTAATTTTGCTGAATATTCATGGCTTCCTTACATATGACTCCCCCATACAATATACACAAGGTATTTACATGAGTTATATGACTTTTATTTACAGTATCTCTTTGTCCCTTTTTGTACATTTATCTCACTAGTAACTCTATCCGAGTATCTCTTTCTCCCCCTTTTTGACAATAATGCCAAAAAAAATAATAAAAGAATGTATTTACATAAAAACACCAAAATGTGAGATAAACTTTGAATGTACCTGAAGAATGAGTTGTAGAGTCTTATCCCAATTCTCTTGCAGGATTCTGCATGTGGATAGAGCAATTTGAACTTCTACAGAGAGTTCAATCACATGGTCTGCAATGGAGAAATTGTTATCATGGATCAATGTTTTTGAGTGGCCAATGTGCTTTTGCATTGTGTCCATGATGGGAAGGATCATATTTTGAATATCTATCAATGTAGATTTGATCCTTGACTCTTCTCTCAACAATTCTGCTTGTTTTTCTAACAAAAAATTTATCCTGAGGTGATGAGATGAGGTTGAACTGGGGTCAAGCTTCAGATTTTGTGCACTTGCCTTCAAATCCTCATCTATCTTATTTAATTTCTCTCTTATCTCCTTAGTATACTTGGTAACATCACAAAGCTTAGCAAAAAGAGATGTTACATTATTAAAAGAATTTTCAATATTAGCCAAAATTGAGGTTAATTCAACCTGTTTCATTGCTATGTGCTGAGAAATGTGCTCAAGCACATTATTATCAAATTTCTTTTCTACCTTCTCCATCAAATTTTCTTGACCAGAGGTATCCTCATTGAATTTATTGACTGCCTCTTCTAACTGGGTCAAGATGTGTTGAGTAGAATCTACATCAACACCTATAGCCTCTATAATTATATTCTGGGCATTCTCAATTATTTTATATTCCTTATCCCTTTTAGACCTTAGCTGCTTCTGTGTAGCCTTCATCTCAATTAGTTGACTAGCATACCTCATTTCTTCAATGGTAGCATTTTCATAGTCAATCTTTGGAATTACTATCTCAGTGTCTAGGTCAACATTTTCAGGAATTTCCTTTCCAATGATCATAAGTCTTAATGGTTGCTTTTGTTTGACTTCTGTGATGACTAGTTTGACCTTGGGAATAGACACAATGGTAGAGATGGAAGGACTAGCAACGAAAACTAGGATACTTGAGGGTGGAGTGCCAATAGGAGTATATGTCAGGTCAAAAACTAAAGTACTTGCCGCAAATGGTGATACACTCGGTGATGCAGTATCTGAACTAACTGGGTTTGAAGTAGATATAGATATTGCTGAAAAAATTGTAGAACAAATTACAATTGACAAAATTGTGAAACTTACTGTTATTCCGGTTGGTGATGATGGAGCTAAGAAGGCTTACTCAGTAACTAAAGAAAAGGAATGCAGCTCGGTAGATGAAGTGGTAGACACTTCCATTGATGATACCTGGAGCTGAGATGTGGTAGGTGCTGATGATATATCTGATGTAGATGTGACCAAACCTATTGAAGCTGACTCCAACCTTGATGATGCTATAGTTTTAGGTGGAGAGTGAGGAAGTGATGCAATAACTGCTACTACAATTTTCACCAGATCGTCTTCCTCCTTATCTGCCTCTTCAGCTTCTTCTTCCTTGTCTTCTTCCTCTTTATCTTCCATTAGTGCATGCAGCTCTCCTGGTGAGACTGTGATAGATGGAGTGTTATCAAGCTCATCATCATTGTTGCTGTCATCATCTTTGATTTCCACTGGATCTTCACTAGGCTTATGTAGATGATAGATATTTTTCCACATGTTTGTGGCATCATTTACAACATGGTAAATGTCTTTGATCAAAATCAAACAAGTGTGGAATCTGATCATCATTTTACCTTCATGGTTTTTCATTTCAGTTTTTACTTCTGCTCCAGTGAGACTTGGTTGGAGATTCGTTAGAGATTGCTCATAAATATCTTTTACCATTTGGGTGGCTAACTCCCATCTTGGTTGCAATATCTCTAGTAGTTCTTTTGAGATTTGAGGGGCAATCTGGTCTGGGGAGTATTTCCATTTACCCATCTTGCTAAGTACCAGTTCCTCAATCTGAATTTTCTCCACATTAGTTCTACTTTCAAATTTCAATGCTTTGAAATTTGTGATGCCAGCTCCTTCCTCCAATTTTTTGAGCCTTTGCTTGAATGTGGGTGTAGGCCTAACTAGTATAGGTTCCTGCTTACCTTTCCTGGTTCTTCTGGTGAATACTGTAGTAGGCTTCTTTTTGGCTTTGGTAATGATTACCTTACCTTTCTTCTTTAATTGTTCCTCTGCATATTCTTCTTCTCCTTCTTCTTCACCTTCTTCTTATTCTCCTTCTTCATCTTCACCTTTTCCCTCGGTGAGCATAAGAGAACCGATAGAAGTTTTCAATTTTGCTATTTTCCTCTTGCCCTTGCTTATGGCCTGTGGTAGCTTGATTTCAAGCTCAATTTTGGCCTTAGCTTCTTCATAGCTTCCAAAAATTGGTTGTCTTGGGTCTACTGGCTCATTTACTAGTGCCTCTATGATGTCTCTGGTTTCATCAATATTTACCTCATAAGGAAGAGGTTTTACCCATGCAACTCGGGGTCTGACTGCTTGAATGTATACCTTGTCACAATCAACCATGAAGCACACATCATATTTTTAGTCCTCAACAAGCTTAGGAGGAATTTTGTATTTGTTATTCATTCTTTCCTTGAAGTCTTCAAAACAATTATCCATTATACTATCAAAATTTTCACCCATTTTTGCTACAAATTTGTTTATTTGATACAAAACTGGAATGTCTTTCCCCCATACTACTGTACCTTTTGAAGGGAAAAACTTTTGTACAAAGAAAAATAAAAAAATAACAAAGAACCAAATTTGACAACCTCCATGTCAAACTCCATGTTTTTCTTGACAACCTTATAAGCTAAATCTGTAGCCTCACAGGGCATGCTATTCAATCTGCTGGAACTATACATCTTATATGCAATCAAATAGATTTCAAACCTTAACTCTGCATCAGATACATTGTTAGGTTTCAATCCTCTGCCATCCCATTTGGCTAGGGTTAACCTCTGAAGTTTATCTTAACTTAGGGTTTTAGTTTTTTTTTATTTGCTTAACATTGGCAAACCCGTGATCTTATGAATCATCTTCTTTGTTATTAGGACGGGTTGCTCTAACCACAACTGTCCATTATGCACATGGCTTAAAATGTATCTTATCCATTTCATTTGAAAGTTCCTTGGCAGATGCGGGATATGGGACAAACCTTTGGTTTCCACATGTTTGTGCTCAGGTTTAGGGTTCTGTTCACACACAACTTGGCTAGGGCATTATCCATGTCTAGTGTCCCTATTTCTTGAATAGTGCATTTGAAATGAGTACGAATGTCATTTATAAGTAGTACCTTTGGTGGAATCTTTGATTGGGCTCCATGTGGGTCGAGCGATTCGGCTATGGCAAGAACGAGTTTGAAGCTGGGTGTTTTCCATTCTACTCCCTTCACAAGCATTTTAGAACCTCTTTTTGCCTTGTTGCTGCTAGTGCTTGCGGATGCCATTACTGCTTGGTGAGTGAATGATTTCATTAAACAAATTCTTCGCTGAAAAATTTTCAAATCGCTTGAACTCTCTTTTGCACTCTTGGAAATTTCTTTTCTCTGTATATTCTAAATTCACAGTGAAAAATGAGATCAAATTCTCCCTTTTTGATGAAAAAATCTGCCATTAATGCTCGAGTATGAAGGTAGCTGAGATGACCTAGGGTTTGTCAGATAGTCACTAACTTACTCGATAAACCTTGCAACTTGGTAAACAAACAAAAACCTTTCACATTACTGACCTAGCTCGGTTAATTCTGAAATCAACCTTGCTCGGTAGATGCATCACAGTAAAATATGTCTAGTATCTGAAATACTGATTTATCTTTTGCACTTCTATATTCTGGAACTGCTTAGGATATTGCTTGAAGATGCAGTCCTTGATTTTTTTTTTGATAAGTCTAGTTAGAAATGGTGGAGTCACCCACTTCTTGAGTGACATAGCCATTATTTGAATTTTTTGGCTTGGTAGATTTTGGAATCCATTTTTGTCTCATCTGCTTTCAAATGTTGTTAGCTCTGGCTTTCTTTTCATCTTCAATTCTTCCTATATTCATGCAATTCTTGGATATATGACCAAGTTTGATACATTTATAACATCTTATATTAGTATCTTTCTTTCTTAGATGATGCCTTGCACAATTTATTCCAATGTGTCCATATTCTTCACAATAGTGACATTTGCACCAAGTATTGTAGTCCCAACCAAATAATGCTTTGATAACCTGTTTTGCTTGATTGAATGATTTTGATCTACATTCAGATGCCTTGTGACCTTGTTTATTGCATTTGTGACATTTGCCCTCAAACTTTGAGTTTTTCCTTACATTCATTTGCATTGTGACCATGTTGATTGCAATTGTAGCATTTACCATTGAATTTTCTTTTACCATTGCTCCAAAATCTATTGGATGTATGACCTAACTTTCCACAGTGATTGCAAGTAGGTCTTTGATTCTTTTGGGTACCTTGTTTGGAAGATTCACCTTCTTCATTGTATCTAAGGCCTATTTTACCTTTTTGTCTATGAAGATTCTGCTCATTTTGAAAATTCAATTGATCCATATCTGCTTGAGATTTTATCATCATTTCATTGACTTGTTTTTCAACATTTAAGTCATTTTTCAAACTTTCATTGATTTGTCTTTCAGATCTCAGATCACTTTGCAAACTTGCATTGATTTGTCTTTTAGTGATTAAATCATTTCTCAAAATTTCATTCTCAGATCTTAGATTCATAATTTTTTCATTTGCATTAGATAGTTGTCCTATAAGATCTTCATGCTAAAGGGATAGATTATTTCTTACCTCTAAGTCTTCACTTTCTTTGTTTCTCTGTTCCAAAAATTCACATAGCCTGATGGATTGGATTTCTTGTTCTCTTCTGAGTTTTCTTACTTCTTCCAGTAGAGAACCATTCTTTGCTAGGAGTTCTTTGATTGCTTCATTAGCTTCATTTGAATTGCTTGATGGTAAAAGGTCTTCAATCCTTTCTTCAATATACTGATGATCATTCATTTGTCTTGCAAGTTCCTTTCTTCTTTTCAGAGATTGGGAAAGATGCTCTTTTGTTCTTTGAGTTGAGTCATGGCCATTTCTAGATCTAGCTTTTCATTCTCAATAGATTTGTCAAGTTTGAATATCTCCATTGTCCTTGATCTTTGCTCAAGTTGTCAAACTTTATCCTGAGAACCACAATGCTCTGATACCAATTGTTGGAAATAATCAAGACTAACAAGGTTACTGAGAGGGGAGGGGTGAATTAGTAACTCTAAAACTTTAACTCTATTCTGCATAATAATATTTTTACCATTCATCCATCTAAACTATTGTATGCATGAAAAGATAAACATTTGTAATACATGAACACATAGATTTGGTGACCCAGAAACCTTTCAATTAGAAAGTAAAACTGGGGCGAGGATGATACCCACAAAACTTCAATACTGCAGTATAAAGTTGGTTGTTTAAATCATACAATGATCACTTCTGATGATCTACCCTGTTAGGAGCAAGTAGGATTGCTAGATCCACCTTGTTAAAGGATTTGCAAACATACAATGAAGTATGCACTCTGTTAGGAGATTTACAAAAGACTGTTAAGTCTACCCTATTAAAGGATTTACAAATTGATTCACCTATTAGGATAAAGTAGTAGATCTGGCTACAACTATTTGCGGATAAGATTCTTTGTGCTCTGATCACTTGATGTGATGGATATAGCTTTTCTGTACCAATGTCGACCTTGTTGTATTCCTCTATTCTACTGGTAATTCACTTTCCCTCTTCTCAAAATATTGCAACACACCACAACTAATGATGATTCTTCTTAGCATCTCATTGTTTCAAATGATATATACCATTCCAATATTTACACTGGCAAGGTCGGCCAAAACACAAGTGAACAAACATTACTGAGTCAGCCAGGTGGTAGAAAACTTGGGTTCCACAAACTAACTCGGTGACCTTCTGATACTCGACATCCACTTCAATACTCTCCATCATCATGCACTCAGTAAGAGTAGAGGCATGGTCCATACTAATCATTTTGAGTAGCTCAAAACTCGGTAACCATTGGTGACTTGATCAATGTTGTGTCACTCGGTGGAAACTGAATCCATTGATAACCTCCTTTACTTGGTAAATATTGATTCCCTTGTTTACTCGGTAAACACTAATTCCTTTATTTACCTTGTTTACTCGGTAAACACTGATTCCTTCATTTACCTTATTTTACTCGGTAAACACCGATTCCTTCATTTACCTTGTTTACTCGGTAAACATTGATTCCTTCATTTACCTTGTTTACTCGGTAAACACCGATTCCTTCATTTACCTTGTTTACTCGGTAAACACTGATTCCTTCATTTACCTTGTTTACTTGGTAAAAACTGAGATTTTTGATGAATCGATGAGCACTGTCTGCTTGGTAAATACTGCGAAGCTCGGTAATCACTAACTAGTTGGAGAACACTATTTTGCTCGATAACTACTATGAACTCAGTAAATACTGCTAAACTTCCCATATGCTCAGTTTCCAAAGGAATGCTTGGTATCAACTGTAGATTAGGTGAGTAGCTCGGTAAACATTCACAATCAAATAAGTGTTGTGATTGATGAAAAATATATCATAATTCCAATAGATGACTAATTAGGAAAGTACTATACATACTTCATAAATTCTTTGGGGCTCAAGGAAATGGCCCAAAAAAAATTTGGGCCCTATTTTATCAAAATTTTGGGCTAACATGTAATTATTAATTATAACCCTAAAGAGGTAAAAATACTTGTATAAAAGAGCTTAGGGTTAGAGATTGTTTCATAATTGTGATGCAAAAATTGGTTCTTGTACCAGTATTGAGCTATAAGGGATTATAGATTGTAATTAGGTTATAATCGCTGGATCATAATAATATCAGACTTGTTGTTTGGTGGACGTAGCCTAGGGATTGGGTGAACCATGTTAAATCTTGGTGTCTTCTATTCTTTTCTATGTGATCTATTATTTTATAATATTAATTATATTTGCACGTAATTGTTATTTCTATCTATGGTTTTTTTTTTATCGGTAAGAGGCCAAAGCCAAGTTTAATTATTATGTATTATGATTAATTATCATTATTTATTAACTATGAGTAGATTTGAACTTGAGACCTCTTTGATAAGATGCTCACAATTTACCATTGTGTTGTAGGCTCTTTCTTATTTCTATCTATGGTTTAATTCTAACAAGCTTTAGGGTTAAATAGAAGTTCCAAGTGTTCTCAATTTAACCACATACATTTTAAGTAAATGATCTGAATTTTTATGAGAAATTTAATTCTTCATAGATTGGGCAATATTTATGAGTTCATTCATACCAGTTCCTATAGCTGATTCCAACCCTCCTCTAACTTCTATTACTAGAATTTCTATAGGGAGCAATCTTGAGCCTTCTCCAACATTCATTGTTTGAGATTCTACAGAGAAAGATTTTGACCCTTCTCTAACTTCTATTATTTGAACCTCTGTAGGGAGTGATCTTGAACCTTCTTCAACATTCATTGTTTAAGATTTGATAGGGAGTTTTTATGAACCTTCTCCCATATGCACTTGTTCTACTCTATTGAGCCTCCTTCAATATTTCCTTCACCTTGTGTATTGTCTACAACAAATTTATAAATAAATCAAATTAGTTTGATAAATAATTAAATTCAAGATCATAAAAATAAATAAATTTAATATATATAATTATAGACCTTGTTTAATTCGATGATAATGTGTCATAGTCTTTTGAAGATTTCTTTGTTTAGCTTCATGAGATCTCTTCCTTACATATTTGTTTTGTCTTCCTTTCTTGTTTCCCATCAAAAAATCATAAAAATCAAAAGTTTTTCATTCCCTTAATAAATTCGCAGTAACTTTATAAAAATTGTGCAGTAACTTTATAACATTGGGCTTTACTATCAAATTTTTGTTCTCACTACAGGTGACATCATGCTTTTTGTTTTTCTGGCATGTCCACGTGAACACCAATTATTTTACATGTTCACACAAACAAATTAAATGAAATTTCCATTAGCTAGATTATTTATGCTTGTACGTTCATGCAAACATATGTTTGTACAAACATATAAAACATGTTCATGCGAACACATTAATTTATAAAATTTTGGTGTTATTTTCTAAACAAAAATGAAATTGGCTATTTTGACCCCCAAAATTGAGATTGAATTATCTCCTACTGTAAATTTTAAAATGTCAATTTGTGCTACTTGGAATAAGCTTTCCAACAACTATAATTGGAATACATATTATATTCATTAAGACTTTCAAATATGAGCTTAATTCATTATAGGTTCATTAATGATTGAACATCAACTGACTTTGACACTTCAAGAAAATTTGTAAATTAGATCAATTTTTTTTTTTGAAAAAAATCTAGGAAATAGGTTATTGGATAGCTTTCTATTAAAAAATGAAAATTAGATTTATGATAAATTGAGTTCAAGTTATCTATGTCAAAATGAACATATGTTTAAATTATAATTGATCTCACTTCAAAACTTCATGAACTATATAATATTCAACCAAATTGAATCAAACCAAATTCATCCTCTAGATATTGATGTTACAAATCCAACACTAAAAAAATTACCTCATTATCATTTCTAGAAAAAAAAAGTTATGTGTGTCAAATGGACGATCACTTTTTACAAATATTAATTTTTCATATGTACCACTTTTCAGAGAAGAACAAAATTTTGACTTAAATATTATTATTTTTTAAATTAAAAAATATGATTACAAAGTAGGAATAGAGTACTAGAAATCATTAGTTTATGTCATCTTGAAATTATTCATAGTTTTAGAGATATAGTCACTCAAATGTGAGGTTTGTTTCAAAAATATTGATTTCAATGTCAAAATTGGTCAAAAAGTGGCACCCACTTTTATGGGTATCACCCAAGTATATATGCTAATTACATCTACCTAGTAAGAGGAAGAGAAAGATAATATAGAGGGAGATATAAGAAGTAATTTAGAGGGAGTCATAAGGATGACACAATATAGTTTTATAACCTATTCAGAAGATGAAAGTTGCTAATAAAAGGAGAGATTTTGATACAAGGAATTATTTTCTTTTTGGTATTGTATTGGTCTTACTATTTTAACTTAAAACAAATTGATACAAGTATGATAAATGTGTTTCAATCATTGTTTCGTCACTAATGTCAAACTTGATATTTTGCTAGTAAGACAACTGTTTATATGATTTATGTATTATCACTTATTTGATTGATGAAGAGGATTTGATAAAATAATGTAACAATAGCACCTAAACAAAAGGTTGAGTTATGACATGGAAAAGAAGTACAAGAATCAACTAAGATAGTGATATAATAGTGTGTTGATAATCTACTTAAGGTTACAAAGGTTGGTTACACTAAGCAAGTTTAGAAGAGCAAGATAAACAATATTTGTCAACTAAGCTTGACCAAATGGATAGTTGGTGTCGAGCAAAGTTACTGCAAGTTGAGAAAAAAATTTGTTGGAGTGGAGTAAAAGTCTATTTTAGTGTATGCCAAGAAAAATGGAGGATGTTGAGTAAAGTTTAGTTGATGTCAAGCACCAGTAAACTTTAGTTCATGTCGAGTGATTTTTTAGAGGATGTCAAGCAATACAGTTTGTGCCGAGCATTAGAAGCAACTTAATGCCAAGTGTTAGCATTATTAAAATGATCATGAATTTGATAGTTCTAAGCTAACAAGTTTTTTTTTTGAATTGTGTGAACTAGGTGGAAGATAAGATTGATAAGGTGGTGGCACAAAATTCATGATAAATCATTTTGAGGTAAATTCAAAGAGGATTGAAGGAGAAGTTTCAAGAAATGAAATGGAATGAGGGGTAGATTCATTGAATCCTACCTAATCTATCCTAACCCTAAATTGGAGAATGGAGAATGAATGAAAAAATATCTTAATTCTCTATTTATAGGGATGGATAGTTAGAAGTAAGGGTTGTCATGTGTGAGAACCTAAGGAAGACAAGGAGTCTAGGGTATTTCTTCATCAAGTGACCTAAGTGAAGAGTCTGCATTGGCAAGCTAAGTAAGAAGGCTTAAGGGTATGAATGCTTGAAGGATGAACAAGTTGTCAAAGCTAAAATATGTGAAAGCCAAGTAGAATGGAGGACTAAAACATAGATCTATAATCTGCAAATAAAGTGAAAGTTGTTATCAAATCAAGCCTTATTGTTACTCTCTAATAATTGTATCAGTCTAGAATAAACCTTTGGATTAAGGTTGACCAAACAGTCATTTGTAAATCCTTTAACTGGGTGACATTCCAAGTGAATGGTCTAAAGTCCTCTAGCAAGGCTCACTACTAATAGGGTGATTGAAATCCTTTAACAAGGTCACATTTAACAGTGTGCATTGTAACCTTTAACAAGGTTGGCCTTTCATAGGGCATCAATTCAGAAGAGTGAGAAAGAGTAGCATGTTACTGGTGGTTTTTCCAAATTGGGTTTTCATGTAATCATTGTGTCAAGTGTTTTTTTGAATCTGTTATGTTTCATGTTTAGATTTATGTAAATTGATTTGATAGTGACCTACAAGTTTTAAGTGATTGCATAATCTTACGGATGCAATATTTTTTATTCGATATTTTATATTAAAAATTTTGAATTTTTTTTTCCATATTTTTCTATCTTTGCACATCAATAGAGTGTATATATAGAAGATATAATTTAGAAGATGTCTATTTATTGACAGTACTTGATTACTTACTATGACATAGTTATTACTACCATATCATATTGTAAAGAAAAGAAAAAGAATTTGTGTCAAATACAAATATCTGTTTACAGATAGTCATAAACTACAAATGTAGTTGACCATATATGTCATTCTTGAGAAGGAGAACTTACGATCAATGCAAGATATAAAAACATATCTTTCTACAATGCCTATGTTAGCTACTTTATGCTTGGTATTTTTATCTAGATTACTAATTGAGATAAATCATTTTTTCCCAGATGCTCTGACTTTTCCCTTTTTTTTTACTTTCATGTTTTTTTTCTTTCCTGGGAACCCAAAATAAAAAATGATGTTAGATTCATTTCCTTTTCTTCTTGGATAAAGAAAATTTTAGAAGGGGAGGGTAAAGTTAGGAATAAGGTAAAATTAAAAATGTAGATCCAAAAGTTCCTCAAATAGTAAAATACTTGAAAATCTTAATTAAAGATTTTATTATGAGAATGGATTAAGTAATAAAATCTTTAATCATTTTTAAGACAACTTCTATCCCTTTCTCTTTCCTTTTTTTTCCAAATTGAAAAGAAAATAAGTAGATACAATACCAAAAGTAAGTTATATGGCCAAGGGTGGAAACGTAAGAATAATGATTACTTTAGAATGTGCTAGTTGTACTAAAGACTATGTTGAAAAAAAAATCAACAAGTTTTTCCAGATATATGACTCAAAATGATCGTCGTAGTACTCCTCATTGATTGGAAATAAAGAAATGTTGTCCTTCTTGTTACAAGCATACCATTCATGAAGAAATAAAAAATAGATTCAATCTAACATTTCTATCTAGAAAAATAGGTTCCAGGTCCTTGTAAAACTTGTTTGATTTTTTATGATATAAACTTTTGGTTCCAGGTCCCTGTAAAACCTAGTTTCCTTTTTTCGAACTCTAGGTTTCAGGTCCTTGTAAAACCTGGTGGTGCTTAATGTTTATCTATAGTTTTTTGTAAAGGGTTTCAGGTTCTTTCAAAACTTGTTTTTACCTTAATCTAAAATATTTCTACCTAGAAATAAATATTGAAGATATTTATTTCTTTATATTTGTATATATATTAACAAAATATGTCATTGTCAATATTTCTTTTCAAAATAATCTAAAACAAAATAAATATAATTTGAAAGGTTCATAAAACAGACTATGAATAAAACAAAGCTTTTTTTTGGGAACACATATAAACCATATTTTCAAAATAGATCTAATAAGTTTAGAAATAGATCTAAATTGAGAAGTATATCTAAATTTAGAAGTAGATCTAAGTTTAAAAATAGATCTATGTCATCTTTTCAGAATGCATCTAAGAGATTTTCTCCAAATCAATATTCTTTTCAAAAAATTTATCGCCAATTCAGTCTGGAGAGAAAATGGATTATAAAAATATTACCTTAATAAGTCAACTTATTAGTGAGCAAGGAAAAATACTATCTCATTGAAGGAATCGATTAACATTGAAAAAACAATGTTTAATAGCTAGAGCTATTAAACAAGCTCATATTCTATCTTTGATACCCTTTCTTTCTTTCAATTCAAAAGTAATTAGAGCATAAGACTCCTCCATTTAATTTGATTTGGGATATCTAACAAAGATAGTGAAATTTTTTTCTATTTCTATAAATAAAATGAATATTTTCATTATCCAAGTCATTTTGAATTCCTTTTTGTATTGTCTTTAGTTTCCCAAAGAATTTCCCTAGGAGATTCAGTTTTTTAGATTAAGACAAAAGTAGGTTTTGAAGTGACCCAAAATCCTTTAACAAAACCTAAGGATCAACATTAAGAACCTTCAATTTTTACAAGGACTTGAAACCTCGAGGGTAAAACAAACAAAAAAAAACCCAGGATTTACAAGGACCTGGAACCTAATGTTTAATTCCTCATAAGTTCTTTTCAATTTTTGTGTCTAATTTATCCTCGTTGGAATTTTGTTTAGTAGAAGTAGGGTGATCACTTTGTTTCCTCTCTTCATCCCTTGAAGCTTTCAACCCTACATTAGACTCTATTTTCCTATCTTTACTACCATCCCCACAATCCTTCTGCTCATAGAGTAATCCAAATTCAAACTGAGGTCTCCCATTCCTATTTTATCATCATCTTCAGAAGAATTGTCACACTCTGGAACTTCCTCCACTTTTTTGTTCTTAATCTCCCTTTTTTTTCCTTTTTGGTACCATTTCTATCATTAATTCCTTCCTCAACCTTAAGTTTCTTTGAGTGAGGGTCATTAGCAGTTGGTTTTTGCTTCTTCTCCACAACTAGAGAGGGTTTAACCACCTTGTTTTTATAGTAATTTTCAATAGAAAGAATTAACCCCTCATGGAGCATGGGACGTGACTCTTTCCTATGGGCTTGGAGACTTTGAAGCAAAGAGTATTTAAAATAAAATAGGAAATATAATCTATCTTTGTACCTAAAGTTATTTAAAAACACAAAATGGAACTTGTGTACCCTCTTAGATCCAGTTTCAAAAAATGTAAGTAACCCATGCATCATAACCCTATCTTCAATTCTTTTTTTTTTTTTTTAAATACTCTATAATGTGGGGGTTATACCCATGAAGCTTCTTAATATACACCATAATGTTCCCTTTTTGCAAAATATCCCACATAGCTAAATTCACCTTCCATTCCTTACAATTATTCAACTCTTACTTTCTAGGTTCCACTCTAATCTTGTACTTAGCTTTGCACTTGCAACTAATCTGAGAAATGGTAACCAACAAAAAAAGTAAAGTATATTTGATTTCCAAGAAACTTTTGACCTTGCATATGTACTAAGTACATTCCATAATTGCATGATGGTACCTCCTTGGGATATGCAAAAAATCTACCATAAACCTATCACTTCTCATCATAAATTCCTCAATCTTGAGTGATCATTCCTTTGATACTATTTATCATATCATAATTAACAATTATCATCAACTCGTGATCCTTACTTGGGTCATCTTGCCAACTCATCTTTTTTCCCCTATAGACTAATTGATTCATAGTCCAGTCAGTGGCTTTGTTAGCTTCACAAAAAATATGAGTAATAAAAATATTATAAAAAAATTTCATTAGGTCTTTCATTTCCATTATACTACCTCAATACTCCAAGTTATCAGACTCTTGTTATTCAACATGTCAACAATATTAAGAGAATCTCCCTCCAACCATAAATTCCAAAATCCAAATTCAATAGCCATCCTCACCATGAACAAAGTAGTCATAGCCTCAGATTTACGACTAGTGGACTAGCCTATAGGTAGTGCAATAACATCCACTACTCTACTATAGTGGTCTCTCAAAACACCACTGCATCCTACTTTTCCAAAATTCCCTTTAGCAGAAACATCAAAATTACCTTTAAACCATCCCAAGGGTGGAGATCTCCACTTCACATAATGTATCTGATCATCTTGTTTAATTTTAGTACCTTTATCATTCATAGGATTACTTATTTGGGTGTCAAAAAAAATTTCTTTGAGATTTGAAATTCTCTTTGGTAGATCTAATAATATTTTGACCCAAAACCTAATTAGGAGTTTCCTTGATTCTAAAAATTCTAGTGTTCCTCTCTTTCCAGATACCCCACCAAGGATGGGGAAGAGATATCTTCTAGAGAAAACCAATATCACCATCCTTTGTAGGACATATCTAACTCTAAAAACATTAATCAATGTTATTATGTTTAACCCAATCGATATTCCAATAGTGCAAGAGATAACTCGAGACATTCTCACTGAACCTACAATTTTAAAAAAAGTGATTCCTATCTTCTGAATCCAACTTGCAAAGCCAACATCTATCAACTAAATAAACCCCTCTTTTTTGAAAATTATCTAAAGTTAAATTTTTATTTTGAAGCATAGTCCAAAAAGAGATATTAATTTTAGGAATAAGTCCTTTGATCCATGCTTTATCCCACACTAGAGAGTTTCCCTTATCCTTAGATCTAAACATAGAAGAGAACTTGAAACATACTTTAGGTTCAATCCCCCATACCATAATATCCTCCTTTTGTGGATAGAGGCTATAAGAATTCATAGCCTACTGGATGTTGGAAAAATCATTATTAATCTTAGGAATATTAACCCACTCATTGTTAATCTAATAATTCTCCACAAAATCACCATAAATCTATTTACAAAATTCTATAAAAGTCATATCCTCAAAATTCTAGCTAATTGTTAATAGCCTTAATCTTAGTTGATTATTTTAGAGTGGGTCAATACAGCACCCTTATTTGTCTAGTGTCAATCTCATTAGACAATTGATTATTCAATGACTTCATCTCAGCCATTCATGTTTAATATTTTAATTTATTAATATATTTGTTCCATTTTCTTTAGCACTTGATGTCATAAACAACAGTGTTGATGAGTGTGGATAATGATGATGTTGATGTTGCTCAAGAACCTTCTTCTTCAAAGAAGGTATTCTAGAAGCCACTCATAGAGTGTAAGTTTTTAGACCTTCTCTATGAATAGGTCATGTTAGGATTAACCTCAGACAAAAATAATAGTTACATGCAAATATAACCAGTATCAAAAAATAATAGATCACACAGAAGAGAACATAAGATGCCAAGATTTAACATGGTTCACCCAATCCCTAGAATATGTCTGGCAACACAAGTTAAATATTATTACTATCTAGTAATTAAAATCCATAATCCCTTATAGCTCAATACAGCTACAAGAAGCTACAATATCACCATACATTATGAAATTCCTAACCCTAAGCCTTTTTATACAAGCTTTTTCCACTTATAAAATTGGGGCTAGAATAAGTCATCCAATAGAAAAAATAGCAGTTGATTCCTTTTACAATGTAAGTTCATTTTCAATTTTAGAGGCACTGCTCCCAAAACCCTCTAGGCATATTGTCCCTCGACCCCACCCTATATTGTGATACCGAGTGCATTTGGGGAGTGCCCCTTGACCCCATCTTGGGGGCACTACCCCCAAACCCCCATAGAAATAATCTCAGGAAAAACCATGTTGAATAAACATCTGAGCCTAATTAGGCTCCACATCACAATAATCTCCCACTTGGAGACTGATTAGACTTCACAACAATAACCTCCCACTTGGAGACTGATCATAGCACTACTAAACCTATAGCTCCCTTTCGAATATCAAACCACCCTAGACTTTGTTGTTCTTATATTCTATTCAATCTAGAAGACATATCAAAGTAGAAGAGGAGTTTAACATTTCCCTTGTTACTGCCTTCATAAACATATGTGCTAGATTATCATCTTTATGTATCTTCTCTAGCTTTAACTGTCCATCATCCAAAACAAACTGAATTTTTTCTTTCAATATAGAGCATAATTCTTTGCAAGATGAATGAAACTCTGGCTATCTACAAATAAATTATTATCCCTCTATGGGTGTCCCAATTCTTCCATGAAGAACTAAATCCATATCATCTCCTTGGTTGCCTCTATAACAACAACATACTATGCCTCTGTAGTGGATAAAGTATTAACCTTCTACAACTGAGAAACCTAACTCACTACCACACCACCAATACTAAATACATAACCTGTAGTGCTCTACCTATTATCAATATCCCCTACCAAATTTGGGTCAACATAGCCTTGTAAATTAGTAGTAAAGCCCCCAAAATATAAATGCTTACTAGATGTTCCTCTCAAATATCTGAGAATCCATTTGACTATATTCCAATGCTTGATTCCTAGATGACTCATATACCTACTAACAACTCCCACTTCATGTGCATTATCTAACCAAGTACATACCATAGCATACATCAAGCTTCCTACAACAAAAGTATAATGTACCTTGGACAACTTAGCATCCTCTTCTTGTGTCTTTGGAGATGTTTCCTTAGTCAATTTCAAATAACTAGGTAAAGGTGTGCTGACAACTTTAGCATTCTCCATAGGGAAACATTGCAACACCTTGGCAATATAATTAGCCTAAGATAATGTCAATTTTTTTCCCATCTCTCCAAATCTTCATAACAAGGATTTTTTTTTCTATTCCCAAATCCTTCATAGAAAATAAATGTGTTAACTATTCCTTTAACCCCTTAATGTGATCCATGTTAGACCCAACTACAAGCATATCATCAATATACAAACATAAAACAATGTAGTTGTCATCTTCAACCTTTTGCTATTGATGAGATCTCTAGTTGTTTGGCTGACTTCTCACTCAATGATGCTATCTTTTTCTTTAAGGGTTTTTGGCCTTCTTTATCGGATTTGCATGCCAGGATTTCCCATAAATTGGACCCCTTAATTTCAGACATAGCCAATATATACCCATTGCCTAGGGGGTTGTTCATTGTTAAATTTGAATCTACTACTAATAGGGTTTTCATCCTTCACCATGCCTTCTACTAGAAATCAAAGTATCCCTTGATGACTAAACCTTGGCATAAATATTTCAACCCATTGACAGAATCTCTTAATATGTTCCCTGTCTGCGGTTGTTCAATCCCCCCCTTCACCTTTGGGTAGATTCTATTTTGGAGGAGGTGGGGAGTTCCCTTGGTGCTTTTTGCTACATTGATAAGGCTTCCTCCAATGTTTTCGCACTACGTATGCTTGCATACTGGTTGAGATCGATATTTCCAAGGGACTTCCAGACATGATTTTTGTGGCTTCTTCTTTAGGGTCATGGGATATCCTTCTTGACTATGAGGGTATCCCCTTCCACTGTAGGAAGTGCCACAAGATTGGTCACATAGCTTATGGCTGCTCCACAAGTAAATCTAGGCCGAAGCTGCCCCCTTCTTGGTGGAAAGGGGCCTCTAAAGATCACTACATGGTCCACAAGGTCCTCTCTTAGGGGAAGATGACTCTCTTCAAGATATTTTTTTGGAGTTCTCTTCTACTATTCCTAGTTCTTTAGCTAAGGATCATCCTTTGGCACCTTTGGTGGTAGCAAATCAGTCTTTGGTTACTACTGTCCCATCTTATGGTGCTTCGAAGGAGGATCCTCCTTCAAATCCTTCTGTGGTTGTAGCTAATCTATCTTCTGGTGCCCTGGGGGCAACCACCTCTCTAGATCCTTCTCAAGTAGATGTTCCTTCTCCTATTCCTGCTATAAATTCCTTTGTGGTAGTTCTTCCCCTGGCTCCAGAGTCTAGTTGTGGCCTTGTTGTTTCTCAGTGCCAGTTGGCTATTGGTTCAGTGGGGGTTGGAAGGACCTCTGTTAATGGTAATTTGGTCATGCCCTCCTCTTTTATTTCATCTAGTGTGGCCCTTCCTATGTCTTCTTCTCTGGATGTAGTTATTCCTACTGAGGCCTCTTCCCTAGTCTCTGGGATTTTTGGCGATTCTGGTGTTGTTGATTTGCAATGGCAAAAGGCGACGAGTTTGGTGGAGGATGGATGGACCATAGTAAAAGGTAAAAAGATGAAGCCATCCTCTGCCTCTTTTGATATGGAATTACGATCTCATAAGAAGGGATCTAAAGGCAATGCATGACTATTTCTGGTCTGTTGTTCTTTTTTGCCCCCTGGCTTTTGGCTTGTTGATCTTTGTTGTGCATCTTGGTTGGGGATTTCTTTCCCTTTATTCTTTGGGTTTCAAGAGCCTAGGAAAAACTTGTGTTGGTGGCTGTCATGATGCCACTTTTGTCATCTTTTTTTTTGTGATCTGATGTACTAGCCTTTTGTTTGGCCTTTGTCCTTTGGTTGGGCTTTAATTGCTTATTTTCAACCTTTTGTCTTGTTTCAACTTGGGTTTCATGATCCCTGTAAAACTTGTTTATCTAATATAAAAAAATGTAATTTTCATCATCCAACCTCTTAAAATAAATAGAATGATCTGAATGACACCTATATATCCATGTTCATGTATAAAATTGTCAAATTTTAGATTTCATTACTAAGGTGCTTGCTTTAAGCCATATAAACTTTTGTGCAATTTGCACACTAAGTTCTCCTTACTTTTGACTTCAAATCCTTGTGGTTGTTCCATATATATCTCTTCATCCAAATCACCATCAAGGAAGACTATTTTGACATCAAGCTAGTCTAAATACAAATCTATAGTAGCCACAATACTTAAAACAATGTGAATAGAGGTTATTTTTACAATAGAAGAGAATATCTCATCAAAATCAATGCCTTTTTTATGTGTAAATCCTTTTACAACTAATTTGGCTTTAAATCATTTCTTACCTCCATCCTCTTCATTTAACCTATAAACCCATTTATTCTATAAAGCCCTTCTACCTGTAGGCAACTAGCATAAATTCACTTACTTATTTTTCAACAAAAAGTTCATTTCTTCTTTCATTGCAGACTCTCATTGAATCTTTGTATCCACCTATATAGCTTCATCATAAGATTTAGGTTCACCAGCATTAGTAAGTAAAATAGAATACAAAGAAGAAGAAAATCTTTCTGGAGGTCTACTTAGCCTTGTTGATAGTCTAACATTCACTGGGGCATGTGGTATTTGTTGTTGTAGTTGTTGTAGATCATAATGTAATATTGGAACATCATCTTTTGGAGTATTGTCCAACACTACATAATCATTTTATTTCTTCTTATGCTACTACAACAAATCTTTTTACAATACTTTCTCATTGAACATGACATCCCTACTTCTTATAATTTTACAATTTTCAAAATCCCAAAGCCTATAACCAAAATCATCAATTCCATATCCAACATTAACACATTTATTTGAATTAACTTTCAATTTGGTTCTATTTTTTAGAATCTATATGTGCAAATGATTAACAACTAAAGGTTTTGAGAAAATAATAACTCACCTTCTTACTAGTCCATGCTTTCTTTGGAATACCACAACCCAAAGGAGTAGAAGGACCTCTATTAATCAAATATATAGTGTTATTGATAGCCTCTACCCACATGTTCAAGGGAAGCCCAACATGCAACCTAACACTCCTTGCATGCTCCATTATTGTTCTGTTCATGGGTTCAATCACTCTATTTTCTTGTGGAGTCCTCAGAACAATTTTCTATCTATAAATACCATTAGTGGAGAAATAATATTCAAATTCTTTGCTGCAATACTCAACACCATTATCAGATCTAAGAAATTTTAACTTTTTACCAATCTCATTCTCAACCAAACATTTATATTTCTTAAAAGTTTGAAATACATCATATTTTTGTCTAAGAAAATAAATCCATACTTTTTTGTTGCATCATTAATAAATGTAACATAATAATGAGAGCCACTAAGGGAAGATACTTGAGCTAGTCCCCATACATTTGTATGCACAAGCTCTAATTTCTCATTTTCTTTTCCTTCCCAGTCTTCACAAAACTCGGTCTCTTTTATTTTTCATACACACAATTTTTACATAAATCTATATTAACACATTTCAAACTTGGTAAAAAATTTTTTGAATGAAGTAATTTCATACCTTTCTCACTCATGTGCCCAATTTTGTGGTGCCATAGCATTGTATCATAATCTACAACATTTGTTTGTTCTCCCTACTCAACTTCATCAATTGTTCTTGAACATTCATTCTTCTCTAAAATAATCAAAGTAGAAGGAACAATATGACCTCTACAAAGATATAAGGTGCCTACTTTCACACCTTTTTCTACTACAAGAGAACCTTTTGAAACCTTCCAATCTTTATCATTAAATGTAACTACACAACCCTCATCACAAAGTTGCCCTACTAAAATTAAATTCATACTCAACTTTGGAACATATCTTACCTCATGTAGTAGCCAATGATTACCATTCTACAACTTAATCTTAACTTTTCCCTTTCCAACAATCTAATAGAGTTTATTATCCTCCAAATAAATAAGTCTAAAATCCCCTTGGACATAATCAATAAAATAACCTCTATGCGAGGTAGCATGAAATGAAGCACCTAAATCTAAAACTCATGAATCATCAACACTTTCTAATGAAAGAAGTAAAATATAATTTGTTATTACCAAATTTTCTTCCTTGTTCCCTTCTAGTTTATCTCCTTCATTGTTCTTTTGAGTGCAACAATGTTTCTTCTTATGCCTTGGTTTACCATAGTAACAACAATCTCTTGGACCTCTGGATTGAGACCTCTTCCCCTTTGACTTTCCTATTGATTTCTCACAATTTCTAGAATTATTTCCTCTCTTAGTCATTCTGCCTCTTCTTTGTGCATTCAAAGCACTTCCTGATGTAGATCCACCTGAGGTTTTTTAATGACCCCTTTTTGGGAATCATTCGATTACTTACGACCTCACTTTTATTTGTATCCTTTTGCCATATTTTTCTTGATAGGTAGATTATATGTATGCAATTTTCTCCAACATTTCTTGTATCCATTTCAATCATATTCAACAATAGCTATCGATTCTCAAGGCATCTTATTGATTTATATCTATGCTACTGTCTAGAGAATTCCAGTCATGTTCTGCAACCCGTATGTGCCATATATATCCTCAAATGATGGTTGGATCTATTTTCTCTTAGTCCTCTTATGCGACATATATTTTGTCACTCTTCTTATGTCCTTATTCTCTGCTATGCCTGTCTACATATCTCAAATTATTTGAAACGCTGTGTTGATCTTTCTCCAATTATGTGCAACATTCGCTTTGCAAATATGTCTCACCATATTCATCATATTATTGTGTAAATGGAAGCCTCACTTTAATATAGTTATTTTGTATCTGAATATATATATTTCTCTAATCTTTTGGACTTCTTCCTCCGTAGATCCTTTAGTACATTGTTTTCACCCTTTATTTGTATGGGTGTTTTTACTTGCAAGAGACATGTCTCCTCTTCAATGGTTCATGCCCATTTGTAAGAGAATGGGTGAATGTATATATATTTTTAATCATATCTCTCCGACACTTGAATTTAATTTTATTTAAATGGTAGATAATAACAATCTCGTAAGTGGGCATGAGTTTCTCATATATACAATTTTTAATTAATTAATTTATCATATTATTTTATTTGTCATATTGATTATGTAATTATAACATTATAACATATCATATATTTAATAATAATGTTAGTAATATCTTTATTCTAATACTATTACATAGTATATTTTCTTTATATATATTATTTATAATAATATTTAATTCTTGATTATATTATAATATTATCCTTGAATATGTCCATTTCATAATCTAACCCATGTAGGTACATTATAAACTTATTATTGGTATTTGATATCATTTATAATCAAAGTATTTATTTGTCATTTAATTTATTTATCTCATTAATATTATAATTATAATATAATATTTTATATTACAATTAGGCTATAATCTTATATATATTAATTTAATAATATATCAACTATATTATTAGATTATAATACTTATTAATATAGTGTGTTGATATATTATATTAAAGATTATTATTATTATAACATGATATGATATTATTATACAATTAGAATGTAATATCACTTTATAAAAATATTATTATTTTAATATCATTATTAATATTACTTTATTTCAAACATTTATTTATTATTTAAATTATATACTAATATGGGGACATCACAGTCCTCCCCTCTCAAATTTGCTTGTCCTCAAGCAAAGACAACTTATAAGACTATCTACTTGTAATGTTAATATCCCTATGATGTAGGAAAATATAAGCATATACTGAATATAAATATTGATGCATAAATACACGAAGCAAACACAAAGTAGACACATGAATGCATGAAAACACAAAGCATACATGATGTAGACAGATGGTGCATGAAGGCACAAAGTAGACACGATGAAGACAGAAACATACACGAGGCAGACACATCATACATTCTTTATAACTTTTCACAATGAAGTAGAGTAAAGGGAAGGATTTAAAATATACTTCCCTAATACACCTTTTGATCATTGACCTGCAATGCAAATAATTATTAGCATATAATAGATCTAAAGAAAGATGAGTTTTGTGATGATTCCTTCCCTTCTTATTATGATCATCTTGAGATGGTAGATTTACGATGCAAAGGGCCTGTGAAACAAGCTACAAGCAATTCCCTAGAGGATATTTGTCATGTGCTTGAATTTACTCCGCCTCTCCCTCCACCCACTTCCTACCTTAGGATATCATAATGTGGTTGAGAAGATTAATCTAATGAACATAATTATTTGACATAGGAATATTTCTCTCTCCTTATTATGATCATCTCAAGATGGTAGATTAACGGTGCAAAGGGCGCGTGAAACAAGCTACAAGCGGTTCCCTGGAGGATATCTGTCAGGTGCTCAAATTTACTCCGCCTCTCCCTCCACCCACTCCCTATCTTAAGAGATCATAATGTGGATGAGAAAATGAATGTTAATCTAATGAATAGGAATCTTTCTCTCTCCTTATTACAATCATCTTGAGATGGTAGATTGACAGTGCAAAGGGTGCATGAAATAAGCTACAAGCGATTCCCTGGAGGATATCCGTCAGGTGCTTGAATTTACTCTGCCTCTCCCTCCACCCACTCCCTATCTTAAGAGATCATAATGTGGATGAGAAATAGACCCCTATGCACTAACAAATCACATGGCTTTCCATTATATCATAATTGGTTAAATTCTTTCTTTTTTGAAATACACACTGCTCTATGGACATGTATTTACTCTTTTATATTCTTAGTATATTTCATAACAATATTATAAATTATCATAATATTTGGAATTGGTTATTTCACTCTTGAGTGACCACACATTGGTCTCCATGAATATAGTATCATTCATGTAATAGCCATTTATTATTATTATTAAACATTTATCTAATGTTTGAAATTATATAAATTATCATCACGTTTAAATTTCATAAATATACATCTCTATATATAAATAAAAGTTAAAATGAAAGTTAAAATGTGAATTAAGCTTTCCTTTGACATACCTTCCTAAGCTCATGAGGTGACCCCAATAAATTCATGGGCCATTCATATAGCCGTGTATTATATTAAAATATTATATTATATTCACCTTACCTTGTTTACCTTATCAGCCAAGGGCAAGCTTGTTTCATAGGTGTTAGGAAGGATAACATGATCCTTGTGACAAGTCACAATTTGAATATTTGATCATACACAAGATTTCCAATTGTACCAACTTGATGAAACCTCCTTAGATATCTGACAAACAATGTGGACGCTAGTGAACCATGAATCAAAAGTTGAGTGAATGGAGTTTTTCTCCAGATAGAAAAACTCAAATTGTCAATTCTCAAAGCATGCTATTGTTTTAAATCCTTCACATTCACAACTGAATCTTTATCTTATCAATCACATAACTAAACAAATGGTCTCTTTGTTCGCTTGCATCAATAATCTCCATCGCTTGTTCTAATGTTTACGTGGACTGACTTTACACAGGAGTTGATATCCATCTCATTATTATACAAATGTTATAATTCTTTCTACCTTGGCAGTATTAATCAGTTTCTCCTTTCACCATTTTAGGTTATGAAATTCATAAATTGATTCTATCATTTCATATATTTTATAATAAACTTAAATAGTCTATCATAAAACTTAAATAATATATTTCATCATAATGTAAAAGGAAACTTTAAACAATACAAAATATATGTTTACCTTAAATGAATCGGTACTCTTACCATTCCTCTTAAAAGTGTATCTGCCAGTGTCCTCTTGATGTACTGTGGACAGTACTAGGCATCTTACTCTTTTCCACAGAGATTGTGGCCTATCTGTACCCTTTGACCAATAATCTTAAGCAATGAAGTCTAATAGCCTTCTAAATCCAATGGAAAATCCCAAATTGCAAAGAATCAGCACGTTCTGCTTTAAATTTCCAACATTACTTGGTGTTCGGATTCTTCACAGTCATATTCATTTATATGAAATTATTAATGAATTTAGAACATGCATAAAATATTTCAATTTCCTTCCTCGATGCAATTAGGTCGTTGCTTCTGTAATTACTTGATATGACGGAACAATATCCATTCTTGAGGTAGCCAAGTATATATAGTGTTTTGCAACAGTTTTGTTCAAGCTGGTGTCTTTTATCCATTCCTTAGTTCATAGTGGGTTCTATTTATTGTGCTCTTTTGTTTAAATTTTGTGTCAACAGTTTTGTTCAAGCTGGTGTCTTTTATCCATTCCTTAGTTCATAGTGGGTTCTGTTTATTGTGCTCTTTTGTTTAAATTTTGTGTGCCATGGAACTTGATTCACAACAGTTCTTCAAGGCTGCAAATGTTTCATTTCCACGATATTTGACAAGTGTTTGGAAATGCCATGCTTGTACTTCTATTGCTATGGACATGTCCTCAAAGGATTTTCCTTAGGGCCTTATGTAGTTGACTAGCTTCAAAATCCGGTTAGATCTCAAATTGTAATATTGATTTCCTTGATTTGAAAAACCATCTACTTTTTTCTTGATTAACAAGTTCATTAACTTTCATGGAGCTTACGTCCTCTATACTTCACCATTTGTGCATCATTTCTCTGGAGGTGGGGAGCTAGGTACTGCTTATAGTGCCTTCCGATGAAGGACTTATGGAAATTGAACCTCTATCACCCCCTCTAAGCTTCATTGATGTAGAGATGACTTAAGTGTATGCTTGCTAGGTTTGGAACTCGGTCATGGTTGGGATAAGTGTTCCATCTTAGCATAGACTATAGCATTTGAACACATTGCAATCTGACTGTTAGTGTGTTTGTATCATGACATCTACATCCAACGTGATGCCTATTGTTGAGAGTGACCCAATCAAGCATATATAGTTTCTCAATATCACCAGATAGTATGCTAACGTTAGTATCAACTTAAACAATTAGATAGGGCCTTGTTTAGCCATTTAATATTGTCTTATGATTGTGTACATGATGTTCCTGTCAGGATGGCAGGATCCATGCTCTTGTATATTAAGACCTAACCACATTAGTTAGGTGGATGTTGTAAGAGCTGAGTACTTTTAATTTTCATTCATAGATCTTCTTATTGCCACCTCTTTAGCTTTTAACTATTTGGTTAATAGTATCAAAACTATCAGGGATTGTTTATCCAGCCTATGTCTGTGGAACTAAAGTTTTCCTTTAGCAGAGTGCAGTGGTTTGCTACCAGAAAAATCTTTTTAAGCCAACATTTTAGTTTTCTCTCTATAATTAATTAAATCACCCAAATTATACAATATTTTCTATCGACATTTGTGGCTTCCAAGTTGTTCCTAACCTGGGCCTTAAGATGGTAAAAGACATCACTTATGGCTTGTATTTCTAAGTTGCCTTAAAATAGATTCCCCAAGTTCAATTTTTTTGAAGCCAGATAATGATTGTTTAATATTAAAGCTTGTAATATGATATCTTAGATCAAAAGGAATAAAATAAGACACAAAGTCCTTGCATATGAATTATATGTGTGCTGACAGTGATCACAGTTTCTTCCACCAACAATGTGATTGATTTGATTGCTATATGTATTGATTCTGAATTGTGTTTGTATTATCATAGTGCTTCAATCACCGCTTGGTATTTGACTCCATTGCAAGCAGTACCTTCTTCCTCAAACCTTCTTATTCCCTCAAGCTAGTAGAATTAGGCCCTAATACCACTTGTAATGACCCCTTTTTGGGAATCATTCGATTACTTACGACCTCACTTTTATTTGTATCCTTTTGCCATAATTTTCCTAATATGTAGATTATATGTATGCAATTGTCTCCAACATTGCTTGTATCCATTTCAATCATATTCAACAATAGCTATCGATTCTCAAGGCATCTTATTGATTTATATCTATGCTACTATCCAGAGAATTCCAGTCATGTTCTGCAACCCGTATGTGCCATACATATCCTCAAATGATGGTTGGATCTATTTTCTCTTAATCCTCTTATGCAACATATATTTTGTCACTCTTCTTAAGTCCTTATTCTCTACTATGCCTGTCTACATATCTCAAATTATTTGAAATGTTGTGTTGATCTTTCTCTAATTATGTGCAACATTCGCTTTGCAAATATGTCTCACCATATTCATCATATTATTGTGTAAATGGAAACCTCACTTTAATATAGTTATTTTGTATCTGAATATATATATTTCTCTAATCTTTTGGACTTCTTCCTTCGTAGATCCTTTAGTGCATTGTTTTCACCCTTTATTTGTATGGGTGTTTTTATTTGCAAGAGACACGTCTCCTCTTCAATGGTTCATGACCATTTGTAAGAGAATGGGTGAATGTATATATATTTTTAATCATATCTCTCCGACACCTGAATTTAAATTTATTTAAATGGTAGATAATAACAATCTCGTAAGTGGGCATGAGTTTCTCATAAATACAATTTTTAATTTATTTATTTATCATATTATTTTATTTGTCATATTGATTATGTAATTATAACATTATAACATATCATATATTTAATAATAATGTTAGTAATATCTTTATTCTAATACTATTACATAGTATATTTTCTTTATATATATTATTTATAATAATATTTAATTCTCAGTTATATTATAATATTATCCTCGAATATGTCCTTTTAATAATCTAACCCATGTAGCTACATTATAAACTTATTATTGGTATTTGATATCATTTATAATCAAATTATTTATTTGTCATTTAATTTATTTATCTCATTAATATTATAATTATAATATAATATTTTATATTACAATTAGGCTATAATCTTATATATATTAATTTAATAATATATCAACTATATTATTAGATTATAATACTTATTAATATAGTGTGTTGATATATTATATTAAAGATTATTATTATTATAACATGATATGATATTATTATACAATTAGAATGTAATATCACTTTATAAAAATATTATTATTTTAATATCATTATTAATATTACTTTATTTCAAACATTTATTTATTATTTAAATTATATACTAATATGGGGACATCATAGGTTTTCCTACATGTTTCCTCACTTAGAATAACACCAATTATATTATCAAATTTTAGGGAATTAGATCTAGAAACAAAATTACTCACAGACATTACCAAGCCATTCCATCTTTTTGATAAAGAATACAAAATCAAAAGAGCCCTAATTCCTTAGTCAAAATTGATATTGATAGAAGATAACTTACTAGTAATAGTATTAAACCCATTTAAATGATCTACAATAGATCCACCTTCTGCCATCTTCATATTAAATAAACACTTCATGAGAAATACCTTGTTTGAAGCAAAGAGCTTTTCATACTGTTTTGCTACGGTTTACATCAACTCTTCTATTGTCTTCACTTTTGTAATGTTAAATGTCACTGATGGTGCCAAGAATAACCAAATACTTCCAAGTTCCTTTCTTTCTAAAATCTCACAGTCCCCATCTATCATAATTCCATGTTTCTTGGTTTTTCCTTCCAATGGCTTCCATAACTCCTTTTGATAAAGCTAGTCCTCCATTTGCATCTTCCATAACTGAAAGTTCTACCCATTAAATTTCTTAACCTTCAAGTTACCCTCATTTATCATCACTCCCACTCTACTATGAGACATTCCTACAGAGGATAGCTATTAAAAAATGATGAATGTCTAGCTTTGATACCACTTGTAAGGATTAACCTCAAATGGAAATAATAGTTACATGCAATTATAACCAATATCAAAAAATAATAGATCACAAAGAAGAGAACACAAGACACCAATATTTATCATGGTTCACCCAATCCTTGGAATACGTCCACCAATAGCAAGTCCAATATTATAACTATCCAATGATTACAATCTACAATCCCCTACATCTCAATACCACTATAAGAAGCTATAATATCACCATTCTTTTTGAAATCCCTAACCCTAAGCCTTTTTATACAAGCTTTTGCTACTTACAAAATGAGTACTAGAATAATTCCTCCAATAGAAAAAATAGTAGATGACACCTTTTACAATACACTAGTACATTTTGGCAAATATGTGACTATGTGACTAAAACTTTTAGTCACACCACTAAAATTTTTAGTCATGTGACTAAAACTGATCAAATTTCACTATTTCTTTGTAATTTACAAGCATAGGTGACTAAATAAGTGACTAATTCAGTCACTAGGTAAAATCACAAGATCAACCAAATAGAAATAACTAAATATACTACCAAATGAATGAATAAATAAGTGACTAGATAATTATATAGTAATAATTAGTCACTGAAATACAAGTGACTAAATAAGTGACTTGATACTTAGTCACTAATAATTAGTCATTTCTACTTTCTCTCTTCAATTTTTCTAAGATTTTTTTATTAATGGATTATGTTTATTTTATTTTCCATAACTCATTCATGAACCTTGGACCTTCTCTTTCTCATACTAATTGTAGTTTCACTTTGCATCTTCCTAGATATTGGACGCTTTGTTAAATGGCCCAAGAGATTTTATTCAACATTTTGGACTCTTTGATCAATATTGCAAATTGATCCAGTTTTCCTCTAAGAGGTATATCAATGAATGGATAGATTGATAATTTTACACTTAATTTAATTAATTTAATTCTCTTCTATTTCTATTTAGATTCTCAATTGTTTATTCCAATATTCATAATAAAAAGAATTATTAATTAATACTAATAGTTAAAACTATATTTATTAAATATATATAAATATTATTTTTATAAAATATATTTAAAATATTTAATATTTAATATATATATAAATATTATTTTATAAAATATATTTAATATATATAAATATTTATTTTATAAAATATATTTATTGTCATTTATTAAATTTCATACTAATCAATATTCTATACCTATTTAACATCACATTGCATACCTAGATGCAATTGCTAATTTACATATCTTAAGAACTACGACATTTTACCTCTATAAAAAACTTACCTAAACTCTAAATTAAATCTTTAGACATCCTATAATTATGAATAAGAGTTTAGACCATGATCTTTTTATTCCTACCATTTTGAGTCTAATCTCAACAAATTGTTTTTAAAAATATTTTACCTTCAAAAGGCTTTGAATTTTTTATTGGCAACAAAAAATACAAAACTTGTGTTAATATTTTGAAATAAAACACCAAATATAAAAAAAAATTGTACTTATTAAAATTAGAAAATCATAAACCTCTTCATATTCATTTGGTGGGTAGAATAAAATTATTCTTTTCTCATCTTTTCTTCAAGAATGGTGAGAGACAAAGATGAATTTTAGAGGGTAATGGAGGGATGCCCAATGAACAAGTATGTGGAAGAAAAAAATGTCATTTTTGTATGATCTGGTGATCACCCATGTCCTAGAATGAACCTTATCTTACGGTGTAGTGGCTTCCTAAGAGAGACAAACCACATGGCAAAGATTATTGCATCTAGAGAATGATATTGGGGACTCACACTTTTGAAAATGAGCCCAACTATTTGATGTTGGCACAAGTACAAATTCTTCTTGAGGATACCAAGAATGATTTTAGGAAATATAAAGGGGAATGCAACAAGTTTGTAGGGGTTGGCTATGATAATGGCAAGGTAAGGTTTCCTTTTCCTTCTCTTTTGGTTTCAATTCTAGAGGTCTTGACTATGTTATGGATGGGAAGGGGTTGGATTTTTGTATTGAAAAAAGTTGGGGATCTATGCCTATCATTTGGTACAATAATTGATTTTCCCTACCACATGATCAAGTGTATTCAACATAGGGTTTTGTGTACTTAAACATGGGTAGATTGCTAATGTGATTGGTTGGTGATATTAATGTTGATGCATGCTTTGGTGGGAGACTATGCATTTGGTTTGCATTGTGATTTAATGAGTTAAAGTGGAATTAATTGGGTTATTTCTTGTAGGGATGGGGTTATACATTTAAAGGGTCATATCCTCTATCTTACTATATCTTGCACAATATTCTATAACCTTAGCAACAAAAAGATAATAATTATGATGGTTATATCTAGAGACGCAACATATTCAACATGTTACAACTTGCAAGTACTCAATTGATCTAGGATTACAATGAAAAAAAAACTCATGTGAACAAATAGCTACTAATATATGTGTGGCAAAAAATATAAACAATCAAAATGCTAGAAAATTCCTTGAATTGTGACTTCAGCTTTTAATATTTATGTAGTAAACCAAGACACAGGATAACAAAAATGATACCTTTCACTTTCTACTCAAAAATATTCCTATCGCACATCATCAATGGTATCTAATTGAAGTGCTTTCAAAATCAATAAGTTCAAATCTCATTGAGGGTCAGCTAATGAAGTTATGATGGAAGAGGAAGAACATTGTTCCCAACCCTAGTCACAACAAAAAAATTCTATCTCCATGTTTCCATTGAACAAAATTTTAAATAGGGATGTACACCAAGTCTCAAATACAAAAAATATTGGGCCTCTAAATAGTTCCTTTGCCTCAATCCTTATTTCATCTTCTTCATGTACATATTTTTCTCTCAAAAATAATTTTCATATTAATGGAGGGAACGGATATCAGGTCCCTATTATTTCCTTCCATTATTTTGATCTTAACAATCTAAAACATAGGTGAGTAATGTTCAAGTTTCATTATGAAGATCCAACCTCTATTATCTTATCTACTTATAAACAATGATCCCAACTCAAATCAGAGAAAAATGGCATATTTATCTAGTATATCAAAATCTCTTCAGGAGCATCATCTAGTTCTTAGCCTCAACACAATGCTAATAACATGGTAGAGAACCATGAGATCTTCACAACAACAAAAATGGATAGGAATTATCCTATAGTAGAGGTGCTAGGAAAATTATCAAACCATAAATCTCCTAGGGATGTACAAGATCATTGCCCATCAAAGATATCAAAGTATGATCAGTTTGGTTTGTCATCACAAATCCTAAAATCTAAAGACCTAGGTGGGAATGTAACAAAAGAATTTTTAGAAAAGAGAATATGACACTAGATCAAGTACAAAATGGAAAAATTATATCTATATCAAAAGTTGTAAATGCATTATATAATTAAATCTCAATGAACCTCTGCTCCATTTTGAACTTGGAATAAATTTTTTAGAAAGGAATGGAACCTCCTTCAAATTCAACCAATGTGTAAAATTTCCAAAGATAAAAGTAATAAGATAGATAAAACTATTGTGGAATGGACTCCTCCTCTTACTCATGTAAAAACCAACTTTTATGGCATTTTGAGGGGCAGCCCAAGCACCTTGAGTGCTCAGATTTGCATTAGAGACAAATTTGGCAACCTCATTGTAGTTAAATATATTGAGCTTCCTAATAGAACAAATCACATTGTTGAAGCCATGCATTGCTCTAGTGGTTAATCCATGCAAATGCTTACTTCTAAACAACATTCATATTGAAGGGGATCAAATGTTGGTTATTAGTGCATGTAAAATAAGAAATGAGTTTCTATCTATTTCTCAAGAGCATATGCTTTACCTTTCTATTTTCTCTTGATCTATCTACTTTTGTTGATGTTAGTGCTCTTCTTGAGTTTTGATATCATCTCTCTCTTCTAGTGTTCAGTACTGTCACTACTAGTTTGTACATTCAAGATTTGCTATAGGCTTGATAGAGAAAAAGAGATGAATATTAAGGACTACTTTTAAATAGAAGAGATTTGTGAATAGGAGTAAGAACTTATTATAGACTCCCTTAAAAAATAGGAAGATTAGTGCAACAAGGATTAAGAGAAAACTCCCATTCAACTTTGAAAACATTCAAAGGAATCTGTAGGCAAAGCTTTAGTAAAAATATCAGCCACTTGTTTCTTAGTAGAAACATAGATCAACTTAAACTCATTGTTAAGAACCATGACACATAGAAAATTTAGTTTTATGGCCACGTGTTTAGTACAACAGTGCATTATTGGGTTTTTACCTGATTGTATGGCACTCATATTGTCACACATGATAAAAATAGGCTTTGAAACTTGAATACCTACAGCCCTCTAACTTGGTAGCTTGCACTTGCTTTCAATTCCTACCCCATCTCTTGAAAAATGCATACCATCTTGTATAATTGGGTGGTCATAAGTGGGTTATGTAGCTCTTCTACGTAATGTCCCTTTAGTCCTAAGGGCCATTAGGGTCAACTATTGGACAACTTACTTACTTATCCCTTTGAGACCCCTTTTTCTTCCACCTTGTGCCTTCCTTTCAAGATGGCTTTCAAATTAACTAGACATTTCACATATTTGTCATCATAGGTAACATAGTCATCAATATTTACAATGGTATATGGCAATCAACATATCTTATTTACTTAAGCATTATTCATTATATAAATAAACAACATCAATTATCTAATAATCATGATGGACAAGCATTTTAACATAATAAATATAAAAATGAGTATGAGCTTGATGACAGGGTCAAAAATGTTTAAGTTTTGTTATAACTTGTTTGCTAGAACTGGTATTAATTTCTTCTTTGATTGTTACTACCACTGTTGGAACAACCCCACTTTGTTATGCAATATAACTATTCCTTGTGTGACATCTGATTTTTTATTATTATTGATGAAGTATTTTGATTAATTCTTGATGTAATCATATGATTAGAAGAGTTATGTAAGTGATTGTTTATTAAATGATTGATGAGAAATGATGTAATTAGTGTTGGTTTGATATATTGGTGAATTGAATATATACTATTTTGATAGAGTGGTTTGGTAATTGATTATTTTCTTGATCTGATAAATAATGATTTCTTTTGTGGATTCACAAGTGATGATTCATAAAGGAACCTTGAATGATAGGGATAATATCTTTTATACATCATTGGTGAAAGGGTTGGCACATTTTATAATACTTGAATCACCACCGTCCTTGCTCCCTATTGAGAGTAACAAAACTTATTTTCCAGTTGATATCCTTTGAATCTCCTCCTCCAAAAAAACCTTCTTCCCTTAAAATCTTCCAATGTAAGGGAGAAGTTACATCTTTTCATAATTTCTGCTCTTTGAAAGAGTCACAACCTTTCACAATAAGTACCTTTGGAAGAGTACAACCCATCATAATATGCGCCCTTTGAAAGAATCCAAACCTTACACAATTAGTGACCTTTGAAAGAGAATAATCCTTCATAGTTTTTTCTCTCCCAAAATAGTCTCTTCCTTATTTACTTCCCATTCCTTTATTTATCCTATCTTGATTCACATGCTTCTTTCTTATTCATTCCATCATCCATCAAATATTTCTTGACTCACATCTTCAAACTATGTCTTTTCTTAATAATTCTCCTTTAAATTTGCATATACTTTCCTTCTCAATTTGCATCTACATATTTTTAATATCCACATATAGTCTCTTAGAATTTTTCTATAGACTCTTCTTACTCAACTTTTGATATAAACTCTTATTCCCCACTCCTTTCAAATGTGCTTCACAAATTCTTGATATATCTTCCCAAGGAAGGTGACTTCATGAATGAGCACAACCATTGTGATGAGAGGTAACCTTTTAGAATGATGTATCTTCAATAACAAAGAAAACTTTTAACCTTGATCGTTGCTTCAACAATAATTGTGGGTGACTAATTTAGTCGCTTTCATAATACAATAATTGCATTACCTTAACATGTTACCTTAACCTTTATCTCTATTCATTAATTTTTCATTGATTCTTGCTACTTATATCTAATTTTTGTGCCTTTCTATGTCACAAAAATAGGGGCATATTTTATGTCATTGTTTCCTTAGAAAATAGAACATGAAATGAAAATTGCAAGAATTGATAGTATAATTAGAAAATGGAGACTACAAAATCAATATATAAACTATCAATTTCTACAAGTTCAAAATACTTGTTCAAATTTGTAAAAAAAATTGATGGGTATTTAATAAGGAAAGAGATTTTATTGTGCACACCATTTCTAGGATCTCCCACCATCCAAACAACACACTCACCAATGTAAAATCCCAAACACAACTTGTTGTTATTGATCACTATTACTCTTGAGTCACCTTTTTGGTCTAATTACTATTAGGACTTTGAATAGTACATGAATTCATAACTAGAAGGTAATATTAGGTTTGTGTCTATATGTTTCCATGTCATTTGCATTAGGCACTCTTGTTAGTATTTACAAACATTAAAAGAATGCCTAAATCTATAGTCCCAATACTACATTCTCTGATCAATGCTAGTGAAATGGCTTGAAGATTCTTTTTCTTACATCTCCATGTGAAATACTAGACAAACACTTTGACACATTCTGAACTCTGCTTCACACTTCTCCAAACCTATTCCATCATCGATTCTTCAAACCCTTTCTTCCATGAGGGTTTCACTGCCATTTATAGAAAATGTCACAAAATCTTCATTATATTGCCTACTTGACTCTTCCAATGGGTTATTTAACCTTATATGAGTGCATTCAAGGTCCCTAACACACATCCAGACCTAAAAAAAACCCCTGTCACATTTTCTTAAACTCTGTCCTATTATTCAATGATATTTCAAGCAAGACACATAAGGGATGTCTTTCTCAACACCTGGTTTGGTCCTTGGTTATGGTGAAAGCTTGAGGGAAGTAAAAAAATAAAACAAACCATCTACCTAACACTACTCTAAGTTCAAATTCACAAGAAAATATAGAATTAATATTTTTAACTTTAAATAAGTGTAACCTACTTTCATATTTCCCTTAAGATCATATCTTCCATAGTATGTACATAAGATTCATGATTATAAATAATTAGTCTAAAAATCATAATCATAAATATTAGTATCAAAAAATTGTTTACAAGATAAAAATGATTGGATGTATTTAACCTTCACTATAATGGCAAGAAAATATGTATAGCTACTACATAATGATATAGCCTATCTCAATTTAAAAATAAACATTTGTATTACTCTATGAAATGACTCTATAGGCCATTGCTTTATCAACAAGAAGAAGAAGAAGAACTATTTTCTAGTTCAACCATTATAATCACTTCACATGTGAAAATTTTATACAAAATTGTAAACCAATGGTTCACCTTTTCTAAAAATTTGATACTTTGATGCATATAGTAAACATAAATGTAAAGAAAACTCCAAAACATATGGGAACTACAACAACTGAGCCTATAAAATCTCTGTGGAATTCAAAGTATTCCTCCACATATTTATTCAATGGCACGTGTTGTCCATTTACCATGATTTCATTTGTGAGGTATCCATATTGTGTTATAATGAGACCATAAACTGTCCAAGCACCTGGACAAATCCAGTAATATCAAATCCACCATTTTGGAATTTTTTGCATCATAATTTACAACATATGATTTGTTCAATTATAAAAATCAATGTTTATTTCAATCACTTTTTCCCTCTAAGAAGACTCCACCAAATGAAATAAAAACATCACTAATAGCATACCACTATTGGAAAGGAGAATCCTAAAAAAATATTGAACAACGCGTAGAAGGACCCTATTAAAATTGCAGCCATTTGCTCATTCAGTGCAACTGAAATTACCGTCATCCTATAATATGTAAAATAGAGAAATATGGAGAAATAAATGAAAAAGAACCAAGTGAATTTGTTAATTGTCAATTGGAAACCTATTCTATTGTAGACAATAAGAACATAAAGAACCCTCAGGGATAGTATGTAGGGGATCTCTATGGCCACCTATAAAAAACAAAGAGTACTTAATTTACTACATGTTGTAGTTTGAAAACTGTGTAATCAATTTTTTTCAAATTGTTTGAAAACTTATAACATAGAATGAAACAAAATATGTAGATATCTACAAATAATGAAAGTACAAAAAATCAAGAAAGAAAAAAGTAAGCCAAAAAAAAAAAAAAAAAACTTCTCATTAGCTAGACCCCATTGTTGTTGGTATAACAAATAAAACCTAGGAATATCAACTTGCCTATGCCAAGGCATAGGGGATGATAGAGTACATCCCTATAGCTCATTCTCTATAGAACATTGTTCTCTCAACTACAACTAGAGGTTGCATTGTTTAGGAATTTTGTCTCCTAAGAACATTACTGCTCCATAAATGCCCCCAATGATAACAAAGAAGTCTATGCCATTATCCCTTATATGAATTCATGGCACTTATTAGTATTTTTCCATGTGAAATGTGAAATTGACCCATAAAATCACATCAAAATAAAGGATATATTTAAGTGCTATATACTTGAAAGCTTACAAAAAAAAATTGTAGTCCCAAAATATGGTTCCAAATATCAAAGCAGTAAATAGAGTAACCAAATATCTAATGCTATTGTAGCCTAGGCTTCACCAATACATAATCCATTGCTTACATAGATAGAATGTGAATTGATTCCAAAATGATTGTGGATATTGTCTTGGATAGTAAAGATCCTTTGCATCAAAAATTGGCACATTGTGCTCTTCACTAATGCTTTGTTTCTTCTACATTTGTAAAGGTAGCAATGTTTATTAGGCTAATAGGAAAGGCACAAGTTGGGTCACCATTACTAGCAGCCTTATGTTGTACTAACTCATAAAGGTGTGATTTCTTGTAGTTATTTGCAAAGTCTATTCCCAAGTGAAGTTTAGAGGCAACAAAACTAACTTCAAGAAAACATATAGTTGGATTGTACTTATCTTTTATCCTAGGTACTCTTGGAAAAGACTGTGTAGCATATTGTTTAGTGAAAATTTGAAAGAAATTGTTAAATTCAATTGAAGGGTCAAACAATATAACTTTGGGTTTAACCATGGAGGAAACTTCATATTTAAGCACACTCAAGTTGTAGTACTGGGATGGGTAACCTCCCAGCAAGTCCTGGTGCTTCACCCCTGTGAGCATCACCTAGATCCAATGAGTGCTAAGTGTTCCATTTATTCTCATGAGAGACGGATTCATGTTGAATCACTACTCATGAAACATGGGTCAATGAGTTTGACTCAAAATCACATAGTTAAATCCTAATAGCAATATCACAATTTGACTTGTTATAGAAATTATCTACTATTTATCAATTGATAATCTTAAGGGGCTTTCTAAAGAATGGCCCATAAGGCACAACACTTGGTGAAAGTTTTGAAAATGGGGTTGCAAGCTTTAAGTTTAACAATGGAGGAAACTTTGTAGTTAAGCGCACTCAAGTTGGAGTAGTACTGGGATGGGTGACCTCCCAGGAAGTCTCGGTGCTTCACCCTTGTGAGCATCACCTAGATCCAATGATTGCTAAGTGTTCCATTTATTCTCATGAGATATGGATTCCTGTTGAATCACTACTCATGAAATATGGGTCAATGAGTTTGACTCAAAATCACACAGTTAAATCCTAATAGCAATATCACAATTTGACTTGCTATGTAAATTATCTCCTACTTATCAATTGATAAGCTTAAGGGGATTGCTAAAGAATCATTCATAAGGCAAAAAACTTGGTGAAGGTTTTGTAAATGGGGTTGTAAGCTTTAAGTTTAACCATGGAGGAAACTTTTTAGTTAAGCGCACTCAAGCTGGAGTAGTACTAGGATGGGTGACCTCCCAAGAAGTCTCGGTGCTTCACCCCTATGAGCATCACCTCTATCCAATGAGTACTAAGTGTTATATTTATTCTCATGAGAGATGGATTCATGTTGAATCACTACTCATGAAACATGGGTCAATGAGTTTGACTCAAAATCACACAGTTAAATCCTGATAGCAATATCACAATTTGACTTGCTATGGAAATTATCTCCTACTTATCAATTGATAAGTTTAAGGGGATTTCTAATGAATGTTTCATAAGGCACAACACTTGGTGAAGGTTTTGGAAATGGGGTTGCAAGCTTTAAGTTTAACCATGGAGGAAACTTCGTATTTAAGCATGCTCAAGCTAGAGTAGTACTAGGATGGGTGACCTCCTAGGAAGTCCCAGTGCTTCACCCCTGTGAGCATCGCCTAGATCCAATGAGTGCTAAGTGTTCCATTTATTCTCATGAGATATGGATTAATGTTGAATCATTACTCATGAAACATGGGTCAATGAGTTTGACTCAAAATCACACAATTAAATCCTGATAGCAATATCACAATTTGATTTGCTGTGGAAATTATCTCCTACTTATCAATATAAATTTCTATAGTTTTCACTTTGTACGCTAACATTTACTTCTATTGGAAAAATTCCTTATGGAACATGTCAATTCAATTCATATTCTTCCTTTGAATTATTAGATTTTATGTCTGTTCATGCTAAATTACCTCAATGTATTCAATTATCTTGTTGGAGTTCTGACCTAGAGGCCCAACATAAGTAATTTGCCCTCCTATTTTCATTATTAGAAGCTACGACTAAACTCAATCAAACATTAGTGATTTAATTATAATGTTGAAGTAGACACCAAAAGATGCAAATATTCATTGTTTTACCTCATCAAATGATTCAAATATGTCATTACTAAGTTGGTGTATTGTACTGACAATGGTTCTTCTTGTATTAACAATATTACACACAGTTTGCATCATAATAACTGCTACTTTAGCATCCAATCCTAAAGTCAATTCATCCATGAAAATAATGGATGGATTTCCAACAAGCTCAATAGCAATTTGAATCTTAAATTTATGTTTCCTTCTAAATATTCTTTTGCACTATATCCTCTAACCATTATCAAAGACATAGCTTATACTAGGAAATAAATGTGAACTCAGGCCTTGTCATAAGAAGTATATTATAAATAGTGGACTAATCAACAAGAAGTCCACTTAATAAATTGCATGGGCCTTTCATGGTCCTAGATAAAATTCAACTTGTTCTTTCCCATGTACCTCCACTCCTACATTAGATACTAGTGATAATTGTTGAAACTCCAAACTTGAATTCTAGAACACTCTTTATATCTCACCATTGCAGCCAATAGTTTTGAATTGCAATTCCATGCCAACATATCAATTTTGGCTTCTATTAGGCCATATATTTCAAATGAGCTTCTCTCTAGTCTGTTTATCTCTAAAACTCAAAGTTACAAAGGACAATTTATTTTAAAATGTTTAGTACCTGAGCTAAATTGATCTGCTTGCAAGCATTGATGTTGGATCTTAAATTGCAAGCATATACTATCAGCCTTTTAGTCATATTTATTGATAACTTGGTATATTCAGCAAGTCCACTGTACTCATCAAAAAAAACAAGGATAATTTTATCGACATTTTCATGCATGTCAACATGGTGAGAGAGAAAAAATTCATATTGGAAAGTTAATTGTTGAAAAAAAAGGATATGTCAGTAATCTAAGACTATGAAATGAAAGAAAAACAAAAAAATGAGTGTGATAGTAATGACTAGACAAGTAATGACTCAAGAGAACCTCAAAAGGCTAAAAAATGAAGCACAAAGAACTAGATAATTTGGGGAATGATTGAAATGACACTAAGGAAAGGAATACTTGAAAAGTTACATAATGCAAAGGATCAAGAAAGAAAAAAAGTAAGGGCTAAAGGAAAGCTATGCTAGTAGGAGAAATTATGAAATCCAACTCAAAGCAATAAGAAGCCATCCAAACAATCTCAAATTGAAATGAACTAGAAAGGGGACTATACAAGTCTATGAATATCAAGATATTGTGGGAGCCTGGCTCAGATGCAATTTATGACCTCTACATGCATAGAAACCTTCCCTTCTAAAAATCCTCCATGTGGGTTGACTACCAATAGTAGCATAGACGATTGTTCAAGATGTAGCAGGAGCAGATCAATACGTAGTTCTAAAGCCCTATATAGTAAAGGGCCCAGCAAAACTATCAAGTAGAGACATCAATTTAAATAGCATCAAGAGCAGAGAAATAAAAATTATTTTTCATGAAGCATTATATGGTTAACTACTCCAAATATTTATGTTCTTCCTGATCTATTTTTTTTTTCATTCTTACATATCCATCTAAGGTGTTAGTAGCAATTTTATTCTTAGCACATTTTTCCATGATAGAAGCTTTCCAATAGTTAGAAATAGGAGAAATGGAGTAGAATATAGGAATTTTAGAAACTGCATCACATATATTCTAAATTCATAGACTTGGAGTTTAGTCACTCAATGTTTTGTTGATTATATAGGTTATGTTAGCTAGGGATAAATTCAAGTTTTTATGATGTGTTTCCACCATGAATCTTCTACAAACTAAGTACTCTTGTAATTCAGCTTCAAAATATTGGATGGCAAACATCTTCTTGCCATACTTGGAGAAACCTCTTTTTGAAAATAAGAAGCCCATTTTTGACTTCATAAATTAGATGAATCCAATGCAATTTGAGGCATGAGTTATAAATATTGTTGAAGTGTCTATCAAAAACTTATGATAATATGGACACTTTTTAAATTGCTTTCAAAAAACTTACACATATGTGAAATTAAAAGCATGGGGAAGTGGAGAATGTGTTGAAATTCTTTTAAAAGAACTTAGTAAGAATGTTTTTGAAGATTGTTGTACCCTCTATGTTATGCCTTCTTTTGGTACAAATGCTAATATACAAAAATGTTATAATAAAACAAGTTTCACAATTTGATGGTAGTAGACATTACAAACAATCTAGGCATTATTGTAGGTGTATAACAAACACAAAATTTGTAGAGAAATCATAACAAGAACCACAAAAGCCACAACAATAGAGATTAAAACCCATGGTTTTGAGCAATATGTATCCACAAATTCACTTCACAGGATTCTTCATCTGATTCTTGAGCAATAAGCCTTGAGGCTTCTTTTGACTCCAGTAATAGGTTTAAATTATGGTTTCCATGTACAAATATTGTTCAAGCCTTTCTCAATCTACACCATTTTATCATCGCCTCCAACCCAATTGACATGGACTCCATTTCATCTCAAAACTTCAGTATCTTTTGCCTCTTGAGCCATCTCTTTCAACAAATGAGCAAATGTAGTAACACAATTCTCTTCACTCTGTGATGAGTATAGCTCAAAGGAAATCAAGTTTCTGATAATCGTCTCTGTCATAATACCAATCTCAACATAGGAAGATACAAAGTAGTTTAGGCCTTGTCAAACTTTATCTACTCAACTCCTCTCTTGTAATGCCTGAATTTCACTTCAACCTTGCTAATTTTAAATTAGAGGGAAGAATATTCAATTCAAATAGGTGAGTTTTGTCCTATCTCTTTTTACCACCCCTCTTACCATTTTTCATTCTACTTATACTTCTAAAATATAGACTATGTTTTTGAAGCCATTTCAAAAGAGTTCATCCATTAGTAGAGTATTAGGAAATATCCTTAGGGGGCTTTCTATAAATTACACTTGAATGGAGGCAATGTAGGAGATAAAATTTGGTAGCTGAATCATGATCTTCATTGGGGTGAGTCTAGAGTGGAGAATAATAAAAACATATTAGGGCCACCAATTAAATCAAAGTGAGTTTAAGGCTGAAAGTGAGATTCAATTTTCTAATTTGATGACATCTTTCATGATATCTAAATACATACATTTACTTGTGATATCTAAATACACACCTTTACTTGATAGTAGACCCTAGAATGGGTTGTCACCATGTGAATGAGATTCTTGATAATAAGGTGGGCTATTCTCATTGGGTACATGGTGTGCCAGGAAAACAAGGGGAAATGAAGCATTCCTAAACATCATCATGGAAAATGCCTCCTCATTCAATTTTTTGAGAAGCTGAGTGTCCCCACATAAGTCCCTACAATGAAGAAATTCACTTCCAAAGAAGTTGTTTCCCTACTACAAATATGAATTAAGGCTTCCTCCATCTCTAACTTTTTGAAGTGGTGAAAAAAAATGAGGATGGATCTTACTCATAACTTCTCTTGAAATGATTTTAGATTTCTCAAAATCCATTTCAGCAAGGTAAGGTTTGAGAGATTTATAAAACCCCAAAGATATTACCTGAGTGTACACCACAACATAATTTGTTTTCATTTTTTCGGCACCATAAAAATACTTGCAAGCTTTCCATATCTTCCCTTTTCTAAAACATATGAATCTTTTCAATTTTCTTCCAATCATTGAACAATGTCAGAATTTTTAGAGCCCATGATTATTCCAACTTAGATATACTAAAATTTGATAGGGATATATCAAGATTCCCACTACTTTGTAAAAAAAAAAAGCCTCTTTTTAAGTTTCCTTGAGCATACCTAGATGATAATCTAATGAGATATGGAACAAGGCAGCAAAATCCATCAAAGCATAAAGAAGAGAGGAAATTTTCTGAATGATTATGCAACTACCTTGCTAGACATGTAAGAAAAATTTAAAAAGCATAGACAAGACCACTGAATTGTTTCATAAATACTTCAAAGAACTATTTTTTCATGGAACACAATGATTGCACAACATTCACAAAATGGATTTGATAAAAATGATTCATAAAATTTAAAAGAATGCTATTGGTGTGTGTAAAATCAAATTCAACAACCTTTGTTAGCATCTTAAGAGCCAGTCTATGCTAGAAATGGGAGCTTTGGAAAAAAGTATTCAAATCCATCAAACCATAGTGGAAGGAGATTATAGTTAGCTGATATTATAGTGGGGAATGCTTTCGCATACGTGCATGTAATATGTACAAGCACATACAAGGCACATATAAACTATTTGATAGAGCATATAAGAGTTAGAGCTAAAATGAATAAATGTTAGCAACAAAGTAAATGGTAGCAAGACTTAACAAATGATCTAGTCATTCTTATTGTAGGAGTAGAACAAATACAAAAATTTTAGAGTAGTCATGACAAGAAACACAGACGCCACAATAGTGGATATCAAAACCCATGAACCTAAAACTAAATTCCTTTTAAAAATGACTACTCTTGGTGATCCCTTGAGATGCTCTAATTACTACATATTTTTTCTTGGCATGGTTTTACTAGTCCAATCCCTTGGGTTGGCATGCAGGAGTTTGGTGTGGTTACTGTAGTTTCCATTCTAGTAACTAGTTACATTCATTTAATGTTTTCTTTAGACTAATTCTTATATGATGCCCTTCTCCTCTTGGTCTTTTGTGAATACTAGTCTTACCCAGGTTAGCTAAGAAAGAAATTGACTATCAAGTAGTTTGGCCTTATGTCACACACCTAGTCAATATTTTAGTTTCTAGGATCAATCTCACCACAGACAAGAATTAAGGATTTTCAACAATAGAATAGTTCCATGCTATATCTTTTTGGTAAATAAAGGGGCCTAGCTATGTAGTACTATATGACATGGTGACAATGGCTACTCATCTTTTCACTTGAGGAATATCCAAACACCTATGGTTTAACATTGCTAGAAGTTGTCATTGCAATATAGATGTGCCTGAAATACTTCAAGGTTTCAGAGGGGGTTCGAGTCCTCATGTTTCACTACTTATTTTAGGGAAGTCTAATTCAAATAACATTTAATATCTTTCAAATCTATCTCAGACTCATCTCATGTATTAATTTTAGGGAAGGCACATAAGCACATACAAGCACATACAAGGCACATGTAAAATGTATTCTTTTATTATTTAAAGGAAAAAATGCACATTGGAAGCTTATTTGATTTTTATTATCACTATATTAACATCCATGAATTAGCAATTTGGTAGCGGCCATGTATTATGTGCTTGCTTCAGTCACTATGGTATTCATTTATAAGGCAGTTCTCGTGGAGTATCCATATTCAATGACTCTTCTTACCTTGTAGGTGACACATAGGTTTCAAAATTAATTCCTTCAAAATATTATAACTTTCACTTGGCATTTATAAAAATAGAGAAACCTTTTTCTTGTTTATATTCTACAACTTGTTTAAGTTTTACTATTTCTAGTGGTGGTATTGCAGCAATTGGTAACAGGTTTACTTATAAAATTTGGTCATGTCTTTGGCTTCTCTAAAGCCCATGAGCTAGACCTAGTTATAGCAAAGAAGCTACTCCCTCTCTCACTTTTCTATAATGCAAACATATTATTTGCTTTGGCAAGTTTGAAAGGGGTTAATATTCCCATGTACATTTCCTTGAAGTGGCTTACTCCCCTAACTATTCTGATTACAAGATATTTCTACGAGAAAGGAAAATTAACTGTCTAGGTATGGTAGTATCTATTCAATTTTTTTTCCTTTTTGAATGTGGTTATGTCACAAAGAAGTGTTTCAATTGATGTTGATTATAGATTTCAACAGTTGATGGGAGTTCTTTCTATTTATATCTTTGAACATTAACTTTTGCATTCTAGACATTATGTTCTTAACTAGGAGACATGGGCATCAAATTTCTAATCATAAGTCATGGTGCTCCTCATCATATCCTCATTAATGTGTGTGTTGTGATGTTTAATATTTTATAAGTTAACTCTGGAAATGTTTATAGAGTATTTAATCATTAGCAAAAAACATCAATTGAAAGAGAAAAGTATTGGAATACTAGATAGCGCCAAAACAAAGAATTTAGTTTCTCTGTCACTATTAAGTACAATAACTGGGACTATTGCAAACTAATGCATAAATTTCTTATATTTTGTAATTGTGAAACTCTATAGGTATGTGAATGGTAGATATGCTAGCCACTTCATTGTTTAGATAAGATACGAGGTATAAGACCTTCTATAATTACTGATGATTAATTTAAGTGGAGTAGATGGTTAGAAGAAAGCATAATTGAAGGAAAAACTGTGAAACAAAAGATCCTTCTTGATGATTGATGGGCTATAGTGAAGTAAAAAAATTGATGATAATAACCCATATAGTGATGAAAGATTCTATTCCAATTTTTTCCATGCATGTAAAATTGCATCAGATGCAAAAAATTACTCAATGATATGAAATTCTAGTTTGCGCCACAAGCTAGATTTTTGGTTTTTTTTGGAAATGTTATGAAAATCTAGAACTCTAATGTAGAGAAAAATTATGACATTTATAACTAAGATGAAATATTTCCTTGAATGTGAATGTTAAGATTATCTATCTTTTCTTTGGCATTGGAGTGTAGAAGTGTGAATGCAAATATTCCCATGGTCCATAATCATAAGGTTATAGAAAAATCAAGATTCCTTTATTGGACTTTCACTCTAGGGTGAACAAATTATGAATTAGCTAGTGAAAGACTATGTCAATTAGTGCATAATTATGGCTAAGTTTTGTATGCTATTTCTAATAGAGCCCAACAAAAAGAGAAGGCACATGATAGGCCTCCAATACTTCCAAAAAAAAATTGAGTTTTAGTAGCATAGAATATTTGTCTATTGATGCACCATAAAATGTTATATTCAGTTTTATGTATAACATATGGCTAAAGATAATAAGGGAGGCCTAAACTGCCAAACAGTTAAGCCTTTTTTGGTACATCTAGAGTGGCCAAACACCTAGCAAGTTAAGGTAAGGCATTTTTATCGAAATGATTAGGGATGGACTACACTCGTGTAACCATTCAATGCATCATTTAACTTTCCAAGTGAATTGAGTATAAAATGCCCCACTATTGTCTCTAAAATCCAAGAAAGAAATCCAAGCTATTCTCAAGATGATATTGTATCCTCTTGGAATTGTTGTGGTGCACCCCCATTTTTCATTCCCACTCTAATATTATTAGGCACTCGAGTTGACCCCACTTTATTAAATATTTCTTAAGATATCTCATGGTATAGTATCCCTCATTGTATTTTAGGAACTTCTATATATTCCCAAATAGTGATGGTGACATTATTGTGGCATCTAACCATTCTTAAAGAGGGCTTGGTTTCTGGTAGGGTGCTTCAAGCCATATGTAATAAGAGTAGGGAATGTGTAGCCAATCCCAAAATAGAAGCATTCTTCACATCTTGGAATGCTCTAGAGTTTCTAAAGTATCTTGAAGGTGTCTAGGAATTCTCTAGTTTAAACACCTAATAACAAAAAAATCAAAAAGGAAGTGATTGGGCCCAAAGGCTCCTCTACTTTACTACAAATGCCTATATCCACAAGTGATAATACAACCAATTCTTGGACAAGGTGTGAGAGGTTGTAAAAACTTAACCCTTGAAAAAAGGAATGAAATAACTTAGGGTGTATACATGGAAAGTAGACACTTTTAGTACCCACAATGAAAGGATTCTAGTTTTGTGGTTGTTAGTGCTCCAATTAGTGTAAATAGAAAACAATTATATTCTTTCTGGATCACCCCATTGCAATGCCTCTTGGGCATAACAATTCATATTTCTAAATTCAAAATAATCTTTTAGTTACACCTATACCCACCCATGCAAACTTCCTATTATTACATAAGACAAAAGATAAATAATGCCCATACATCTGAAATCAAGCTTGTCATATATGATAGTGTTATACCAAAATATATAGATACACTCATCAGTACTTCTACAATATTTTGTCCCTTGAGTATTTGGAAATGAAGATTTTCCCACAAGCATCCACCTTGTTGTTCTTCCTTTCCTTCATTTGGTTCACAATGCCTTCATTCCCATGTGGGCATAACTTATTAATGTATTTCTATGGGGTTTTTTTGCTATCCCGCACTAAAATATTTGAGGCATACTCTAATTCCTCTCCAAAAACAATTGAAGAATTACTTGCAACTTGTGCAATAGCAAAAAATACAATTTATGAAAGGTTGCAGTATCTACACACCATAAGAAGTGTTGGATCATTGTAAACCTTGCATATTATACTAAATTTGTTGGTAGTAAGAATTAAGCAATAATGTTTATGCATAGGAACCATCACCAAATCTTTTGAGTGTGGATATTACAACACAAAATTCAACACCACGAGTTGATGGTTGGTGAGAAGCATCGATAAGCTTCTTAGCATGCCATGTCTACAATTAGATATAAATTTTTTTTGATAAAGTGAGTGCAGCTAGACTCAATATCCTCTTCTCTAGAGCATCCAAAACTACATGTTGACCTTCATCTAATCAACTTTCTATTGAGACTAATAACCATAGTTTGCAGAGTTAGAGATTGTGTTATCTCTATTCTCTTTAGGAGGAGAATTTTGGTCATTTATTAATGTTATTTATTTGTTGTATTTTTTCCTTTCTAATCCAACATTGTGGGTATGCTATGTGTACACTCCAAAGTGTTCCACTCTAAACCTTTCTATCCAAATGATTCCATGGGTTTGGAATGCTTGGATGTTAGCTTAGAGCTCCCTATCCATGGAGTGCAAGAGAGTGTATTTCAAGAATAAAAAGGCTCTTAGATGAGCCTTAGAGATACTCTTCTTGCTAGTAAACCATGCAATGGGAGGTTCCAAAGACAAGATGCAAGAATGCAAATGTCCCAAGGAGTTTCTCAAAGATGCAATGCAAATAAAGATTAAGCTAGAATGAATATGAAAAGTGCAGCTATCCTAAGCATGGATGAGAGTGTTACAATCCAAATATTAAGCTATGTGAGATAGATTATTGCAAAATAGAAGCTACAACTAACATGCAACATGAATCTAAGCTAAAATGATATGGTATAAAAGAATGTAGACAAGAAATAGAACTTCTTGACAAAGCTCCAAAGAAACCTATTAGAAAACCTGCAGCATAACAATACTCAAAAGATGGATGCTTTGAGGGGGAACGCTCTCTCCCTTTTAAAGTCGTATGGATGGTAGAGATCAAGATGAAGATGGTGGATGATCAATGATGGAATCTAAAAAGAGGATTGATCCATGTGCATACACAAGTCAACCAATAGAATATAAGTTGACTTGTCATATAAGACAAAAGTCACAAAGCCTTTTCTTTTAATTGCAAAATAGAAAAAGGACTTTATGTTTGCACTTTAAGTGGGTTAGAAGAATGGGGTCTTTTATTTAATTAAAAGGGGACATGTTCTTTTAATCAAATAATGAACTTAGGATAGCATAGTCAAACTATAGGTTATAATCAAATAAATTGATTGTTAGTAATTTGGTATAATTAAATGATTAAATTAATTTACCCAAAATGTTGAAAAGGGGGCTAATAGTCTAGATGACCATTTTTAGGTGATTACATTTGCCCCTCTTTGACTAATGTGTGATCAATCTGGGAACACATTACGTCAAAGAAAATAGAAAGTCAAGTAGGCGATGATAGATATAGATATCTGATTTTGAAGAACAAAATGTAGAAAAAGATAGCAAGTCCTAAATGTACAGCCTGATAGTGGTAGTACTAAACACTAGGAAAAGATGATGTTAGAATTCAAGAACAATGCTAACACTTAGCAAAGTAGATAGATCAAGAACAAGTGAGAAGATCAAACAAATGCTCCTAAGAAATAGATAGCTGTAGCAACCAGTGATAAAGTATTTCTGCCCCCTCAGGATCAAAATCGAAATGAGGCAAGGGGACGCAAAAACTAACTAGACATGAGAAAATTAGAATATAGCAATGTCCAAGATGACAGATAGATGATTAGAACCCAAGAATGACTATAAGAAAGTGATAAAATGCTCCAGTTTGACTAGAGTTGACCTTGAAGGATATAGCATCAAAATTAGGTCAAAATGAGTAGAAAGGTGATTTTAGACATGAAACAGTGAATTGATGTAGATATGAAGTCTGGAAATGATGAAGTCATGACGAAATGAAGGTGCCCCAGTGATGATTCAGAGATTAGACCTCAAAAGGTCAGCTAACTGCTTAGAAGAAAGTAGAATTTTAAAAGACAATTTTGACCATCAAGATGAACTCAGATTTGGATTTTGATCCCGAAAATGAATCCAAGATGTCAAAATTATTTAAGAGGTCAAAAATTTGTATAATGTGATGATAAGATAGAAAAGAGATGAAGAAAAAGATTAAGAAGGTGAAAAGACATGAACAAGAAGAAAGTAAAGAAATATATGAAAGGAGTTAGCTGATATGTCTGTGAAAAGATGAAGATAGAGCTCTCCCCATATACAAGAATGCAAGACTAAGCTAGAAAATGAACCTAAAATGTAAGCTAATATGAAAAGTGGTTTACCACCAAGAAGTGCATAACATTTAGACTCTTAATTTCATCATTGAGCATTTATTAGGGACATCATGAGATCATACAACCATCACTAGTAAAACTATCAGGATATGAATATGACCGATATCAGATAGGTATGTGGAAATCCAATCTAAGCATCAGAGACATGTAAATCAAGATAACTACGCAATTAGATTCCCTAAGTTTAATTTAGCAAGATTACACTTGTATCAGGGCATAAGTGCTAGGATAAACCCCAAGTGCAATCCTGTGAAATAGTCAAGGATGATACATTTGTAAGTCAAAATGTTAAATAGGTCAAGCATAAATGCTTACAACACTATAGACAAACAAAATATACCTACAAGCATAAATCAAGAAAACATGCCCCATGCCCCCAGTCTTCTAGTCAATGACATCCTTGAAAGACTATTAGGGATGCAACATATAGTAAATAAATCATCATAGACAACACACAAAGTACATAAAGATCTACATTGCTCAGTTGTTTAAGTGTTAAAGTTCATGTGTGTAAGTCACTTGGCCATTTCTTCAAGACTTGATTCTGATAGTTAGAAATATTTCGACATCGGAGACCGTAGGAAAACTATCTAAAAAGTGTTAAAAAACACTTGATGTCAAGGTGGGGGAAGTGTTGAGAAACATTGTTTTGTGAGTTGTTACAGAAACCCTAATGCACAAGAATACCTCAATAGGCTAAGCAGTACCTCAATAGGCTAAGCAGTTGTGCCCCCAAGACGAGGACAAGAAACAATTCCAAGCTAGGAAATGTGTAGCGAAGTAGGTGATTGAGATTGATACACATAGGTGCAAGGGTTTCAAGTAGTGCTTGTTTCTAGGTTTTCACCACTTGACAGATTTTTTTCAGGACTTTTTTCAATTTTTTTTGTATTTTTGTATTTTTGAATTTTTTGGTGATACATAAAAGCACCTATTGCTAGGTTTTCACTAAGATGATCATTTTTTCAAGACATTTTCTGATTTTTAGGATTTTTTCAGTATCATATATGATTTTTTGGATTTTTTAGAATAATTTAGAGATCACTAGTTCTCAAGCAAGATCACATCATTTTCTCCCAATGTCTAGCAAGGTATACGACATGATGGAGAAACAAGCCGATGGATAAGCAAAGATGCATAAGAAATGAATGTGAAGCAAGTGAAAGTCATCCTCAAGAACTGACTTCTCAAGAGTACCCAAGCTAGGGAAAGAGGTGAAATAGTCATATGAAGCATGTTTTGGATAAGCAATGGAAGTAATGTTCTAAAGATAGCATGTAGGATAAGCAGTGAAGCCAACAGGTGATATAGCATGAAGTATGTAGTCCAAAAGAGGAGCCATGTCAAGAGACCTATGAGAACCATGTTTCATTTATTGTGATCAAGACCAAGGGGTCAACTAGATAGGATAGGTATGGGATAGAGCAATAAGAATAAAACTCAAGATGGAGGCTATGAGTGAATGAGAAAGCACAACAGAGAATATCGTGGATAAGATAGCCAATATGCAAAGATAGCTCAACATTGTCAAGATCAAAGAGAGAAGAGGGGATAGATGGATGATGGAAGAATTATGCATGATGCCTATTTACTAGGTTTTCATCATGGTACTTATCCAAGGTGCCACAAGAAGTAGTTTTCACCATAGGATAAATTTATTTCTCTTTACTTTTGCTACCAAGGTGCCACAAGAAGTGGTTTTCACCATGGCACATTTTTTTTTCTCATTTTTTCTTTTTTTTTCCCTTTTTTTTTAATTTTTAGAATTTTAGAATTTTAGAAAGTGCTCAAGATTTTTGACTTTGGATAGTGCTCCTATAGAAAAGATAAGTCATGATAAACCAAGACCATAGAAAGGTATGCTCAAAGATGTTGATAGGGTGATCAAAGAGAAATGGTAGTAGGAAGAATATATTGAGGATAAGAGTTCATGTGTAGAAAGTAAGTGTAAGCTTTAGAGGATTTCATGAGGGTATCTAAAATATTGGACAAGATCAACATTGACACACACCTTAAAGGGTGTTGGAATGATGGAGGAATCATGGATATAATAGGTTGAAGTTTAGATGTATGAGGTGGTAGAAGAGATTTGGAAAATAGTGGAGTGGAAGGCTTTGGAATATTTTTAGAAATATTTTTGGAAGAAGATGGAATGAAAGCCTTTGGAAGCTTGAATATCAAATTTGAAGTATTTTCAATATTCAAGTCTTCTAAAAGAGACTTGGGAATCCATATAGCTTTAGATTTTCCTTTGGATACTTCAAAACACATTTCTTCAATAATGGGTTTAGGAACCCATATTTTCTTTGATTTAGTTTTTTTAATAGTGGACCTTTGCGATCTCTTTTGTGCATTCTCCTTCTTAGCATTCACATGTCGATTAGATGGGATGTAGTGATCTTTCTTTTTCAATGGATTCTTATGTTTATTCTCACTTCCAAAGGACTTGGGATTTATGGATGAATAAAGCTGATATGACTGGTTTAGATGGATAGATGGGTGAAAAGTAATCAAGGATGAGTGTCTTTGTTGATCTTGAGGTATGATGGGAGAGCTAGGGAATGAGCTAGGAGTGAATGTAGGAGATGGAGGAACATAAGGCCCAAATATGGATGGAAGTGAATGCTTTAGCTTAGATGGATAAGGACCAAGGATAGATTTAGAAGATGCAAAGGGATAGTGGGAAGGGATATCAACATCTTTGGAGTGAGCAACATGGTCAAAGCCATCAATAGAATCATGAGTACCTTTAATAGGAACAATATTTTTAATAGAAGCACTTGAAGCTTGAGCACAATTTTGAAGTGGATGTGGAGAAGTAGAACATGAGGGGATGCTTTGATCTTGACAAGTAGCTTTGGATAGCATATGAAGAGAACTTTTCTCATAATTTTTAGTAAGCTCAAGGGAGATAATGGAAGTGGTATCTTCATCATACTTGGGGGATGGAAAAGACATAGGATATGGAGCAGTGAAATTTTGAAGATGAAATGGTGCTTGATCTTGATCTTTCTTGACATATATAGGTTTTTCTTTTTGAGGTCCTCTTGACATGGAGCTCCTTCTAAGGACAAAGGATAATGAAGAGTGAATGGAGTAGTGCTTGGATTATGCATAGTAGTGCATGAAGGTTGAGGATGTTTAGGATTAGTAGCATGGAGAAGGTTTGCAGCCAAGTGAAGGTTAGCTTGAGTTTCTTTTAGAGGTAGCCCTTGAGGATACACGTAGTCAATGTGGAAAGCATTAGGTTCTTTATTTGATGGAGGCATGTTGGAAAGCTTTGTGTTGGGAGATTCACGAGTATTGGAAGAAGTGGAGGTATCAAGGAAACCATCACTAGACATAGGTTCATTAATATGATCTTTCTCAAGAAAAGTATCCTCATCACATGAGTCATAAGAGGTATCAATAATTCCATTATCAATAAGATCTTGGATTTTATGTTTTAGCTCAATGCAATTTGAAGTATTATGCTCATTATGTCAATGATAAGCACAATAGATATCCAAGAATGGGTTTCCATATGAGCTAGACTTAGGTAACATGATCATCTTATTGCCAAGAAGTTTTTGCAAAGTGTCATCATAAGAATTTTCCAAGGGAGCAAAAGTTCTATTAGAAGTGTGTCTAGAGTCCTTTTGTTGTTTCTTAAGTGAATGGTATGCATCGATGTCTTCATCATTATGTTGGTCAAAGATAGGTCCATTATGATATCTTGGAATAGGCTAAAAGTAGGTATCACTTTCTTTCTCTCTAAGGAGGTCTTTAGATCTAGAAGATGAAGATATTTGATGTCTTGAAGTAGAACATGTAGACCTAGAAGAAGAGGATGACCTCAAACAATGTGACTCACATGCATGTAAAGACCTTAAGGAAGATTCATGTAATGATGAAATCTTCTCCTCTAACCTTTTCTCAAGTTTAGACTTCATTTCTGTCATGTGGTTAGAGAGATGAAGGTAAGAAAAATCATTTGTCTCTTCTAGTTCTGTGTATTGCGCATATAGATCTTGAAACTCTTTAGTGACATGGAGGATATCATGATCATCTAGATTTGGTTGAGGTTTGGTTGACAAAGTTTGACAATAGTTGATAGCATAGAAAGTTTGATGTTCAAAAACAATTTCTTTCCAAGCAAGATAGTGACACATGGAGTAGTCTTCAAAAAATCAAGCAAGGGAAAAAGCAACCTTGCATGATACAAGCACATCTGAGGTCTCAAAAGAAATCCTTAGAATTATCGTCATGTATATGTTCAAAAGATTTTCATAGGTATACCACGTTCGAGAACACATCAAGCAATATCTACCTAAAGGACATGGTTCATTATTCAACAACTTGGCCCATGCTTGATGCTCCTTTTCCTCACACCAAGTGGTTTCCCACAAGAGATATTGGCTTTGTCATGGAAATGCGATAAGCACAACCAAGGGAATACATATGGTGAGTGTAAAATCTTGGGGTTATCTGGGTAGTCCACTAGGATTGATCCTTGCACCAAGAAGTTGAGCAACTAAAAAGGGTAGTTACTAACTTAGGGTGTTTAGATAGGGCTTTCGTTCATAGTGTCCCTCTTGCTCCCAATTGCAAGACACCTCACCTTGCGATGAGTAATCGATCTCACGACCATAAGAGTACCTTAAGCATTCTTGCCTAGTGATCTCCCTATGGTCAAAATCCCATAAGTGACCACACTAGGTGAAGAAAAATACTATTTCTACCAAGGTTTTGTGTCCTTGATAGCCTTGAGTTTATAGTGGGTTGGAGGAGTTGGGTAATCTTCTTGTCTCGACTTGGGTCGTTCCTCTCAAGTTGTCCTAGAGCAAGCCCTCTAAAGGATCTTAACTACCACAAAATGGATCCACTCTCAAGGGTCAAGATTTTTGATTCACCTCAAGGGTGAAGAGCATACTCTCCTACCTTGATTGCTTCTCCCAAACACACTAAGAAGATTTAGTTGCCTCTTACTCTTGAAACCAAATGGTAAGTCAAGATTTCTAATTCACCACAAGGGTGAAGAGCATACTCTCCTATCACTAAAAGATCCCCATTGTAAGTTTTAATGTGCCTAAAAAAAATAACTAGTATATGCCACACATGTAAAAAGTAAAGAACAAGAAAAATTGAGTTTTTATGCATTGGGCAGCCTTGCAAACAATCGTTAGTAGCCCTTGTGCATTTGAAGCTTTAACATGCGTTCTTTTTATGCGATGTTTCAATTTTTTTCACAAGGATGGCAACCTAAAATCACAACTTGTTAGCTCTAAAAGTTAGTGTGAAAAAACATAAAAATATGCAATAAAAGGTGGTTATTTCCTCAAAATCCCAATTTATCTTCCAATCAAGTGTATGCAAAGGAAGTGCAAACTAATCACAAATGCTCTCATTTTTACTCTTTGCTTTTGACCTAGTCAACAAGATTAAACATTTTTTCTAAGCTTTTGGATCCAAAAATAGAAATGAAAAGAAGATACCCCTAATAAAAATTAGATATTTTTCCAAAAATGCAAGAAATTTAAAAAAATCTCTTCATTTGTGCCCTAGGGACCCATTTTGTCAAAACAGGCCAGATTTATCAAATTGGATTTTTGATCCCTAATATGACCTCAAAAGTCAAAACACAAAGAAATTATCCCACTTATAATTCAAATTTTTTTTTGAAAATGTAATTTTTTCCAAAAAATATGCTGATGTGCAATTAGAAATGACTTTTTTATGAAAAATAAAGAAAAAATCATAACTTCCACAAATCATGTCAAAATACTCTAAAAATCATATTAAAACATGTTGGGCACATACCCAACCTACAAAAAAAATTGCAGAACTAAACTCCAAGCGGTTTAAAATATATGATCAAATCTTTAAACCAACTAGATTTTTGGCCTTCAAACCAATCTACTTACGGGTTGGCCTTAAAAATAAAGTGATAATTCTACAAAAGCACTTGATTAGATCCAATATGCTGTTGTAAAAAAAATCAAAGATAAGAAATGAAAGAAAATGGAGCTAGAAACTTGATTAAAGCCCCACAGTGGGTGCCAAAAAATGTACACTCGAAAGTGTCCAACTCTAAACCCTTCTATCCAAATGATTCCATGAGTTTGGAATGCTTGGATGCCAGCTTAGAACTCCCTATGCATGAAGTGCAAGAGATTGTATTTCAAGAATAAGAAGGCTCTTAGATGAGCCTTAGAGATACTCTTCTTGCTAGTAAACCATGCATGGGAGGTTCCAAAGACAAGATGCAAGAATGAAAATGTCCCAAGGAGTTCATGAAGAACTTCTATTTCTTATCTACATTCTCTCATACCATAGTATTTTAGCGTAGATTCATGTTGCATGTTAGTTGTAGCTTCTATTTTGCAAGAATCTATCTCACATAGCTTAATATTTGGATTGTAACACTCTCATCCATGCTTAGGATAGCTGCACTTTTCATATTCATTCTAGCTTAATCTTTATTTGCATTGCATCCTTGAGGAAAAGCTCCAAAGAAACTTGTTAGAAAACCTGCAGCATAATAATACTCAAAAGATGGATGGTTTGAGGGAGAAAACTCTCTCCCTTTTAAAGTCATACAGATGGTAGAGATCAAGATGAAGATGGTGGATGATCAACAGTGGAATTTGAAAAGAGGAGTTATCCATGTGCACACACAAGTCAACCAATAGAATATAAGTTGACTTATCATATAAGACAAAAGTCACAAAGCCTTTTCTTATAATTGCAAAATAAAAAAGGACTTTATGTGTGCACTTTAAGTGGGTTAGAAGAATGGGGTCTTTTATTTAATTAAAAGGGGACATGTTCTTTTAATCAAATAATGAACTTAGGATAGCATAGTCAAACTATAGGTTATAATCAAATAAATTGATTGTTAGCAATTTGGTCTAGGTAAATGATTAAATTAATTTAGCCAAAATGTTGAAAAGGGGGCTAATAGTCTAGGTGACCATTTTTAGGTGATTACAATATGATCATATACACAATTCTTAAGGGTAATAAACTAAGGATAATCCCATAAAGCTTCACCATAAATATTGAATGGACTCTCTTTTTCTACTTTTTATAAAACTTGTATCTGGAACAAATTAAATCTATAAAAAATCCTAACTTTTTTGTACTCAAAATTAGTCATGAATGATAGCCCTTGATTAGAATGGACCTCAATGGATTTTCCAAGTTAATCTTCTTCTTTGTAAGTATAGACCTTGGAACTTATTAGATGTTTAAATTTTTTTGACAATGGTGATGTGTAATTAATATGTTGATTGATATTTTGATATTTCTAACTATATGATGTAGAACTTAAGGAGAAATATACATGATGTAGATAGACAAAATTTAGATATCTCTAAGCTCAATAATCAATTATACTTCCATCTAAGAAAAAAACAAGAGAAAGGTACACTAATTATATATATAGAAACTAGGTATAAATCACTAAAGAAATTATTAAGGTTAACTCAAAAGGTAAGAACCAAGGCAATGTCGAAAGTTACACATTGTATGATCATTCTTTAAAGGGTCCTAGCTCAATGGAAGAGCACTTGCTTTAAAAGTAGATGGATGGTGGTTAGATTCCATTGTACCCTATTATGACCAAATACAGTACTAAATATTTCATCAAATACACTATTAGGTATGCTACTAAATATACCACTAAGCATGTGACTAAATATACTAAATATGTGACCAAATATACGATTGAATATGCTACAAATATGTGACTAAATCAACTATCAAATATACAACTAAATATGTGATTACATATACTACTAAAAATACCACTAAATCAATGATCAAAATCAGTGATCAAACAAATGACTAAAATTGCTTAGTAGTCAATTTAGTAGTGTTATAAATCACTAGATATTAACTACTATTAGTCATGTGACTAAGTTTAATTACAAATATACAAATTTTAGTGGTTTTTTTAGTCACATATTATCATTTTTGTACTAGTGATATAAGGTCATTTTTGGCTTTAGGGGCACTACTCCTTGACCCCGTCTTGGGGTCACTGTTCCCAAACCCTTGTAGAAATAATCTAGGGAGAAACCTTGCCAATAAACCTCTGAGTCTAATTAAGCTCCATATCACAATAGGTCACCCTCGAAAGGAAAGGTGAGGGAGGCTTCAAAAAAGAAGCATAGACAACCATTGAACAAAAGTTCAATGGAGAGCTAAACATGAATTTTTCCAAGGATAATTTCAAGAACAAGATGAAAACATGGAAGAAAGGGTACACAATAATGAAAGATTTGAAAGGTACTAGCAATTTTTCCTAGAATGAGTCAACCCAATCTATGGATGTCGATGATAATGTTTGGGAAGAACTCTTGAAGGTAATATACCTGCTCAAATATTTTGTCCTTATTTAAATATTAGTTATTAGTAATGATATTCAAATAAATAACTCAATATTTATGCCAAAATGTAGAGGAAGGAGTTCAAAATGCCAAAGTGTTTAAGAGGCAATCTTTTTATTACTATAATGACTTAGCCTCGATTGTGGGGAATGACATGGTTGAGGGGATCACTACTGCAATAACACAAGAAATAGAAGAATGGTGCACTATGGATGAGACTATAGATCTTGATGATCATTACGAGGATACCCATACTCCTATTTGATTTGTTGTTGATTTGATGATAAAGATATTGATATTCCTATGTCTAATCAGTGTAGTGCAACAAGTGGCAAACATACCCATTCAACATCATCATCAAGAAGGACAAAGAGGAAGACGCAAAGTATGGTTAGTTCCATGGATTGGATGTCTCATTGAATTGATAAGCTAAATGAGACCCTCCTTAAGCCTCAAGTTATCAAATTGGGTGAAGAGCATAAGGTAAAAGATTTATAAATGTCTATTTTGCAATGTCTTGATTTAACTAATTTTAGCATTGATTTGGTTATTGTTAACATTCTATTTGGTTGTTGATTTGACTATTTGTTTCATTCTCTAGGGATAGAATCCACTATGAACCTATGGTAGGCATCTCCAATTCAAGTTGGAAAATTAGTGGAAACTTCATAATTTTTTACTTTTCCAAACTTAAAAATAATGAATTTTAAATAACATATAGGACACCAAAATAACCTAGAAGACATTGAAAGCTAGCACACACACTAGAAGAAGAATCAAAATTGTTAAAATTTGATGTTGGTGTCTTTAATTATAGAAGAACCTAGTTCAATTTAGTTTAATTGACTTTAATTCAGTTTAGGAGAATCAGGTCCAATGCTTGTAGGTTTATTAACTTCTAATGAATTCAACTTGCTCATATTTTATGATCTATACTTTTTGATATATAATTGGTATAATGGTATTTTGTAAATTATATGAAGATTGCAGTGCTAGGTTCATTGTAAAATATTTAAGATGCAAGAATTAAATTTATTATGTCATTCTAAAGTGTTAGATCTTTACTTTCTATAAGTCTAGCATTTACAAATTTTACATAATTCATTTAAAATTATTTTGATGACAAATCATATATTAAGAATTTTTTTACTTTGAAGTCATAGATTCAATCTACATCTATTTCATCAACTCTAGTGGGAGATTTATTCATGGTATTAAAAAACCCAAGTCTAATAAGCACCAACATGCTACACTTTTGCACCAACAATTATGGCCTTTGCTAGGTTCTCCATTTAGAAAATTTTATGACCACTAAATACAAGCTATTCCAATCTATTTTTCTCATGCACACTTTTTACCTCTTTAAGCATTAGGTATTAGGAATCAATATGGTTCACTAGAAGGGATTTGGTCCAAAATCACAAACTAGAAAAAAATGAAAAGCATTCAACAAGCAGTTGTGGTTTCAGGCTTTCAACACATGCCCTTGTAACAATCAAGCAAAAACATCGATAAATCATATCATACACCAGTAAACCTACATTCTTGTGTCTTTGCATTCACAATGTCATGGATGGGTCATACATGTCCCACCTTTAAATAGTATAACCAATCATATTCCCCTTTTGTGACATGTACTTGTGATTCATGTCAATATTTGTCTTTATTTAGAAATTATCTTATTGTTTATTACATAACATGTATGCTTTACTATGTAATAACAACAAAAATACTCCTTGTAGCTAATTTCCATGAATATTTAAATGTTTGTTTGGCCTCTGCATAAATTAAGACATAGTTCATTATTTTTTGATATAGGATTCATGGCTTTGAAAGTTTTACCAATTCATAATTTCTCATGTGGTGCTAGGTCATGCATATTAAAAGTTTCACACACAAAGAAAAAACTTGGGTGCCAATTTTGGTGTTTTTCTGAGAGTAAAAAGGTTATTAATAACATGTTATATATTGTATGTTTCAAATTAATGACATGTAATCTCTTTAGTATGAACTAATGTATATTTTGTATTGTAGGGGAATGATGGTTGTGGATATTTTAGGTTGGTTGATAATGTTTTCTCTACAACTATACATATTGATGGAAATGAGTGGAAAATGTGTAAGACATGAGAGGTGTCCAATGCTGACATTGCATCAATGACCAAAGCTGAAATATATGATGAAGGACATGAATGTAAAATATCTAAGGCACACGAGGCTGAAATAATATTTTTACATAGCTTTTATGTGTAATTATTGGCCTCTTATTCAACCTTGTATACTGAAACCTTATGCAAAAATGAGGTAAATAAAGATAGAACTTTACTACATGTTTTATGAGTTACCCTGATGTGTTACTTTGTATATAGACATTTGGAAAAAAAAATTGTAATGTCACGATAATTTATCAATTAGTGTATTTTTCTTTTTGTGGAGTACATATTTTCCATGTCTAGCACATCTTTAATGACAATAAATAAAATGACTTTAAAATCACATAATATGTAAGGTATATTTTTATCATATTTTAAATCATGCTGAAATGATGTATTAAAACAACATTTCATTCATCTTTAAAAAACTACATATTCACATCGATCATCCAATTCTAAAAATGTGCAACCAAATAGAGGAATTGTGTATTCTCATAATGAATTCTTGGTGAACCAAACAATCCCAAATCAAATTCCCGAACCATAATCTATATTTCAAGTTCTAGAATCCCAAATCAAAGATTTTGAATGCCAATTCTAAAATCAGAGTCCAACAACCAAATGAGCCCTAACTGTCATGGTAGTAACCTAACTATTAGTGTTGATAATACTTGATCAGCTATTGGTATAATTTTTTCCCCATCAAAATTTTAGTCTATGTATAATGGACTTTATGTACATATGTGGAACTATACTCCCTTCCTTACTCATCTATGAGTGACTTGGTTACAACATTGACACACATTATGTAACTTTTTATGTTTAATTGAAAAAAGAGGAGTTGTTTCATTTACTTATGCAATATTTTGGGCATGAAAATAACATATATAAGAAATACAATTATTAAGATAATGTGGAAAATAAGAAATATAGAAAAATATAGTAACATAGAGATATATTTTTCCACTTTTGTTATTATTTAGAAAAGAGAAAATTAAAATTTGATGATTTTCACACCACATAACCACTTATTTATCAAGTCTTGTTGAGGCAGTTTACAAATTTTGTTAATGAAATTGACCCTAATCCTAGAAAAAAATTATGAGAATATATGATAATTATTTTGTAGGTCAATTTCCACATACCAACAATTTCCCACTTAGAAATTGATTATGCTCTACACTAGCCAGTGTCATAGTTAAAGACATTCCAATCACTACTCTTCTATCTCTTGTAGCTCCTAGTGTCTTTATGCACTTTTAGTAGACTAATTCCCATCTCCACTATTATCAAGCTTGAAGGGAAATACAAACTAAGCATAAAGCTAGTTTCTCCCAAGTTATTACCTCAGTCAACATATCTATAGGATTATCGCAAGTGTAAACTTCTCCAACTTCAACTATGTATCCTCTAAAACTAAGTATATGAAATGGTACCAAAGTTGTATATGTCAGTCTTAGAGTGAAGGAAAACATAGTTTGGAAGATGAATCACACTCTAATCATGACTATCACTATACAACCTTTTTTTTTTTCTAAAGAGGGGTAAATGCTTTGACCTGGAGCTATGAACCAGTGAGGTCACAAATGGGGGACCTCATCCCCATTAGATTTGAACCTTGATGGCAAGGATAACAACTCAACAACTTAACCATCACAACAGGCCACTATTGGCATCACTATACAATCTTTTATTCTCTTGTGTCTTTCCCAATTCTTCCTAAAACCTTTGCAACTAAATTGTCTCCTTACTAGTCTTCGTAGTAGAAACATATTCTATTTTTTTTGTTGAAAATATTACAAGATTTTTAATTTGGAAATCTAGTTGATTGTTGTTCCATTTACAGGAAAAAACTTACCCTATAGTGATCCTTGTACTTTCAATATCTCTAGCTAAATTTGAATCAACATAAACTTCTAGAGTGGAATGTGAGTCTCAAAAACATAAGGATGGAGTTATTATACCTTTAAAATATACAAATATCCATTTGGATGCATTTCGATGCTCATTTCAATGATTATTCATATACCTACTCACAACTCCCATTTCATGTGAAATATCTAATTGTGTACACATCATGGCATTTATCAAATTACCAACTACTAAAGAGTATGAAATATTAAACATATACTTTGTATCCTCTTGTATCTTGGGATTCATCTTCTTTATTAATTTAATTACAAAGGGATTTTGCATCTTATATCTAAAATATTTTCAAAACCTTCTCTATGTAAACACTTTAAGACAATGTTAGTGTGTGATTTTTCCTACATCTAGTTATCATCATACTAATGATTTATTTTTCTACACCCAAGTCCTTTATAGAAAATAATTGTGATAACTATTGTTTAAGACCTTTTATATGGTTTATATTAGACTCAACAACTAGCATGTCATTATATAAGAATAGGATAATATGGGTGACATTATCCAAAATAATTATAGAATTTAGAGTGTAAAACTATCTTGAATTAATACTCTCTTGTTTTCAAATAATGAATAATAAATTTACTATTTAACATTTATTATTTATACTAACAATAATAAAGAGAATTCTTTAATTTCAATAAGTACAAACATTACTTTTTTAAATCTATCATTTGAGATAAAAAATTTATAAAAAAATATAACTAAATCAACCTACAAATAACTTAATGTTTTTATAATTTATAATTTTAAATAAATTAGAATTTAAATAAAATAATATTAATTTTTTAATCTTTAAATAAAAAAATTTTAAAAATTTAAAAAGTAAGGTGAGGGTCAGTTTCTCTAACTCTCCCATCCACAACTTTCTTAATTTATGTCAAACCACGTATGGTGTTACTGCAGGTTGTGGGGCCTATAGTGGTGCCACAAGGTAAACCTACAGTGACTAAAATTGGACCTATGATGTGGCAAGGGATGGTGGCCGCTACCACAAAATTTAATAATATTTAAAATATATATGTTTTTTATAAATATTTTGTTGTGTAGGCTTGGAATTTTTCAAGAAATCCTTTTTTCTCCAATAGATTTTTTAAAAGAAAAAATTGCACATACACATGTACACACACAAATACATATATACATATAAACATACATAGATACATAGATGCATTCATATATACATTTATATATACACATACGTACATACATATATGTATATATACATATATATGTGTATGTATATATATGTATATATATATGTATGTATATATGTATGTATATATACATATATATATGTGTGTGTGTGTGTATGTATATGTACATATATGTATATATACATATAAATATATATACATACATACACACATATATATACATATATCTCTTTTAGAAATATTTCCACCAAAATTTATACCCAAATTTAGCATACAAACAAGCACAACCTAACAGACATGAAGAAGACAATCTTTTCAGAAGGAAAGAGTTGCAAGGTTTTTGTAAGAATCTACCTTAAAGAAAAATTCACCCAAGATGAAAGAACTCAAGCACAAGCACATAATAGACCAAAGTATGATTAGAATAACAATATAGTATTCAATTCAATGAATAAGTACACTAGGACTACCTATTTATAAAGGCCTCTAAAATGCTTCTAGAATGCCTAGGAGTTAGCACACTAATAAGTCTTACAACCAAGCACATGTCCACTAGGAGTGGAATATCCTCCATTAAGCATAGGAGATAATGCAATGATTAGAGGATAAGCCTACAAAGGTGTGGCACAAAAAATAATGTTGTAGACACCATGTGCTTAATTAGGAGTGCAAACAATTGTGTTGTCTACATGACAACTCAGTTAATTATGCAAACTCCAGTGTTGTAGACACCATATGTTGAATTAGAGTTTCTTACTTCTGTATTGTCAACATGACAACTCATAAAAGTACGCAAACTCCTAAATGTCAACCTAATAAATAATAAAATAATTTATTGAGCTAAGTAAACTTAAGTAAAGTGTAAATAGTGAATACTTATTTACACCAACACCCCCCCCTTAAGTGCAACTTAGGGGAATGCACTTAACCTCACAAATGCATGATGGGTCCCGTCTACAAGGCCATGTTAGGTACCCATGTACAAAATAAAAGCTCTACATACAATGTGGTGTATTGAAATCTCTCATAAAGTGGGGAAAGAGGGGAAACCTCATGGGAAAAACCCTCCTCCAAAAAGAGAGAAGTACAATAAAGAAGATGAGAGAAGAAGACCTCATATGAGGAAAAGATCCCTCCTAGAAGAAAGAAGAGAGAAGTCAAGGGACTCCCCTTTATACAATATCCCATACCCCAAAGAGACCTCGCAAATGAATATACTTGACCTCAATGAAGGGTTTGGTGAAGATATTTGTGACCTGCTCTGTTGTAGGACAATATTATAATGCAATGATCTACTCATTTATCAGCTCTCTAATGTAGTGCATATGAACCTCAATGTGTTTGGTCTACTGATTCTAAACTAGATGTTTAGAGATCTCAATAGAACTTTTATTATCACAATGTATGACTATAGGTTTAGGTAGATCAAATCCAAACTCCTTCAGTATGTGTTATAACCAAAGAGCCTCTATAGCTGCATTGATAGCTCCTCGATACTCAGTCTTAATTGAAGAAAGAGTGATATTATTTTTTTTCTTAATCTACCAACAAATGGGGCTAGAACCAAGGTGAAACATGTAACCTAAAGTAGACTTGCAAGAATCAAAATCGCCTGCATAGTCTAAGTCTGTATATCCAACCAGCTAAAGTCTTGTACCTAGTACATAATGTATCCCATGTGTATTTGTACCCTGTATGTAATGTAAGATGCACTTGGTGGCCTTCTAATGATGTTCATGTGGGTCTTGCATGAAGTGAGAAACCATGCCAACTACAAAAGCTATGTCAAGGAAAGTATGTATCAAGTAGATGAGACTCCAAACTAACTATCTATATAATATAGCATCAACAAGTAGACTGGTACACTTGGCCTCTAACTTGACACCTTAAAGAAAGGGAGTAGGAGTAGGCTTGTATTCAAGAGCATACATGGGTTTAGAAAGTGTGATCCTAGCTAAAAACTATGTGCTCTTAATACCAAGGACATAATGTAGTAATCCCAAGTTTGTCATAGCAAATATATCCTACAAAGAGATCTTGACACTAGCAATGATGGATGAAGTACTTCATGTAATGATCAAGTCATCTACATAAAGCATGAGTATCAAATGTGAGTCATCCTTCTAAAGAATGTAAACATTTGAATCAGAATGACACTTGGTGAATCCTGCTAAGAGTAAGAAGGAATCCATCTTGGCATACCAAGCCCAAGGAGCCTCTTTAAGACAATAGATAGACTTCTTCAATCTAAAAACCATAGTAGAATCCTGTATGAACCCCTATGGCTGCTCCATATAAATCTCCTCATGAAGATCACCATTCAAAAAGGAACTCTTTACATCCACCTAATGTACAACCCAATCATGAACTCTAGCAATAGCTAGTGTCAAGCAAATGGGGTTCATCTTGGTGATTGGTGTAAAAGTTTATATATAGTCAACACCTAGAGCTTGTGAGAAACCTTTCGCAACTAGTATGGCCTTATGCTTATCCATACTTCCATCCACTACAAATTTGGTTAGATAGATCCACTTACACTAAATTAACTTTCTTTTCTTAGGAAGGGGAACTAAGTCCCAAGTGTTTTTTTTCATCAAAAAGTTATATTCTTCCTCCATGGCCTTGTCCCATTGTGGAATCTCTAATGCTTCCTTAAATGAGTGTGGATCTGAAGCAATGGCTATATAAGCATGTGGAAATGATTTTTGTTGTGACCTTGTCCTTCAAGTGTCTGAAGGATTCCCTGCCAATGAACCTATTAAATCAAGAGTCTTTTGTGCCCAACGAGGTTTAGTGGAAGAAGGAATTTCCTCAATTGTTTTTGGACCCTACAAAGGTGGTTGTTTAGAAAGTAAAAGTTTAAGGAATCTCATCTTTTGAGTAACTATCATCACTATTATCACTTTCCATGAAGGAGGAAGAAGGAGGAGTTGAAGAAGCCAAACTTGGATAAGTTTCTTCAAAGTGAACTCTCCTCTCAAAAAATATTTCATGTGTCTCTAGATCCATGAGTTTGTATGCCTTAAGATGGTTAGGATATCCAACAAATATATAGGGTTTTCTTTGAGGTTCCAATGCCTTTCTCTTTTGTGGAGGTATCCTTGCCCATGTTGGACAACTAAAAACTTTAAAGTTCTTTACACTTGGTTTTCTACCACACCAAGCCTCAAAAGGTGTAATTCCATCTAAGGCCTTATGGGGACTTTTGTTTTGGATGTATTTGGCACAACACGTGGCTTCTACCTAAAACACTTGATCTAGAGACTTATGTTGAAGCATACAAGTGGTCATCTCCTTAAGGGTTCTACTCTTCCTTTCAGCAATACCATTCTATTGTAGCGTATATGCAATTGAATATTGAAGATCAATACCCTCATGAGTACAAAAGTCTATAAGCCCGGAGTTGACATATTCCCTACCATTATCTATTTGTAGAATCTTGATGGCTTTCCTTGACTGCTTAACATCTTGAGCTTTGAAGGTGATAAACTTATCAAATACTTCACTCTAATGAGCAAGAAAAAAGACCCAAGTGTAGCATGAAAAGTCATCAATAAAGGTGAGAACATAGAAAGCCTTACCAAAAGATGGTACTGGAAATGGGCCAATTACATCACTATGAACCAATTCAAGAACAATAGTAGCCTTCCAAGACTTCCCCTGTCATATTTCTCTTCGGGATGCTTGCCTGCTTCACAACCTGGACATACACCCTATTAGCACTATTCTAAGTTACCATTATTCTTGATTTTTCTAAGCTTTCCCTAAACATGCTCATTTTAGTTATCGAAGTTTCTTCCATTATCTCATGTTTCCCTAATCATTGAAAAACATTGTACAAAATTACCCATGCTATTTGTTGCATCTTGTATATTCTAAACCTTTTTGAACCCCTTTGAACCTTGGTTCAAAGTAGTTCAAAGAAGTTCAACTGAAGGGATTTATACTGACCATTTTCCTATAGGTAATGCACGCCAAAGACTAAAAAGTGTCCCTTTGAACTACTTCAAACCCCTTTGAATCTCATTTTGAAGCAATTTGAAGAGATTCTATAACTAAGGCTTTTCAACAGAAAGTGATTGTGGTTGGTTGAAAACTCTCAATTCCCAAGGGATTAATTGACATGTCAGAAGGTAATAATTAAAAGGTGTGCCTTAATTTCAAGCATAAGGAAACCCATCATCATGACTCAAGATGGGAAATCTTTCACCCTAGAAGAAGATTGGGTGTCAAACGAAAGTAATCATTGTTAGAATAGCCACTAAGGGAAGTTATTTAATAAAGGGTCTTGTCAAATGATTTCAAACATGCAAACCTAGCCATGACTAATTTTCCATGAATTCCTCATTATAAGATCATACTTTTTCCTATATGTTCCTTCTTTTTCTTTAAAAAGAACATAAGCTTCTTCTTTGATTATTATGCAAAAGAAACATTTGAAGGAGGAGCGACTAAGAGATAAGGAAATTAAGTTCTTTTTCTTAGCAAGTTACAGGTGAGAACATAGAAAAACCATCTCTTTGTTCTACCATCTATGTTCTTGTCAAGATAAAATCAGTTTTGGGCTTTAATTTCTTTGTTTGAGGTGAAATTTGTACTGCATTTCTTTGGGAATGTTTCAAGTCTAGAATGCAAGAGACCCATCATTAGTGATACTAATTTAGAAGGTGTTAAATTAGAAAAATTACAATCCAATTTCCTTGAGTGAGCTGATAAAATGAATGGTTGTATGGAAATCTTGACTAGTGGCCTGATTGAAGCTGTAGCTTTTCCTCCTACTTTGTAAAGCCCTAAATTGCTTCAACTATGTATTGATCACTATGATGTGAGAAGTAAAAGTATCTTAAACAAGGATGGAGAATCTTTGTTGTCTATTTCTAAGGAAACCATTGACTTGGTTTTATGCCTTCCTGAATGCACATTTGCTCTATTTTCTCCTATCCAATCCCTAGCCGAGTATGAGGAAAGCCCAAGTAAATATCAAAACATCCTAGCTAGGAAGTGGATAGAAACCAATTATGGTGGAGGTTCAAGATTGCCCAAGATAGTCAGTAAAGATCATATGAAACCCCATATTCATGATCTTGTAGTGTTGTTGCATTAGGTTAAGGGTTCAGCTAATGTTTTCCTTTTTGAATAATGGATGTTTCACTATGTAGAGATCATTTTAAAAGGGGAGCAGTGGATGGATTAGGCTAAAGTAATTGCTAGTTCATTAAAAAGCCAGCTCAAACATGCTAAGGAGTCTAAGGAAAATTTTTGCATGGCCTCTTACCTCAAATATTGTATTGCTTGTGTCAGTAACATCATCTCCCTCCCACATGAAACTTGGTTTGAAGAAATAACGGTCTATCAATACTGCCCCCTACTTCAAAAGGATAGGGTGTTAGAAAATTTTAGAAAGGTACATGATGTACTGATAGAAAGTGTGCATTTGGCCCTAAAAAAGATGCCCATGCCTAGATTGTCCTCAGAAGCCCAAAAATTGATTCAAAACTATGGAAGTTATTTCATCCTATTTCCTAAATTTACTTTTTTGAGGGTAGGTGTGTTTGAGGATGAACCAATGAAGTTGCCATGTTATGCACTCAACTATTTCATTTTGGTTGAACTTTGCAGACAAATATTTTCTATAATTATAGATAATCTACCTCAGGAAAATTGGGAGTCAATGTTTCCCATCAAACTCAGTTCTTTAACTTGTAGTAACATGATTAACACATCAATCATAGGGAGTGACTTGCTTGGTTTTGATTTTGGGTCTTATCAAGGAAGAAAATATTTTGACAATAAGTGGTTTGCAGCTCAAGTTCTTGGCTTAAAAGGTTAGTCATCTACACTCCCACATTTGGGAGACTTGTAGCAAGATTTCAAAAATGAAGAAGTGTTAAAGAGAGACCATTCAAGACTAACACTTCAACAAATTAATTCCCTCAAACTCAAATTTCAATTAGAAGGGGTAGTTGAAGATGGTTCGAACATTGTTGAACTAGGATGGGAAGAGGCCAATGAGTTAAAATGGTTGGAAGTGGATTGGAATCATGAAGAGGAGAATGACATAAATCTAAGAACTAGAATCATCCTCACCCACATGGACAACTGGCTAAGGAGACAAAGCATGAAAATATTCAATGAACCACTATTTGGAAGAGTTTCTTTCTTTGAACCACTGACCTCTAACATTCAAGTTTCATCTCCTATTGCAGGTAGTATATTGACTCCTAGGAGGTAGAAAAGAATGTCATCTCCTGTACAGAATATGGCTTCTAGAACTAAATGTAAAACCAAGTCTAAGGCCCTCATGCAGCAAGAAATTTAGAAGGAGAAGATGATGACCCAAGGATAGGATCTAGGTGACAGTCTCAATTTTTCAGACAATCCTACTGGTGATGTGTAGATGATTGAAGCCCCCAAAAAAGACCAACCTAGGTTCATGATTCCTACCAGAGATACTCAAGTAATCTTTACTAATCCTATTATTCCATCCTAGCTATTCAACTTGGTTAGCAAGAAAAGGAATCTACAACTAGTGTCTACACCAGTGAAGGACATTGTAACCAAGTATGCAACTCATGGCTCCAAAGTTAAGAACCTAAAAATTGATGCCTATTTTATTAAAGATCTCATGACTAGAAAATTAATAGTAGAAGTAGCCACCTATAAGCAGAAAATTGAATCTAGTGATATTGACACTAAAGTTCTTAAGGTAACTTCTGTCGAATTAGGAACTATTAATAGGAGCACGGGTAATCAATTCTTCAAGTTCTTTGTGGATCACTTGCTAACCCAATCAGAAAAAGATAGTAAAGAATAAAATAAACTAAAGGCATTGGTAGTGATCATGGATGCCTACATAGATTCATTGATGAATCCTGGGGCCCTTCCAGTGGTTCAAACCCCACAATCCTTTAATCCTAATTATGTAGATAGCCAACAATTGGTTAAACAAATGCAAAAAGAGAAATTGTATTTGGATGCAATAAAGGACTAGATAACTTCAATCCTTAAAGAGGGCAACAAATTTATTCTAGATTTCACTACTACATATGTTGAAGGGGAGACACTCTTGGGTGAAATTAAAACTCTTACACTAGGATGGGAGTCTGACCAAAACTGATGTTAGGCCATTGTGTTTCAGATTACTAAAGTTGAGAAATACAGGATACTCAAATTTTTGAGTGAAAATCATATGAAAACTATAGATTCCTATATGTTTTTTATCCTAAAAAAATAATATGGACTAGAAAGAATCAATCTACAAGAAGTCTATTCAACAAATGGAATCCATTGAAAATAAGATTGCTAGGATGCATGAAGAGCTTTTAAAGGATCTAAAAATGGTAAACCCTATAGGAATTCCATGGTTCGATGATGGCAATATGGATTCTAAGACACTAAAAAAAAGCTTCAATGACACAATTATGAAGATTAAAGACACTGACACACCCAATGCTAGTGATTTCACCATGCTAGCAAATATTGAGTCCATGTTGTATTTGAACAAGAATGTCATACCATGGCAATGTCTAAAGATCAAAGAGTTTAGATGGTAAAAAGATGCCTATAGATCCAAGCTGTTGAGTTTTAAGAACCGACACTCTCACACAATGCAAGAGTTCATGAACACCTTCAGGAGCTAGATGTTGGCAAAGAAAACCACAGGCATGGAGGAGAAAACTAGTGATGAAGCCTGATTGGAACAGTTACTTTCCGTTGTTTCTTTTTTGAAACTATTTCAAAACTATTTTTATTTACTGTAACTATTTTAACCGAAAGGTTGGGCTTTAGTGGAGGCCTTTTCAAATATGTTTAAAACTATAAATGTTGGGGCATTGAACAAGTTAGGGGTTAGAATCTAGTAATTTAAAATATATACTTTAATAAAGTTAGTTCTTTTAATATAATTGAAATAGCAATAGATAGATAGAATATTTATAAACACTCTTTTGGATGACTATGTGCTAAAGAAAGTTTTTGAATATATATATCATCTTTGATCATGCTTTAAAACTTGGAGTTTTAAGTGACTTAGTCATTGTTACTTTGTGAACACATGATCTATTGTATTGGATATCTATTGTTATCTTTCTGTAGTTTATGTTAACTAATTTTCTTGAATGATTACTTTGAAGTTACTGTAATATTTAGTTTCTTTCGGATAAGATTGTTTTTGGTGAAAAGACTATGGGATTTTCATTCTTTCTTGTGAAAAAAAAAATATACTATCACCTCACTGCTTAAGAGTACGTGAGAGTACCTTATGCTCTTTCTGGTAAAAGTGTGCAACTGATCTTTGTTAGTTTCCTTGAATTCATTGATAGAATTTACAAAGGGAGTTGTACCTATAAATGCAAAGAGAAAACAAATAACATGAAGTTTTCTCAACTATTGTGAACATTTTTGTGTTTTCTATATCTTGGGTATAGGGTAAATTATTATTGAGTAATTAGAAAATATAATCCATTCACTAACACACCCTCTAAATACTTGACTTGTGGTAGACCAATGACCATATCCTTGCTGCTAAGTTGTTGAAGGTAGTGATAATTGAGATGTCCAAATCTCTCATGCCATAGTTTACTTTGTGAATTTGAATGAGTCAACAAGGCAAGGAAAGTGGACTTGGGCATAAAATAAGAAAAAGAGTAAAGTCTTGTCTCAAGATTAGCCTTTCCAACCACCACCATAGAATCATCTTTGAGATTTTTCACCATAGTTGTATCTAGAAGTAACTCGACTTTGTTGCCACATCCATAGTGACTTATTTGATAGATGGAGAGAAGGTCGGTACTAAGTTTAGGAATATGAAGAACATTCTTGAAGACACCATTGTCCAACTCAACATTCCCTTTCCCTTCAACTTCCACTTGAGTGTCATTGCCCACATAGATGTAAGGTATATTTGATGGTTTCAAAGAGGAAAAATGCTCCCTTGAAGCACCCATATAATGTGTAGCTCCTGAATCAAGAATCCATTCCTTAACATTATTTGTAATTGCTATCAAAGCTTGTCCCTTACCTTTTGAGGTGGTTGAAGATCCCTTATCCTTATAGGCATTTGGTACATCAATTTTGTGTTTCCTCATTAGGCTTACCAATTCATCAATCTCCTTATCCTTACACTCATGTTTATCATGACCATTCTTCTTACAATAGGCACAATTTTTCTTCTCCCTTTTGTTAGAGTTGTTCCCATTATAATTATCTTTGGAAGAATACTTGCCTTGTTGTGAGGAAGATTTTTGAGTAGAAGAAGATTGATGTGAGGAAGATTGTTGTTTAGAGGAGAATTTTTGTGTGTCATCTTGTGGCTTAGCCTTCCACTACTTCTACTTCTTGTTGGATTTTTTACCACTTGAATTCCCTTCATTAGCTACCAAGGCTTTGGTCTTGGAAGAGTTGAGAATTCCCATACTCACTAAATTGTCATGTTCTAAGACCAGCATTTCTAAAAGTTTCTCGAATGAAGGCTTAGTGTAGGCACTACTCATTTTTAATTTAAGAGTACTATAAATGGAAATAAAAGGAGAATATTTAGGTGGAAGATGATTCTTTATATATTTGATCATCTTTCCATCCTTGATGGGTTCACCACAATCCTTAAGTTGTGCCCTATACATGTCTACTTGGGTAAGATAATCTTTGATGGTGTCAAAATTCCTAGGATCCAACTTGAGAAGTTTTTCCTCAATGGTGTAGGCCATGTCTTCATCTATGGTCCCATACAATGCTTCAAGTTTAGCCTAGACCTCTATTGGATTGGTAAGTTTCCTAACATGATATTTGATAAGATCTGAGATATTCCTTAGTAAGGTTCCTAGGGCCATTTCTTGTTTGGATTCCCAGTCTTCTTTTCAAGCCTCATCAAAATCAATCGAACATTTCTTTGCTACACCAGTTACATAATGCAACAAACCTTTTTCAACCAATGATTCCTTTATTTTTTCTTTCCAAGTAGCATAATTATGTGGAGTTAACTTTGAGAAAGAACTCATAATGCAAGAGCACAATATTAAGGAGACACAAAACACAACACATGCCCCCCTTTCACTCAATCAAAAATCCCCCCCCCCAAATGAAAAATTTTAGCACTTTATATGTAGTGCATTTACAATAGGCCACTTGTCAAAATGGACAATGTGGGCTTCTAATTTTTTTGTTTACAACCTCCTCTTGGAGTTTAAATCTAAAACTTTACAATGTAGCTCAGAAATGCAACAATTGTGAAGCAATATAGGGTAAAATAGGACCTATTTCTGAAAGTGGTATTTTTGTCCACACAAGTCTATAATTTGATTGTATATCTAGAAAGTAGATGAAAAAATATGCACTTTCAAAAAAATGGAACCTAATTTCGAGTGCAACTGAGTCTGTACAGAGCTTTTAAAGTTGCAAAATGCAAGATTGGATAGGTACAGTCACAAAAAAAAATGTTATTTCTAACAAATCTGTGCACCAAAATTAGAGAAGAATAGCACCACTAAAAAATTTAGGAAATTATAACCAAAATTTAAAAAAATTGCACTTGATTTGGAGTCCAAATGACTGAGTTATAGCCTCTCAAAGATGAACTATCAAATCATAACTGAATTTGGAGAGGGGTCTAGAGAGGAAAACACTAAGTTAAATTTGACAATCAAATGACCGTTATAGCTGTTCAAAATTGCCTAAAAATGACAGTCAGATAGCTATCAAATTTAGGCTCATAAAATGTTGATGTCAGCAAAAAAATCCCCCTTCGTGATGTGGAAATGACATTAGTGGTATGCATGGTAGGTATAGATAGTACACATTGTAGTATGACATGGCATAGTATGGTTGGTCCACATGTGCAGTGTTGATGTAGAGGTTCTACACTTACATGTCAGACACGTACAATCCATATGGAGGTTGATGTGTCACTATCTTTCTATCTTTACACATGTTGGAGGGGTCTAACGATGTGTGGCCTATAGATGATTAATCCATGTGTCAAGTGGGCAGCAAAGGATGGTCTTACATGGAGTGTTCCATTGTTCGAAGTTGTTATCATAGTCAGAAGGTAGTCATGCTAGTTTCTAGGAAAGTTCTTGGCCATTTGAGGTAAAAGTAGTAGTTGTTGAGTTGCTTGAATGGCCAAGAGAAGTTGAATACAATAGGAGCTTGCAAGTGGCCAGAAAGTTGAAGATCGCCAATGGTCAAAGATTGGTTGTTCAGTGAGGAGTTGTTCAGTGTACAACAGCTAAAAATAAATAAAATCATTGGTGTCAGTGCAAAGTTTGATGAAGTGTGGGACTATTAGTCCCACATGCCCCCTATATTTAGTTATGGGGGTGTATAAAATAAAGAGACCGCTGACATGAAATCAAACAAGGCCGCCACATTTGAGAAGCTAGTCTTGTGACCACTGGTTGGCTATGAAGGCCAGTGCTAGTAAATAGAATATGTTGCCAAATAAATAAAGTGTAGTCATCAATTTAGGTGGTGTGACCATTGATTAGATGGGAATATTCTACCAAATATTCTCTATAGGGGTCAAGGTTTCACCGCCCAATTCCTGCAAAAAAAATTATCTGCAGGCCCTGTAGGCTGAAAATATTTTTCAAAAATAGGAATTTAAAAATGCAAAGAAAAATATAGATCTAAAAAATAAATTAACAAATCTAATAAATGACCATACCAGATTTGCAAATCAGGCCTTCACATTCCAGTTTGCCAAAAAAATTTGCCTCAAAATTGACTATTGTCTAATATAGGCAAATTTGTAGTTGATTTTCACCGAATCGATGCTCCAGATGTAATGGCGAGGTCTGTTTTGGCTCTAGACACTCCCAATTACTACAGATGCTCTTGATTTGAATCAGGTCCTTCAAGAGGTAAAGCAACAAAGTTCTCCAATGGCTATGTGAAGGGAATCTCCCTCAACTTTGATACCATGTAAGAATTTTCCTTAGGGAAAATTCACCCAAGATCAAGGAACTCAAGCAAAAGCACAAGAATAGACTAGAGTATGATCAAAATATCAATATAGTATTCAATTCAATGTATAAGTACACTAGGAGTGCCTATTTATAAAGGCCTCTGGAATGCTTCTAGAATGCCTAGGAGTTAGCACACTGATAAGTCTTACAACCAAGCACATGTCCACCACGTGTGGATTATCCTCCATTAAGCACAAGGGTTAGTGTGATGATGAGAGGATAAGCTTAAAAAGGTATAGCATGAAAAATAATGTTGTAGTCACCATGTTCTTAACTAGGAGTGCAAATAACTTTGTTGTCTACATGACAACTTAGTTAATTATGCAAACTCTAGTGTTGCAGACACCATGTGTTGAATTAGAGTTGCTTGCTTCTATGTTGTCAACATGACAACTCATAAAAGTATGCAAACTCCTAAGTATCAATGTAATAAATAATAAAATAATGCATTGACCTAAGTAAACTTAAGTAAAGTGTAAATAGTGAATGCTTATTTACACCAACAGTTTTTCAAATCCTACCTCAAATTTGCCACTTGAAATGTAAGACAACACAAGCCAAAACACATGATCCAAAATACTCTTGACACTCTAACTTCAATGTCAAACCACCAAAAGACTATAAAGAACTCTCCAAAAAGACTCCAAAAAATGTGTATGTAAAATGAAAAGAAAAGTCTCTAATAAAGGAAACCTACCCTCTAGGGTTTCTAACATACACAACTTTAAAAAGATCACTTAAAATTTAAATAATGATTATTTTGATTTATTAATCCTCCCTCATGCAATAACTTAATTTATTAATACTATATTTATGCATGGACAATTAGTCACAAATAATTATTTAATTAGTTGTTAATATGTAATAACACTCTAATATTATGCAAAGTAGCAATTCAATATTATTACTTTCTAATTATAAATTAAACTCTAATTTTCCTTTAATATTTAATAAAATTCTCAATTTCTATACATTAGACTTTGAATTAATCTTCTTAATTAAATCTAAGTATTTTATTAATTTTAATTAGTAGAGAGCATATTTTCACAATCCATATAATTCTTAGAATGTTTCTGGATTCAATTGTGTTATTATTTTTTCATATATTTAATTAATTATATATATCTTTAATTAATGTAATCACCCAAAAATTGTCATCTAGACTATGAACCCTTTCTAACAATTTTGCTTAATTTATCCATTTCTTATTCTTGATCAAATCATCACTTTGCTATTTATTTCATTATAACCTATGATTTGACCACTTTATCCTAAGTCTTTTATTTAATTGAAAGAAATTACTCTATTTTAATTAAATAAAATTTCCCCAAGTCTCACTTATCCTAAGTGTGCACACATAAAGCATTATTCTTATTTTTAAAATAAAGGAAATTTTCTGTTTGTCTCACATGAGGTGCACTTTTCAAAGTGGGTGAAATCTTCATTCTCCTCCACACATCTCTCACCTATTTGAACTCCACCATTGATCTTGATTAGGTGAGATTCTTATACACATGGATCACTCAAGATGCCTTCTCCACCCTTGATTAGACCTCTCTTGTCTCTTATTCTCAATTGTCCATTTATCTTTAAAAGAGAGAGCTCTCTAATCACTCAATAACTTTATGCTTTTTACTAACATTATACTGCAAGATTTCTAGGTGCTTTGGAGCTTTGAAGGACTTTCAAGTACCCTTTCATTTGCATCTCATATTTTCTTTTCCATACTTGCATCATGACACTCGTAGTTTATATTTATTTTATGCTCATAGCTTAGATCACCTAGTCTAAATAAGAGGCTTTGTAATCTTTCATACTTGTTAGTTTTCATCTTGCATCTCATTCAGCTTAGCTTTCATCTTGCATTGCATCACATAGTGATTCTTAGATGCTAGAATTATTTCTCCCATCTTTGAATCTTCCATTCTATGGTGCACCTTACAAGGGTTTCATAAGCTAGGTTAATTTGATAGCCATCATCTCATAGCCTTTGCACATCATAGATATGAAGCTATAAGCCACCTCTTGGGATGCTCTTCATCATGGGTATTTTCTCAAGAATAAGGGTTTATAGAAGTGTGCCAACATTTTGGTAGACATTTTTTGGTGCCCACCATGATCAATATGTCCTATCTAATCAACATCTAAATATAAATAAAGAAAAAATATTCAAGAGACCACAAAGGTCTACTACCCAAAGAGATGAATCAAAGAAAATATGAGTTGCTAATCTATTATTGAAGAAATGAACTCTAAATCTTACAAAGGAAAAGAAAAATTAAAAGCTATATGGATTCCCAAGTCTCTTTTAAAAGACTTGAATATTAAAAATAAATCAAAGTTTACATTCAAGCTTCCAAAGGCTTCCACTCCATCTTCTTCCAAGCATCTTCCTAAAAATATTCCAAATCCTTCCACACCATCTTCCTCCAAAATTACTCTACTATCTCATATATCAAAACCTCAAGCCATTTCCTCCATAATTCCTAGGGATGGCATGCATCCCCATAGAATAGTAGGGCCCAATATCGATAGCTAGTCTTGATTGATGCCCCACCCCCATATCGAGTGGTTGCATCACTCATTCAAATGCTCATGGCTCCATCATTTCACAACCCTTCAAGGTGTATGTGAATTTTTCTCTTTCCTATTTTCTCACTTATCCTTGTGCGGTCTTCTCAAACCTACACTTACCTACTATCCATACTCCTAGCTTTCCAAGGTATGATCTCTTATCCTCCATATACCTTTCTATGGTCTTGGCTTATAATGGCTTATCCTTCCAATGGGAGAACTATCCAATTTGTAAAAGCTCAAACTCTTTCCAAAAAATTCAAAACATTCAAAAAAGAAAGAAAAAGTGGCTTGGTGAAAACCTGGTAAATAGACACCTTGGTAAAAAAGTAAAGAGAAATAAATCCATCCTATGGTGTGAAACACTTCCTGTGGCACCTTGGATAAGTACCATGATGAAAACTTGGCAAATAGGCATTACACTTAATTCCTTTGTTTACCCATATATTCCCTCTTTCACCTTTATCTTGACAACATTGAGTTATTCATGCACATTGACTATCTTATCTATCACTTCCTTGTCATGACCTTACTTATTTCATGGCCTCCACAAATGAGCTTTATCCTTATCATTCTACAATATCACAATCCTATCCAATTGACCCCTTGGTCTTGATCACAGAAAGAAAAACATGGTTCTCATAGGCCTCATGACATGTATACTCTTTTAGATGACACACTTTCATGTTATCTCACTTATTTTCTTCCACTGCTTATCTCATATTCTATCTCATTTATTGGCTTCCACTACTTATCCCATATGTTATCTCTCTTATTGGCTTCCACTTCTTGTCATAAATGTTATCTCACTCATTTCTTCCATTGCTTATCCAAAACCTACTTAATTTGGGTATTTTACCCTTTTCCTAGCTACGATACTCTTGAGGAGCTAGTCCTTGAGGATAATTTTCACTTGCTTCATATTCTTCTTTCTCCATTATTATTTCTTATCCATCTTAACTACCTTGCTAATCCATCATTTCCTACACCTTGCTTGAAATTGGGGAAAAATAATATGATCTTGTTTAAGAGCTAGTCAATTTATACCAAGTGGTTAAAACCTAGAAATAGGGGCTACTTGAGACCCTTGCATCTATGATTCTATGTATATCAGCATCTCGCTTGTGCTCATGAACCATTCATCTCATTTTTATTTGCCTTGTCTACCTTGGAACTGACTTTCATCTATGTCTAGGGGGCACAAATTGTCTAATCTTATCAGGGTCTCCTAGTTGTGTTGGTATTTCTTTGGTAGCTCACTGAATAGTATTCTTCAACACTTCCCTTGACATCAAGTGTTTGACAACACATATTGAATAATTTCACTATAGTCTAGGTGTTGTGATACTTCTCATTGGTAGACTTGAGTCCTAAAGAGACAGTCATGTGACTTTCACACATGCACATTAAACTAAACTGGCTGAGACTTGTTGGATTTATTTCTCTTTGTGTATTATCTATGATGGTTTCTTTGATGAGTGTTCCCTCCCTAATATTCTCTCAAGGATGTCATGGACTAGAAGACTGGGAACATGAGGCATGTTTTTTTTTTTTTTCTTTCTCCATATAGATATAACTTATCAATCTTAGGTGTCTTGAGATTCATGCTTTACATGCTTGACACTTAGGGTCCACAACATATCATCCTTGTCCATTTTTAAGTGTGTGCTTATGGCCATCTTAATATTTGGTGTCTTGATGCAAGCATAATCTTTCTACACTAAACCTAGGGAATCTAACTACACTATCATCTTGACCTTAATGTCTTTGATGCATAACTTGGGTACCCACATACCTATCTGATATAGATCATATTCATATCTTCATAGTTATACTAGTAGTGATTGTATGATATTCCAATGTCCCTAATAAGGCTTGATGATAAAAACTAGGACCTACTTATATAACCCTTGCAATTTCACCTTTGCATGCTAGCTTGTATTCTATGGTTCATTTTTAGTTTAGCTTTGTATTTTGCATTTTGAGAGAGTCCTCTTTATCTTTCATGGATTTACCAGTCAAATACGTTCATCCTTTTGATTCTTAACAATAATGTCTTCATCACTTTTGAGCTTGTCATCTCATCATCTTTTATTTTCCTATCATCAAAAGGGTTCATCTTATCATCACATATATCTACCCTTTTGACCTAATTTTGGAACTCCTCTAACTTGCATGAAAATTGCACCCCTACTTGATTTCAACATTCTAGATCCATTTTTGGGGTTGAAATTGAAATTCAAGTTCCTCTTGATGGTAAAAATTGTATTTTAATTTTTTCCTTATTTTGTGTAGTTAGATAACCTTTTGAGGCCTAATCTTCAAATCTTGTTGGGGTATTAATTATTTGTGCTCTCTTTCACTCTTCTTACTAATTCCATTTCATTTTACTTCACCATTCTTCTTTCTTTGACCTAATTCTAATGTTTTATCTTTCTTGGTTAAACTTAGTCAAACTGCGACAAATTTTCATTGTTTGGTGGTCACTCTTTGGTCTTAATAACTTTTCTATCATCATGGAATTTTCTTTATCCAGATTTGATCTAGGCTCATTTATGCATCTCCTCTATCTCATTTTGATTTTGATCCTGAGGGGGAAGGAATATTCTATTATTTCTCCAAAAAAAATTACTATGGTTGTTTATTTCTTAGAAACATATGCTTGACCTTTCCATTCTCCCTTGATTCATCTACTTTCTTTGGCTACTTGGCTTGACATATCAATGCTCATCATGGGTATATATATTGTTTACCTCTCTCCTAATGCTCAATTCTATTTCTAACTAACATCTTTAGCTAATAAGGCAAACAAAGGAGAAGCAATTTTACTAAAGTTCTGAATGAATCTCCTATAGTATCTAGCGTGACCAAGGAAACTCCAAACATCTTTTTGTGTCAAAGGTGTGGGGAGATCTTGAATTATTTGGATCTTTTTGGGATCAACCTCTATACCTTTTGATGAGATTAAATGACCTAAAACAATCCCTTATGTCATCAACATATGACATTTCTCATGGGTTAAAGACAAATTAGTATCAATACATCGCTTAAGCACTTTCTCTAAGTTATCTTTGGCTTCTTCAAAGGTATTTCCATGAATAGTAAAGTCATCCATATAGACTTCTACACAATCATTAACTAGATCAGCAAAGATGCTTAATACTACACATTGAAATGTCGCAAGAGCATTACATAACCCAAAAGAAAGAACATTGTATGCAAAGGCTCCCCATGGACAAGTAAAAGTAGTTTTTTCCTAATCTCCTAGGGCAATGCGGATCTGGTTGTAACCACGAAATCCATCCAAAAAGGAAAAGAATCACTTCCCTGCAAGAGTATCCAAGACTTGATCAATAAAAGGTAATATAAAATTATCTTTCTTAGTAGCCTTATTTAAAGCTCGATAATCAAAACAAATACGCCACTTACCATTTTTCTTTGGAATGACAACCAAGGGAGATACCCCTACTATCTGAAATTGGATAAATAAATCATACATTTAAAAAAATTTGGAGTTCCTCTTTGACAATATCACGCAAGGCAGGATTGAGTCAGCACTATGGTTATCAGACTGGGCGACTTCCCTCCTCAATATAAATGTGATGGGTACAAGTGTCAGGATGAATATTGTGCATGTCTTGATATTCCCATGCAAAAGCATCTTTATGTTCTTTCAGCATACTTATGAGATCCTTAACCTGAGCTGGTGTTAATTGTGGATTAATATTAAGGATACGCCCAGGATGGATTTCCATAGGTTCATATGAGGTAGGTCTTGATGATGTTTCTAGTTTTTCTAAAGATAATAATGGACTATATAAACATTGATGTGGTAGAAGTTGATGTAACGTGAGGAAGTGCTGAATGGATCAAGGATTGCCAACTAAAGGAAAATTACCAAAAGGACAGTCAACAGTTGCGTGAGAAGGGAAAACCATAGTTTCTAGGATATCATTAGACTCATACCTATTCTGAAGAAAATTTACTAAAATGGCCTCATCAATTGGATCTTCAAAATATTGTACTTGCCCAATGGTGAGGACTGGAACATAGTCATCTGAATCACTATCGACCTAGGTTGGATCCTCGGTATCTAATAATGGTTGAGCAGGAGGATATAAGGTTAACTCTTTTGTTTGCTCACCATCAGAAATAATCATGTTACTTGATTGATAATTAATGTGGGCATTGGTTGCTACTAGCCAAGGTCTTCCAAGAATGAGAGGATATCCCCCCAACTTAGCTTTAGGCTTAAGGACCATGAAATCAGTTGGATAATCCCAACTATCAATGGAAAGAATGACATCTTCTATAACCCCTTCTGGTCTGACTAAGGAGTGATTAGCCATTTGAAGCACTGTAGGAGTAGGTCTAAGTCCCTCTAAGGATAATTTTATTTTTGTTTCGTTTGTCATTACATTTATGGCAGCACCTAAATCCACAAGTGTATTAGGAATAACAATTGTACCGATACTTACCTGGATAACAGAACTGCCAGGATCTGCATATTTTGGGATGTTGATATTTCCAAACATTAATTCTACAAGTTGTCTAATAACTTGCACAATTTTTGGATCCTTCTTTTTCGATCATCTGGTACATAGTTCCTATATCGTCTTATTATATACTAGTACATCCTTAAGAGCCTACAAAAGAGGAATTTTGATGTTAACATTGCATAATTCATTTAAAATATCAAACTCATGATGTGATGGCTCTTTATGCTCTGGCTTATGAATGAATCGATTAGGAAAGGGTGGTTCTTTTTCTAGCTCCTCTTCAAGTTCATCTGGGACCTCTGTGATAGTAGGTCCTTTAACAACTTTCCCAGATCTAAGGTGTACACCATCCAACTCAACCAAGTTAATAGGATAAGTAGGCAAATTAGTCACTTCACTATGATAGATTGGTTGAGGAGGTTTATCATTGGTATTTGGATTTGGTTGAGTTGGCATGGATGTGGGTTTAGGTAGTTGTGGTGGATTTGAAGGTGGGTTCGAAGAAGATGGAGGTATGGGAGGAAGAAATTGTTGAGGTTGTTGATAGGGGCTTATTAATGGTGGTGGAGGAAAGGACTATTGTGGAAAATAAAATTGTGTATAAGGTTGATATGATGATGGAGGAATTGGATATGAAGGTTGCGGCCTCCATGTTTGATGCCATGGTTGTGTACTAGGCTGAAAGCTTTGGGGCCATTGCTGATAAAGTTGAGGTTGTTGATAACCTCCATACCATGGGCCTTGGTTAGAGAATTGCTGAGGTGGTCCAAAAAAATATTCAATGGAGAACCCTCTAGGTAAAAACTCGCATCATGGAGCCATATAATAAATTGGTTCTTTAGTATATTTCATAGGAATCATCCCTTCAGGAAGAGGTTGTAGCATTGAAGTCTTACTAGCTTCCTCAAGTGATGCTACATGAGTTCGATTATAAGGGCAATCCTCCGGTCCGTGCTTCTTATGACAAGTTGGACAATATACTGCCAAGACCTTTTCAGCTTCCTCATGTTTCCTACGAGAATACAATGTGTCAATTTGTTTGCCATATGGTTTAATAAGTCAGTTTTAAGATCTTCCAATTAATTACCAATTTCACGCTTGGAAATACCCGATGCATTACCCATAGTAGAAAACTTACTTGAATTCTCGTGAATAGATCGATGAGACCGTGAATAATTCATGCATATATTGAAAATATCTTCAAAGGAAATTTTAGAAATATCACCTTTTCCAATTAAATTCAAGGCATCCATGGTTTCATCGTGAATCCCTATTAAGAAAAGCATCTTAATGGTTTTTGTAATCAAATCAGGATGTCATGAGTGTTGTAGGCTAAAGGCATTACATTCCAAAAAATATTCAACTGACTCTTATTCTTGTTGAGTCATGCAAAATATTTCATCCTATACTTTCTTGGTCTTACAGTACTCCTAATATTTGGATAGAAAAGAATCTTTCATTTGGTTCCATGTTCTAATGTCCCTAAGACTCATGAACCATCGTAATGCAGCATCTTTCAAAGTAGCTGGAAAGAGCTTTAATTTTTGTGCATCACTTTGATAATTGTAGCTATTACAAAGGACATCAAATTTGAATAGGAACATATCAAGATCCTTAGAGGTTGACCCTTGAAATACAGGAAGTGTTGAGTGAGGGATATTTTTCATAGGGGCATCATCAATGGGAGGCTAAATAGGAAATTCAAAGGTTGTATTATGTTGAACAATTTCATTCCTATTGTTTTCAGCATTATTTCCCCCTGCATTGTTGTTTTTGACATTGTCAGCCATGACTTCTTCAAAAACTTTGGTTGCCCAAGGTGTAAAATATGTTTTAAAGGGTTGTTTCTGAGGCTTTGGAGGCTTACTACACCTAATTTCGTATGATTTTACAAACTGTTCAGCAGTTTTAGAAGGTGTAGTAGGAGAGGTGAATTGAGAGAATGGTTGGATTTTAACTTCACCACTTGATTTGGTTTCAATGGTTGATGGATTTTTCTCTTTTTGTGATTTTTGATTTTTTGAGCTACCTACGGATTCCTTCTTAACAAATCTACCTTTGCTATCTCTAGGCCTATTCATGCACCTAAATGATTTACTGCAGTGGAAACCAAAGGTACTATCCTAAGAAAGGTCAATAATTGCTCAAGATTTCTCAAGGGCTCACTATTCCTATCTTGACTTATTATAGTTTCACGCCTTTAATATCTTTCCCCGGCAATAGTGCCAAAAATGTTGGGTAAAACTAAGGTTCAATTGGATGTTCTTTATATGGATATAGTCGAATCAAAAATTACCCTAAGAATGTCAATCTCAGAATTGTAGACTTATGAGAGTTGTCACGGCTATTTTCTCAACGGGTGAGGATAATAGATCAAGAGGTTTATGAGTGCAAGTACTACTTGCCAATAAATTGAACTGTTCAAGTTTCCACACATTTAAGATTACTTTTTGCAAAAAGAATTCTAATCTAATGTTCACACTTTAATAGTTGCACACAATGTCTTTATGAATACTATGATTATTATTAACACATCTCTAAATATTCACAAATACTCTTGTAATTAATTAATTATAATGTCTTTACAAATACTATTACAAAGTTTTTCCTGAATAAAAGGTTGGTCTAATTTTACTTGGATTGTGACAGGAGGTTTAGTGGCGGCAGGAGCTTATTTGTAATAAACTGAGTGCAGCAGGAAGTATGATAAGAGTAACAGGGAGTATGATTAGTGCCACAAGAAATATGGTGAATAGGATAGGAAGTCATTTAACAAATGGATGGAGATTTAAGTAGTGATAAAGCAATGATAAGTGAAACAATTACAAATGTTTCAGCCAACTATCTCATCAAGCAATAAAATCTTTGATTAACAATAACAGGCATCAATGAACTCTAATTATTGAGAAATATGTAAATACCCACATTCAAATTAATCTATAGAAAGATGCATAAAGAATCGATCACTGCAAAATACTTACAAAATAAACTAAAGTGATCTCACCAAGCTTCCCAAGAGGGAGCCCTCCTCTGGTTCATAGGGTGAGAGATGTCTAAAAATCAGCTACTACAGAGACTACACGTTCTTAATATCTCAAATTTCCAAAAGTAATATAACGAGAGTATTTTTCATATATCATGTGTTATCTGTCTTTGCAAATTACATTCACTTATATAGACTTAATAAGTTTTAACCGAATCAATTAAACTAGAATGACAAAACGGCCTATTCCCTAAATATGGAAGATAATTTGTTTTGGTCATTGGCCATATAACTATTTTACAAAATGATCTTGGCCCAAAATAACATACAGCTAGAAATTGTTTTGTTTTAAACATTCAAACTATTTGCTGAAAATATCATAGCAAAACTATAATTTTCAAACTATTCCTCCACTCAAACAGCTGGCTCCACTCTTACGTATCCTTTTTTTACTTAGCTCCTGTAGCAGCATCAATCACAATATATCATTTTCATAAACTTAATAACTTTTTAGGAACTATTATTCCCTCTTTAGAGAAGTACTTAAATATTCTAATTTCTTATCAATAGTTTAGCAAAAAGGGAATTTTATGCCAAAGAAGTGGGAAATGTATGAGGCAAAAGATTAACAAAAATAGGGCACTATCAAGACTCATCACATTATCCACCCTTAATTAAACCTCTCTTTACTTTTAATATCAACCATCCATTCATTTTTAAAAGAAAGGGCTCTCTCCTCATTCAATAAATTTATACTTTTTACTAGCATTATGTTGTAGGATTTCTAGGTGCTTTAGAGCTTTGAAGGACTTTGTAGCACTCTTGTGTTTGCATCTCATATTTTTCTTTTCATACTTCCATCATAACACTCTTAGTTTAGATTTATTTTATGCTCATAGCTTAGATCACCTAGTCTAAATAAGAGGCTTTGTAATATTTCATACTTGTTAGTTTGCATCTTGCATCTCATTTAGCTTAGCTTTCATCTTGTAGCACATCACATAGTGATTTGTGAATGCTAGCATTCTTGCTCCTATATTTGAATCTTCCATTCTATGGTGCACCTTGCAAGTGTTACATAAGTTAGGTTCATTTGAAAGCCATCATCTCATAGTCTTTATGCATAATAGATAGAAATATATAAGTCATCTCTTGTGATACTATTTTTTTGGTCTCACTAATGTTTCTTTCCTATCAGTGTCAATCACTTAGTCATATACTAGGAAGAATTAGGTTGTCATTATTGCAATCAAGCTACTCTATATAGGTTGAGTCATGAGATAGATTTATATAAAAACCTATATATATTGAGCTCTATAGGAGCCAAGCAAGTATATGGTCCCCAATTATTTACAATGTAAGTTAAGTCTATTTTTAACTTAGTAGTTTGAGCATGTTGAAGTCAAGTTACAGAAAAGGTACCAAGCATAATAGAGATTGAGTGCCAACAACATATACAGTGAGTTTCAAGTGTTAGAAACAATAAGTGTTGAACAACATAGAATTTACATTCAAGTCAGGAATGATACAAAATTTGAGGTAAACTATTCTAGGTCAACATGGATATGATATTTAATTCTTGTAGAGTTTGTTATAGAGATTTTTACATATTATATGACATGGATCACAAATCCCTATGCTCTATGATGAATGAATTAGATGAAGAAGCAAAAAGGAAGGATTTAGAAAACTCTTTATGAAATCTTTGAATAGAGCAGAACTTGACATAATTTTGTATGGTATGGTGAAGTGTGTGGTGATATGAAGGAGCGAACATGATATTCATGTGATTCAAGTGTGAATGTGTGAATATTGTAGAAGAGGCAAAGAGGTTTATTAATCTAGAATATATAAGTTATTATAGTTTGATTATATAAGTTATGCATGCATAAGAAATTGGATATGAGATGGTAAATGTGGTGAATGCATTATAAATTTTTTGAAAAGGTTTAAGTGTTACAAATCCTAATCCACCCCCTGCCCTCCTAGTATCTTGGCTTCCAATTTAGACTTCCAAAAAATGGCATTAGAGTTGAGTTCTCCTAGAGAAGTTTAACAACTTGGAGTTTAGATCTTGGCAATGGAGGCTTTTAAATTGGAGAAAGTTATTGACAAGAAGGTGATTGACATCCAACTCATACTGTAGAAATTTGAGGCAACAAGAAAATACCTAAAGAAATACCTTTAAAAAAAAAGGAATTGGCTATTCAGGACAAACAATTTTCTTATAAAGAGGTTGAAGCTAAAAGATTGTTTGAAATAGTAAATTCAAATGACACAAAATTTGTAGATCTATTAGATAACAATAGACTCCAGAATGAAGAAGTCGGAGGAATAAAAAGGGAACATGAGATTCAATTAGTAAGGATAAGCAAAGTGACTAACAAAAAGAAGAAAGTCAATGAAGACAACGTTGTCATTGAGGAAGACAAAATACTAATGACAAATAGACTTGAAGAAAGGATATTTGATGTATAAAAGCTCACAACCACTCAACTTGACATGATGAATCAACTGATGCTTGCAAATCAAGAATTGAATAGAAATCACATGGAAATAGAAAATATGAGATCACAGAAGGATTTGCTGAAGAATAAACTAAAAGTTAAAAAAGAATATGTGGAAAGATTCAACAATCCAAATGAAGAAATGAAATATTTTGAAGAAATAGTGAGGTCATTTGGAGGCACTTTTGGATCAAGAAATTTATCTACTAAGCAAGGAGAATCATCCAAGAATGGATAACTGAGAAATGGAAAGTCAAAGGGAAAAATCACATGTTATCATTGTGGAAAAATTGGTCATACTACAAGCATTTGCAGAAGCAAAAATGGTATGAAAAATCCTAAACCTAAGTTTCCCGGTTATTGTTTTTACTGCAAGAAACAAGGGCATTAAATACATGAGTGATAGATCAAAGATGAATAATATATCCACTACACCTAGATTTGAAGGTTGTTGTTATACTTTTCAAAAGTATGGAAATAGAGCATATGAATGTAGATCACAAAAAAAACCCTACTAGACTAATCAAAGGAAAAACCATGCACCTAACAATGTATGTTTCAAATGTTACAAGTTTGGACATTCAAGAAAATACTGCAAAACCCAAGCACCAACAATAAATCACAATAACACCAAGGGTAAAGGCAAAGTGGACATTGGTCAAACAAGGAAGGAGATGAATGAAACATGGAAGTAAAAGACAAAAGATGGAAGTAGTGGAATAAATAGAGTTGAAGTCACCTAATCCAAAGGAGAAGGTGATCATATCACTTCACAAACTAAGTGAGAAAGGTATGTATGGAACTATATATCTAATGATACATCATACATTAGTTCCTAATATAAAATGTAATAAAGTTCACATTTGAAAAAGTAAATATGCATAAGGAAAAATCTATGAAAGGACAAGTGCAAAAGAATCATTTATATAGAGAGTACCGAACATCAATAAAATTGTCTATATTGACTAAGCATCACAATATGAACCGAGTGCTTTAGAAGCTAAGTTGGTGTATAGGCTAAGTTATCTAGAAGAGGCCAAGCTATATAGTGATGACCTAGTTTGAAGGCACAATGTTGACCAAGACAGTTGGATTCCACCTATCTAAGTACACAACATTAATGGATACCCTAAATCAAGAAAAAGGAAGTATATATCAAATATTGCAGGCATTATTTCATACCTGACATACAAAATTCAAGAGCACAGAGTGATTTGAGAGAAAAAGAGATCCTAAGGTGACTTAAGAGAAAAAATTAAGACAAGAAGATTGATTAAGTGAAGATCTTAGTAGTGTTGAGTGAGCTAGAGGAAGAAAGTTTACAAACCCTAACAAAGAGAAAAATGCCATCTTCATCATCCATACGAAAGAGTCAAGGAGTAGAGGTTAGTAAGATTCAATTGGTGAGGAGTGACACTTGTCCTCCACCTAAGTTTTGTGCTATTCCTAAGATCACAATAAAAGGAGATTCAATGGGTGCATTATCTTTGATACCACCCAATCTAATCATGATGCACAATATGCAGAGTTGCTACATGTGTAATATTAGAGAAGTAGGTGATTGTGAAATGTGATAAGCTTATGAGAAATTATGTGACAATAGAGTTTTAAAGGAGGAATTCAAAAAATTTGAGAGGAAAGGGTTAATATGTACCCTAGAATTCCCAAGAAATTTCAAGATTGAATGGATCAAGGTTGTCCTGAGAAAGATCCATAATATAAATGTTTGGCTACATAATGGACCAGTTGAAAAACTAAGAAGATAATTCACAAGATTATTGATTATTACACATTGGATAAGAAGAATACAATTAGAAGTCTGATTCATGAGGAAGTTAAAGGAAACAAAGGTGTTGAGTGGGATAGACAAGGGTTGTCCATCATAAACATTCCTAATCCATTGATTGGATTTGTAGTGAGAGTTATTTCTCACAAATTCTATCAATCCATTAGATTGAATAGTGTGTCATGTATGGAAGTGGATCAAACATGGAAGATATTCATGAATGTCATGAATATGATATTGCCTAGTTGTAAAAACTTCAATTAGCCAAAAACCCGATATCTATCAGAAAGGTGAAGAATTCAATGTGTAAGTTCAGTTCACTTGTCATGATTATTTTCTTTCACATTTAGAAGTATTTTCCTGGTATTAGAAACATTATTTGGGAATAATGAAAACTAGTAATAAGGAAAATCAATGAGTATATAACTCAACTAGGAGAGAATTTTGAATATATCATGGATACATATTTTCAAGAATTTGGATAAAGGATGAGAATGAGGATGAGGGTACTAGAGAATTGGTAATGAAACATTATAATGATGTATGTTTCCTACTAGATACATATAACACATTTGTGAAGGAAGTCAAGCCAACAAAGTCATGGCTAACAATATTTGATTATGAGATTGATAGTGATATAGTTAATACAAATATTGTTTCATTATTGAAAGAAGAAATTGACAATGAAGTAAAATCTTCTAGGAAATATGAAGCTGAAGTAAGAATGATGACAAATATCAAGATAGCTTTCAAGGAAAAGAAAAGGGAAAAGCGATTGTAAAACCTAGAGGCAAAGCTAAGCACCCAAGAAAAGAGAAAGGAACCTCTACAGATTACACAAGGTCTTGTAGAAGATGAAGGTAAGGGTACTGGTGATACAGAAGAGGAAGAAGGAGTCAAGGGTAAAGCCCTAGTTGTTGCCACACCACCTAGAAAGAATACTAAATGAATTGCAAAGAATCCAATGGTGGCATTCCTCTCTCATCCATCACCTACCAAACCAAGGACCAGAGCAATAACTAGTGTTGAGTGGTCTAAAAAGTAAAGCATAGTGCAGACTACTGAGACTAGTGGACCAAAACCAAAGAGAAGAAGATTGGTTATGCGACCAACCAAAAGAAGAACACAAGCTATTGATGAGGTATGTATTAACATATGAGGCTATGCTAGTTTATCTAGTTTAGGATATATAAAATATGATACATTGAATGATGAAGACAAATCCAAGATTTAAGAAGTCATGGTAGACATGATGGAAAATCACAAATTGGTTGTTTTTGAGTTTAAGAATAAAATTCCAATTGATTTGTATAGTAGACTTGACAGAAGGTGGCAACAGATAGAAGAAGTAGAAAAAGACATAAGAACTAGCGCAATAGCCAAACTTATGTATGATATGTCATACAAACAAAAAGAAACATCTTTAGAGAAGTATAAGAACTAATTGTTTCCTAAGCTTAGATTTTTTATGATATTGCAAATTAAGAATGATGCTATAATTTAGCAAAGTGAGTTACCATGGAAAAGTATTTTTGGTCTCACAACTAAAGAAAAAGATATTGAGATAGTTACTATTTAAGATGATGATAGTGATTAAATGAGTTCAAGTGTGTTGAGTTCACAAGGAATCATGATACCAACTCATGCTAACACCTCTGATACTCCAGAGAAGCCCTCAGATGTAGACAAGGAGTAGCAAGAGGTAGAAGAAATTAATAAGGACATTAGTGTAGACATTCCTATCAAAGGTCAAGAAGGACCAAATGTGTTAGCCACATTGAGGTAAATAAGGAGGAAGATAAAATAGTGTCGAGTGCACCTATTATTATCTCTAGTGATGATGTACAAGCATGGCTGAGTGGTGATACCCCCTCACCATCTTCCAAAGTAGTGTCGAGCAGAAAGACTTCTACACCTCACACAAGGAAAGAAATAAAGGACCTCTCTCTAGATATTGAAGTTAGTTTAGATGAAGTTATTGAGATGCCATAATTGAATTTGAAAAATCTCACTCTTGAGAAAATAATTTTTCTACAAGAAATTTTGGCAAAGAAGAAAATATAGGAAGAGCTAAGGAGAGACATCAATAGAAGCATGTATTGCATGATGTTAAAGAAATTTTTGTTGAGGCATTTGATATAAAATAAATTGATGAGAAAGCCCCAATAATTTCCCAGCTTGTAAATATTGTTGAGCAAATAAATGTTGGAGATATTGAATCCAATTAAAAACTAATAGATTGGTCAGAAAAGAAATTTGAGAATAAGGTTGTAGAAAAATTTTCTATAACAATTTTTTAGTAGAACTTTCAATTGTAGGAATGTGTGTAGAATACAAAAAAACTAATTTAGAAAGTACAACATTTGTACAATATTCTATGTGATGTTCTAAGATTCACTAGTGATCTTTAGGAAAAAATATAATAGATTCAAGCTGATATGAAGACAACAAGTAGCACTATTTTTCAGTCACCCAAATCTAGCTCTGACCACTATAATAAGTTATTGGATGCTCAAGAAAAGTTGGACAAGATTCATTCAATTGAAAGTAGCATGATATCACAGTTGATCTCCATTCAATCAAAATTAATACCTCATTTGGAGGTTATACAGAGAGAAATCAAATCAGAACAAGATCTTATCAATGAAGATCATAAACTTTTGGTGGCTGACAATTTGATTAATTTGGTAGTTAGGTTATAGTTGCAAAATCACACTTTGAAATCAACAAGAACCACTTGGGATCATGCACTTTCTATGATCACCCAAGTACATAAACCTTTTATTGAAAATTATGGTTTGATTCCACCCATTCAACCCTAACAATGAACATAAGTGACAAAAACAAGGGAGGATGTGATTATAATGATAATTACATATTTTGAATGGAGAAAAGAAAACAAACAAAAAAGAACAAAGGAAATATAATGATGATTAGAAGAGTTTAGAAGGCGAATGGAGTTTAGAAGGAAATTAGAATGTAGAAGGCAAACAAAGTATGACACTGAAACAATCAAATAAAGTCATGTGTATATATTGTTCATTTTTTTTTTTTTAGCATAAGTCAATTTTTTGTAGTTCTATATGATCTAAGTTATAGACTTAGGGGGAGTACTCATATTTAGCATTGTAATGATGTAATCATGATAAGGTGTTTTGCCACTAATGTCAAAGGGGGAGATTGTTGGTCTCTCTAACTATTTTTGTCTAATAGTGTCAAACACTTAGTCATATACTAGGCAGAGTCAAATAGCCATCACTACAACGAAGATACTCTATATAGGCTAAGTCATCAAATAGACTTATATATAAATGTGTATATATTGAACTCTATAGGAGTCGAGCAAGTATATGTTGCCAAGTATTTTCAATGTAAGTCAAGTCTAATGTTAACCAAGTAGTTCAATCATGTTGAAGCTAAGTTACATAAAAGGTATTGAGCATAATAGAGACTGAGTGTCAAAATAATATACAATGGATGCCAAGTGTTAGAAACAATAAGTGTCAAGCAACGCAGAATTTACATTCAAGTTGGGAATGATATATAATTTAAGGTAAACCATTAAAGACTGACATGAATATGATATTTAATACTTGTAGAGGCTTTTATGCATTTTATAATGTGGATCATAGATCCTATGTTCTTGTTTGAAATGTAATGCAAGCAAGCTAGTAATTGAGAAGGGGGGTGAAATAGTAACCAGTTAAAACTTTATTCACTTAATCCACTTTTTTATTGTCATCTAATCTACTTTCATGCATGGAAAATAAATCAACAAAATAAAAACACCATAACACAATATGTGGTAATGTAGGAACCCTCCAAGTAGAAGGTAAAAATGGGGTGGGGATGACACCCACAATGCTTCACTATTGCAGTAATAAAGTTGGCCTATTAAGGCTTACAATTGATCACTTATGGTGATCTACTCAGTTAAGAGTAAGAATGACTATTAGGTCTAACATTTGAAAGGACATATACAATACAATCAAGTATCTCCTTTTTTAGGAGTTTCTACAAAGGACTGTTAGGTCCACCCTATTAAAGGATTTAGGACTGATGTAATTGTTAGGATGAATAGTTGAATTGATCTCTAATATGAAAATTTGTTTTCTAATGAAGATCCTTTGAAGTAATTTGATCACCTAACTATGATTGATGAGTTTCTTCCTTTCCTTATGCTTCTTGTAGCCTTCTAAATATGTTGCTCTTCCATATTCGCTTATATCTGATGTTCTTCAATGGTAATTTTGTTTTGGACAATAAAAATACTTTATACTTATGTCCATCTAAAATAATTACATTATAGTTCAGCTACAACATAAATAGTTCAAATAAAGGATATCTGGCAAGAGGTTCTCGCCTATGTGCAGTTGTATTTCATTATGGATGGTAGGGTTTCTAGGGTTTATCAATACCACTTTATTTTTCTAAATCATTTTCATTACAAGAAAAGAATCTCCTTCACTTATACTTGGTGAATTCTCTCTTAACTGGGCTTAAAGCCCATAAGCATAAGGCTTCTAGACCTATCATCCATGAGGGTCTCATCCTGCTTATCATTGAGTTTTATTGAGATAGTACCCCCACTCACTCTATTTCTACTAGAAAATGGAAAAGGGAAGTGGAAAGTGTGCCCAATAGCAAGGAAAATGTTGGTGACTCTTTGATGGAAAACAAAAGTAGCAGCAAGTGTGCTCTAGCAAAGGAAACAAACTCTTATCAGAGCTCCAAAGATTTGGAGGCTATCAATGCTCCCCTAGATGATGACATGGCCCAGACTATGAGTGATGGTTTCTCTTCTAAGAATAACCATATCACTCATAGCTTGGATGATATCTCGGCCCATGATTCTCTACTTTCTTCCCCTAGTACTATCAGCAAATGAGGTAAGCACTCTTCCAATAAGGGTAAAGTTATGGATATTGTCCCTTCCTCAAAGCATTAAAACATAAAAAGAAACAATTCCAGTCTTGAGAAGAAGGATTTTATCATCAAAGATGATAGTAGAAAGATGGTGAAGGAGATAAATACTAATGACAAGGATGGGTTAACCAACCCAATTACCCAAACACTAGACTTGGAGTGTGTTGAGATCTCCCTTGTTAATATTACCCTTCCCCTTGATCAAATGGCCACTACTAATTCTCTAGCCAAATGTGGTCATAGTGACACTGATCCTAGTATAGATAATGAGCCAAAGACCAAAACCCATGACTTTAAGGAAAATCCTCAACAGATTGATGATTTTGAGGATGCCTAGGATTTAAAGGGTGATAATAAAGTTATGGAAAATTTGAATAAAGCCATAGACAGAGCCAATATTCGGTTGGAGATGGACAACTAGATGTACAATGAAATTTAAAAAATTTACTTATTTGTTTCTTCCTTGCAAGAAAAGTCCCTTTTTTACATGTGAAGCTAGATGAGGAATGTAAGAAGCAAAGGGAACTGGAATCTCTAGTTGGGAACATCCCAACCAAACTCCACAAATATGAAGCTTCCCTTAAAAAATTGATTAAGGACAATGGGATGGGTATGTAGGATGTTACTTTGTCCATCCTAGTTGTTTCTTCCTCTATTGGGAAAGTTTCTCTGAATGAAGCCAATTTGATTGATCAAGCTCCACTACTAGTTGGTGGTCTAAGCAGAAGAATGAGACAGTGCACTAAGAAAGAAGACCTCCAACAACCTATGAAGAATATTCAGAATTCTCTTAATGAGGTTGTTGTCTTAGGCACTTCTATTATGGGTGCTATAAAAGTCTTGATCTAAGTTTTTTATCTGTATTTTTTTTGTCTTTGGTCCCTACTATTTTGTCAACTTATATTGGTTGTTGGTCCCTGTAAAACCAACCTTTGAATTCTACTTTGATACTTTGGGTTGTTGGTTCCTGTAAAACTAGCTCTTATCTTTGGTTTCATTTTTGGGGGGGTTTTAGGTCGCTTTCAAACTTGCTTTTACCTAATCAAAACATAAATAGTTCCAAAAACAATTACCAAGTTGGCTCAGTGTTGTGTCTCGGGGCCAATGGCTTACTCAAGTGATACTATAGACACTCAAGCAACACTGTCACCTTGGATGACTCTAGCACTCAGTTGATATTGGATGCTTAATTCATATTGATTGCTTGGCAAACACTATTGACTCAGTTCATACAACTCTTCCTACTAGGTTATCATCTTGAAATAAGAAAGAATACTTTGCCAACCCAATTTACACTAGAGCTTAGTACATATTGTCAACTTGGTTGACACTAGAATTCGGTGGGAACTATCAACTTAGTGGGAACTGTCAACTCGATTGACACTACAACTCGATTGACACTTCTTCCTTCATCCTAGGTTAACATTGTCATCTTGGTTCTTTCATGATCTCAGTTAACACTTCTATCGATTAGGTCAGTCACTACTGACTTCCCATAATGATTAATTATTTTGGCACTAATTTACAATATATATTACCATAATATTAACAATCTCCCCCTTTGGCATTAGTGACAAAAACACTTATCATGCACAAAATATGAAATCAAAATTCTTCATTCAAACTCCCCCTTTGAGTGTGCTCTATTTTGTAGCTCAATTTGCACTAAAGACTCTACAACTTAGTTTGAACTGAAAAACTCTGTTTTAAATTTTTCAAAAGTGTTTTTTTTATCTTCTTTTTACATATCTTTCTATTGTACATATTTTATTCCTCATATCATATCTTCCTTTACATGTATATAAATATGTACTTTCCCTTATATAATTTCCCCTATACTTTTCCTTTCTATACTTTCCCCCTTGTTTTTGTTACAAATGCCAAAAATTTACAAGGTTATGCCAAAATGAGAGAGAAAATCATTGTGTACCTTCAAAATTAAGGACAAAGTCTTATCCTAGTTATCTTGTAGCACCTTTAGAATGTATAGATCAATCTAAAGCTCTATTGATAACTCTAACATGTGATATGCAATTGATAGGTTTGTATCCTTGATTAGTGTCCTTGCATGATCCACTCTCTTCTGTATAATGTCCATGTGGGGAAGTATCATACTTTGTATATCTACCAAAGTTTCCCTTATTCTAGCCTCTTCTCTTAGTAGCTCTTCTTGAAGATTTTTCAAAAATATGACTTTTGCAAAATGATTTGCACTAGAACTTGGATTGAGTGCCAACCAATTTGCACTATCCTTCAAGTCCATGTCAATCTTGGCCAAATTATCTTTTATCTCCTTGGTAAAGTTAGTTGTATCACTCAATTTTTTCTATTAACATAGTGAAGTCATCTAAGTTACATCATGGGTTCTATTAAACATTGATGACCTTACAATACATCTTCAAAATATGCTCAATAGAATGTATATGCATATAACTAAACAGATACCTAAAATGATACTACTTCTTACAATACATAGTACATTTCCATTGATTACAAAATAACTAACATAAATGATATTTAAAATAGTTAATACAAAAAATGATGTATAACTAGCTTGATCTATCCTCGAAACGTTAAAAAAAACCCATATATAGGGCTAACCCATTTATCTATTGGCAACATGATAATGAGGAACATAATTACTAGACTCTACTCTATCTCCAAAACTAAGATCTATAATAAATTGGTTAAGATTGTCCATTTCCATCTATTTAAACATATTCTTATGGATATTAAAATATTGAAATGAGAAAATATCATTTTTTTGGATCAGGATATGTCCCTCCCACATTAGCATCATGAATTTGTCCTTGGATATTTCCAAAGTAGCAGCAATCTGTAACATAATTTGAAAATGTATGAGTTTACATCCAAACTCAGTAAATTGTCTCCTCTTATACAAAATCTCTTCATTTCTCTTCTTCCAAAGAAATTAAATCAAAGAATTTTGCAAGTTAAAAAATAAACCAAAAATTATTCATTTTAAGATCAAAATTTTTTTAAAGCCTACAAGGATTTCACTCCATGAGAGACCTAGCCTACTATTCAAAACTATGGGTGACCCAAGAAAAACAAACCAGACACCACGGACAAAGGTACACTAAAAAAAGGTGATCATGGGACTCATGGACAAAGCTGACACCACACATAAGGATTATCAAGACCATTGGGTAGTGTATTACCCACAAAAAGTTTCTTCAAAAGTAATAACCATCTAAAACAAGATTTTTAAGGCTCACAACAAGAATGCCAAAAAGAAGTAAAGATAAAATGTCATCTATTAGTCGAGACCCCCAACCACTAGCCATGGTTAACCCTATCCAGAATAGAATAGTCATCTTTAAGTATTTTATATATATGTTTAGTAGAAACACTACTAAAATGATTATTATCTTTCCATTTGATCTTCTGCACAAACTGATTAGAATTCATAATATGTCTAGGGAAGACATTACCTAAAACTTTACCAATGATGGAGTAAGTCTTCTAGAGTAATTATTCTTATAAGAATTAGGAATGTTAAATTTTCCAACAATCTCATCCACAACCCTAACCTATTGTCAACCAATATATCACCCACAACAAAAATGCCATACTTATTTCAATTGTTTGCATAACATCTTTTGGCTAATGCAAGAGGTTTACCATTAGATTCAACACCCTACCAAATAGATCTATCTATAAAATAATATTTACGGGGACCACCAAGTACATCCCTGGATGGAATAAGCTTCCTAACCTAAGACCAGGCCTTCCAAAAAGAGTGAAAATTTTTTGATCAAAACACCGATAAGTCAAAATTCCTAAAAACCTTGTCACATAGTTGAAAATTTGTCCAAAATTTACCCCTTTTGCTACCAAACCTAGAGATGTTGTTTCTAACTAATAATTTCCATGGTTCATCCCCACTCTGAGCTTGAATGCTCCATTTAGAAACTAGTGCCATACCTTGAGCTTTTAAATCCATAATCCTCAAACCTTCCTTTTCTTTGGGTAAACAACACCACTCCCACTTTAGACAATGCCTTTTCTTATTCCCTAGACCATCAAACCACAAAAATTCCCTCATAATCCTTTCTAAACTACTACTCTGATAGTTGGAAAATAACCATGTTGAAGAGAAATATATGTGGTGGGAAGATAAAACTTTCTAAACCACTTGAACTCTATCTGCTAGAGATAGGAGATGGGTTTTCCATTTCAAATACTTCTTCTCTACTTTGGAAAAGAGCCACATCTACATATCCTTAATAGATGGCACAATAGATAATGGGACAAGCACCACCCAATAATATATGATTTATTGGGAGCCACTTTGGCCCCAGATACCAAAGAAAAAAAATGCAATCTTTGATACATATTATCAAAATTCTATTTATCCAAACTATGAACATGGTAGTATCATCTACAAATTGAGCATTAAGCAATATCTCCTGATTGGGAAGAGTAATACCCTTGACAAAAGGTCCTAAATGAGAAGTTTTGAGAATATAAAATAATGCATCAAGATTAATTACAAACAAATAGGAAGAAATTGGACATCCCTTCCTTATAGACCTTTGAAGAACTATCCTTTCAATTAACTCCCCATTAACATATATAATTGCAGAAGAATCTTTAATTAATATGTTGATCCACTTATAGAAACCATGAGGGAATCCAAAAGCATGCAGCATACCAATCATAGAAGACCACTCCATTCTGTGATAGGCTTTTTCAAAGTCTAATAGGACCATTACTGCATTTTGACCATCATTCTTGGTCCAATACATTACTTCCTAGCTAGTAATGAGGTTTTCCAAAATAAACCTTCCTTTAATAAAACTAATTTGAGTAGGTGAGATAAACTCATTAAGAAGTCCCCCTATCTCCCTAGCCAAGATCTTAGCAATAATTTTGTATGATAGATTTAGTAATTTTGTGGGCCTCCAATTCTTTACTTCTAACTTATCCCCTCCTTTTGGCAGAAGTTTAATAACCCCTTTATTGAGGTTACCACCAAGTGAGCCAAGCCAGTATGCGTTCTCATACAACTCCAACAATTCAGGACCAATCCATCTAATATTATGTTTGTAAGATTTTGTTGGGATGCCATCAGGCCCTAGAGCCTTGTCATTAGATAGAGAAAAAATAGCCTCCTTAATCTCATCCAGAGTGATGGACCTATTTAGTGTCTTGGCATCTTCATTACAAATCTTTTTGGGAATTAACTTAAGATATTTATCTAGCTCTTGTTTTTTTCATCACTAAATTCTGAGGTAAAAAAACCTTTATAGAAACTATAGAAAGCTTCTTTGATATAGATAGGATCATTACTAAGATCTCCATTTATTTGGGCATTCTCAATCAACTCTTTCTTATGTTTAGCTCTAATAATATTTTAAAAATATTTAGAGTTTTAATCTCCTTAATCCAATTCATTCTAGCTCTGATTTGTTGTCCTTTTATCATATACTATTGAATTTTCCTAAGTCAGGATTTAGTCCATATAAGTCTTCCCTCTAAGTTAGGATCACTACCCTGACTTTGAAGATCTCTCTCAATGAAGTTCAAGGTGCTTTGCAAGAACTGTTCCTCCTCATTCCTATCCCTAACTCTTTTCCTACCAATAATTTGATATACTTTTTTCCAAGAATCCATAATTAAGGTCCATCTATCCCTAGGGTTCAACTCTGATTTACATAGCTTACATAAGTTGGTTACCATATTAATGGCATCATCATCCTCATCATTATTCAATAAATATCTATTGATTTTGAAACCACTTTTAGCTTTCCTTTTATTACCAAGATCAATTTCCATAAAAATATTTGCATAAATATGATAATTATCAAAGAGAGATGTAAGTGTAACACTAACACGAGCATGACCATCCTTATTAACAACACTAAACATTGTTTCTCCAACACAAATCCTATTTGGCCAATAATAGACTCTTTGACTCCTAGATTGGTTGTTACACTAGGTGAACCAAATATTAGAGAATCTATTCTTTTGAAGAGCTAAAGGATTAACAGCTCTATATTTTCACTTGAACCCCCACTTTTTTCTTCCTTATTCTCTATCACATTGAAATCCCAAGAAAAAATCTAGTGTGCTTTAGGTAGATTACAAGTTAATCACTCCCATAAAGCAACATGGTCTCTATAGTCATTGGGGGCATAAATATTGTAGAACCCACCCATTTAGAATTTCATTATGTTTAAAAATAACCCATATAGCTTTATGACATGGGGAGGAACCATTAGCAAAAATCTTGTCGGCCTAAAGTGGGCTAACCATGATAGCCAACCCACCTTTGCCTCTGAGATGGTTAGAATGAAATCCTATAGATTGATGCTAGATAAATTTCAAAATGGTATAAGCTTGAAATCCTACAATCTTAATTTCTTGTAAACAAATTATATCCTTTAGTTTAATATTTTTACCCCATTTTCTAACCAAATAATTCCTATCGGACATCTCTAGACCTTGTACATTCTAACTATGTAAGTGCATCATTTAGGAAGAAGAGATTTAGAAGAGTTATACAATCTATTAAAACAATATGATACCTCCTTACTAGTTCTTTTATTCTCAATAGAGATAGACTTCCTTTCCACCATTTTTCTCTTTTTTTTTACAATTTTATTAATGACCTCTATAAATGGTTCCTCCTCTATTACATCATCTATGTTACCAATGACTTTTCTAACAATCACTAATTTTGGGGCACCATTTAGGCTCTTATCTCCATTTAGGGATTCATTAATGTTCCTCTTAACATTCTTAGCTCTTGCATTAATGGTATTAAGAGCTAATTGTTGAGAATTAAGCTTAGGTGGAATAGAATTAACCTCTACAATACCACTATTGTTACTAGAAAGAGATATTGGTTGACAAAAATTTAGGGCTTTGGAGGTATGAGAACGAAGGTCTAGCACAACCTCAAAGTTAGTTTCAAACAAAGGGTTATTCAAACTGAATAACTTACCACCATCAATTGTCTCTATTACTACCTCATTAACTTGCACATCCTTAGAGTTACTAAGAGAGTTGACACTAACATCCAGTCGATTATCCCTCAATGAATCATTATTGTTGTTATCACCATCTTTGGACAATCTTTCTTATCACCTCCTTTTGGGTTGGATTTACCCATTGATTCAAACCTAGGGTTTTCCAAATTAACAAGGGTTGGGCACTCCTTTTTTGTATGGTTATTCTTTTTACAACGAAATAAGACCCTAGGTTCCCTAATAGAGAGATTTCCTAGATAAAGCTTTCCTCTTCTAGGCTCATCAAAATAAATTTTGGAAATCCAATATATGGTGCTAAAGAAAGCATAATCCTAGCATTTAAGTGAGGCAAGGTATACCTCACATTCTCAACCTGAGGGCTAAACCTAAAGTTTGGACAATCTAAAGGATAAAAAGCCAAAATTATGGCTGAATATTCTTAATTTTAACACATCTAGGGGGAGAATGAGAAATAACCTGATCAAACTTACTCAAGGTCAACCATTGATATGCCCTAAAGAGTGACCATCCAACATTCCAACAGTTCTTTTGCAAAACTCTTTCTTGCATTCCATGTGTTTTAGGAAAAACCACAAAAAGCCCTTTTTGAATCATTCTACAAAATCTTACTCAAATCCTTAGTTTTCTTCCCATATGTTAGCAATCTAGTCATCAAAAAAGATCAAGAGGGAAGGGACTCTTTATCAACACATACAAATAAAATGGCAATATGCTTCAACATTTTTTGTTCCTTTCTAATAGCAAAAATCATATCTTCATTAGGAGATAAAGAAAGAGTTTTAAAGTTATTAGGGATAGACTTACCATCTCCACCATTGTCTAGGCCTCCATCCTCAATTGGACTCCCCTCCAATCTATCTCCATTGGCTCTAGGTCTTAAAAATTATCATCTTTCCCACTGAAAACTCTATTAAATAAAAACATTGGTGGACACTCAGGTTTATATTATTCAGAGAGAACTGCTTTATATGATGGTCAAGAAACCCCACCTTCTTTCTACACATTGTCTTGAAAATCATTAGTCGTACACTCCATTTCTATATCATTCCCTCCATCATTAGATAACCCTCCATCCTTAGACACGAGCAAGCCAAGTTGGGAGCTAAGAGGACTTAGCTCTAAAGACATTAAACCTAAACCCTAATCAAGCACTCACATATACTTCAAAGCACATAAAATCATACAACAAAAAAGAAGGATATAAAAACAATGATAAACTTGGATTACACAAAAAAGCCAAGGAGGGAAGCACAACCACGTAGAGGAAGGAAGAGAATCTATGGAATCTACATTGCATCCAAGGAGTTCATGCAGTTGCAAAGCTTGAGGCTTTCTCAATTTTTTGATGATATTGTATCACTCAATTTTCCAAATAGAGACACAACATTATTTACAATATTTTTTATTGCAGAAATTAAAGTAGATAATTGTACTTGATCACAATTATTATTTTTTGTGCTACGTTCTCTAGCACTTTATTCTCAAACTTCCTTTTAGCTTTCTCAAGGAGTTTTTCTTGCCCATCAATGTATTCATTGAACTTATGTACAATATCAATCAATTGTCCAATGATAGGGGCTTTTTCATTTACCTCTATAGATAGAGCATCCACGAAGCTTTCTTTGATGCCCTCCAAAACTTTGCTTCTATCTCTCTCAGGCCTTAACATATGTTGCCTGGCCTTTTTCTTCCACAATCTTCCAAAATATTTATTTCCTCAGCAAATAGATTGGATTAGTCCCAATTTGGGATCACAATCTATTTATCTAGATCTATGTCATCAATAGTCTTCCCTTTACCTTTGCTCTTAATAGTTGATGAAGGTATGATCTCTTTGCCTTTGTCAACTGAGTCCTTTCTTTGTAGCTTAATTGAAACTGTGGGAGCCTATTTCTCAGTTACCACTAGGAGAGGTCTTAGTGAAGATGTAACATTCTTCACTTCATTGTTCAATCGAATTGGGTTCAACTCAATGGATTTTTTCTCAAGTGCTTCCTTAGGAGAAGTGGCAAGAAGAGATGCCATGACCTCTACAACAATGTTCTAAGGATCATATTCTTTAATTGTTTAAACCTCTTGTAGGTCTCCCTCTTCTTTAATATCAAAAATGGTCTTCCACATATTTTTTGTGGACTACACAACATTTTCTATCTTATTTGACAAAACTTGAAAGGTTTTAAATCTAGGAGTTTGTTTATTTTCATACTTAGACATAGCCTCCTTGATTTCTTTGTTAGGTAAGTTTGGCATGAGCTTCCTTAGTGTTTTCTCCCTGATGTCTTTCTCTGTTTTGATAGCATTTGTTCAAGGGTGAGTGACAACATTAAGTAGGGCTTGAGGAGCTTTCCCTCTAAGTTCAGAGGGGTCATATTTCCACTTTTCCATCTTCTCAACCATTGCATCTTCAATCTGCTTCTACTCATCCTTACTTATTGTTTCATATTTTAGATACCTAAAATCTTTCATCCCACTGCCTTCCCTTAATGATTTCAATCTTTGTTCAAAGGTAGGAAGTGGATTTGTAAGAGATATTATTGGGGTGTTTTCTTCATCTTCATCATCATCTTCATCCTCATCCTCAAGCCATGATTTATTCCTTGGCTTCCTTGGTTTTGTGGCAGTAATTACAAGGGTAGACCTTGTTGGTTTCTTTGGTGGATTTTTTGATGGGGTCTTCACCTTCTTCTTTGGAGGTTCCTCTACCTCTTCTTCTTCATCACCTTCCTCTTCATATTCTTCTTCTATATCATCACCTTTCTCTTTAGTGAGCATGAGAAGTGAATCTTTTTTGGCAAGTTTATTCTCATTTTTTTCCAGCCTTTTATTTCTTCTTTTTAGGATTTGAGGAATCTAACTCTCAAGTTAGTTTCTTGTCTTAGCTTCCTCATATATTACAAAGTATGTATCCTTTGGATCCATGGGGTCATTGATGAGAGCCTCAACAATATATCTAGTTTCATCAATATTTACCTCATCTACCAGAGATTTAAACCCATGCAAACCTAGGTCTACTTGCCTGAATATGAACTTTGTCACAATCAATTAGGGATCATATATCCTACTTATAGTCATCTACCAACTTTTTGGGGATCCTAATCTTACTCTACATCCTCTCCTTGAATTTTTCAAAGTATGCATCCATGATGCCTTCAAGTTTCTCACCCATCTCATCTATGAATTCATTAATCTCATATAACACTGGGGTGTCCTTCCAAACAACATTTCCTTTTGATGGAAAGAATTTTTGTACATAAAAGAACAAATAGACCAAGAGTGAGCTAATCTTATATGATTTTTTCTTGGAGGCCCGAATGCTCTCCATGTTTTTTCTCAATTGAATGTGTTGGAGCTTGGAAAGGTCAAAGGATAGGTTCTTCTTTACAACCTTGTATGCTAGGACCACTACTTCACATGGCATATTGTTTGGTTGACTTGAACTATAAATTTTGTGTGCTATGACATGGATGCAAGACTTGATTATCATGTGAGTTATTTTGTTCAACTTCATGGCTCTACCATCCCATTCAGCTAGAGTTAGCTTTGCCAATTCTTCCCATCCTAAGGTTTTGATAGCTTTTGACTTCTCCATCATTGGATACCCAGTTATCCTATGAATCATCTTCTTTGTGGTGGGATAGGTCTTCTTGATCTAGAATGTCATGTCATGGACAAGGCTTAGTATAAACCTAATCCACTTGATCCAAAAATTTATTGGCATGTGATTGGTGTGGGTTAAGCCCTTGACCTCTAGATGTTTGTGTTCTGGTTTCAACATATCATTTTTACACAATGCATCATATGTCTAATCTAGCTCAAAATTGCCTAGTTCTTGAATAGAACAATGATAGAATGATCTAACATCATGAATGAGAAGTACCTTGGGAGGAATTGATAAGTGTGCCTCTTTTGGATCCTTCTCCTCAACAATCATGGGATATAGCTTAAACTTTGAAAGAATATAGTTTGAACTCTGCCAACATTTTGGAACACCTTTTGATCTTTGCACTCAAAGGTGCTTCCATATTGTTCGATTGATGAAGGATTGAAGATGATAACTTTGCCTGTGACTCTCCTTCAACAAATACACTATGAATCACTTTGGGGGCTCAAAGAATGATGTGCTTTGTTAAAAATATGAATTTGCAATGAAGAAATGAAGCTTCATTTTCTCCTTTTTATTAGATTTTCAATTTTTGGTCTGCATTAATGCTATATACCTAGGTAGGTGAAAGAGGTCTTTCAAAATTTGATTGCATCTTGAAGTTTGAATAATACTGACTAACCATACTCAATTGATTCAATGACTCAAATGAGTTTGTCCTTGCTCTGTTAGGTCTAAGATGTAACTCAAGGACTAATAGCTTGGTTAAGCCTAAGGAGTGACACGGTTAGAAATAACAACATGGTTAAGCCTGGGATTTCCATCTATCCTAATGTATCTACTATGTTAATCTGGACTTTCTTGCTTGGATGACTAAAACTAATGTAGAATATGAATTTGTTCACAACTCCAATGGTCTCCTTAAGCATACTTATGTAGAGATGATTGAATCACCTAATTTATTACCCTAGGTGTCAATAGCATCATTATTTTCACTTGAATTCTCTAGAGATTTCCTCACCCATTGTTGCTTCATTTGAGTCTTGATCTTATCAGTCTTTGATTTCTTTGCATCTTCAACTGTGGCTCTATCCATATAAATGTTTTCTAGGTGACCAGGTTCTTTGCATACATAACATCTTTTGGTAGGATTCCTCTTTCTGAAGTGAGTCCTCATGTAGTTATCTCCAATGTGTCCATACTCTCCATATAGATAACATCTGCACCACGTGTTGGAATCCCAACCAAATATTTCTTTAGCAAGTTGTTCAATAGGATTCCAATTCTTGGTTCTACACTCTAAAGATTTGTGACCTTTTTTGTTTCATGTGAAACATTTTCCTTCAAAATTTGTTCACTTTGTGCATTCACTAACTCTATGCCCATGTTTGTTACAACTACATAATTTACCATTAAAATTTTACTTTCCATTGCTCCAAAAAAAATTTGATGTATGTCCTATCTTTCCATAATGATTACATGTAGGTCTTTTTTAGTTTTGAGCGCCTTGTTTTTATGATTCTCCTTGTTTAGTGTAGCCCAATCTTGTATTTCTCTTTTGTCTATTTTGAGATAGCTCAACCAATTGATCCATGGTTTGTTGTGGTCTCATCATTCTTTCTTTGGTTTCTTTTTCTTCTCTAAGATCATTCATGAGTCTTTCATTTTCTGACCTTAGATTGATGACTTCTTGATTTGTATTATTTAATTGATTTACCATATATGCCTGATGTAGTGAGAGCTAATGAATTTCATTATCTTTTTCTCATAGCATGGTGTTGAGTAATATTTTTTCTTCTTCTGCCATTTTTTTTCATTTTCATCTTCGTTCTTCTATTCCATGACTTCACATATCCTAATTGAATGAATCTCTTGTTCTCTTTTAATTTTCTTTCTTCTTATAGAATGAGGTTCCTTCCAAGTAGATCTTCTATAGCAATATCTACTTCATCTAAACTTCTCTCTATGCAAATATCTTCAATTCTTTCTTCCATGTATAAATTGGCATTCATCTGTGTTGCCAATTCTTTTCTTCTTTTGGGGGATTGAGATAATTAAGTCTTCAATTTCTTGATTTATTCCATGGCCACATGTTGATCCAACTTTTCATTTTCAATGCCTTTCTCTAGCTTGTATACTTCCATTGTCTCTGATCTTTTCTCTCAAGTTTCTAAAATTTTGATAAGAGAACCTTGCTTTGATACCGTTTGTTGGAAATGTATTGCAAGCTAGATTAAAGAGAGTGGGGTGAATTAGGAACTACTTAAAACTTTATTCACTTAACTCACTTTTTTATTGTTATCTAATCTACTTTCATGCATGGAACATAAATCAATAAAGTAGCAACACCATAACACAATATTTGGTAACCTAGAAACCCTCCAAGTAGAAGGTAAAACTAGGGTGGGAATGACACCCATAATGCTTCAATACTATAGTAATAAAGTTGGCATGCTAAGGCTTACAATCGATCACTTCTGGTGACACTCAGTTGAGAGTAAGAAGGACTATTAGGTCCACCTTGTGAAAGGATTTATAAATACAATCAAGTTTGAACTCTGTTAGGAGTTTCTACAAAGGACTATTAGGTCCACCCTTTTAAGGGATTTAGGACTTATTCACCTATTAGGATGAATCATTGGATTGATCTCTGATATGAAACTTTGTTTGTTGATGAAGATCCTTTAAGGTAAAATGATCACCTAACTGTGATAGATGAGTATCTACCTTTCCTTATGCTTCTTATAGCCTTCTAAATATTCTTCTCTTTCATATTTTCTTGTATATGATGTTCTTCAACTCATGGTACTTTTTTTTTGGATAATCAAAATACCTTATACTTAAATCCACTAAATAATTACATTACAAGTTGGATACAATAAATATAGTTCAAAAACAATTACCAAGTCATCTTAGTGTTGTAACTCAGGTCTAATGGCTCACTTGAGTGATACTGCAGACACTCAAGAAATACTATCACCTTGGCTAACTTTGGCACTCGATTGATACTAGATGCTCAGTTCATATTGATCGCTTGGGAAAAACTATTGACTTGATTCACACTTCTTTTCCTACTTGGTTATCATCTTGAAACAAGAATACTCTACTGACTCAGTTTACATTGGAGCTCGATAGATATTGTCAAATTGGTTGACACTATAACTCGGTGGGAACTGTCAACTTGGTGGGAACTATCAACTCGGTTGACACTGCTTCCTTCATGCTAGGTTAACATTGTCATCTTGGTTCATTCATAAGCTTGGTTAACACTTTTGTTTGGTAGCTCATGTTGGCATTAAGTTATGTTTGCCATTAGTGACAACACTTATTTATAGTTATGTATGGTTACCAAACTCATCACTCAATCTCCAATGTTTATCAAGTATTCAGTGGTTGCTAAGTAAGTTCAGCAGTTAAGTAGTTCATACCAAGCATTCCAAAAGCTACTGAGTGAAAGTAGATAGTATGTAGTCTAGTAGTTATCACTGAGTAGATTGTGTTCATTGAGCTTCACAGTGTCTACCAAGTCATCAGTTTCTGTGATGTGAAGCTAGTGTCTACCGAGTGATGGATGTGCAGTATTTACTGAGTCCAGCAAGGTAAACATAGAAATTAGTTTCCACCGAGTTACAATATATCTATCAAGTCTCCAATGGTCACCAAGTTTGAAGCTATGTTGTGTGATTAGTATGGACTAAGCCTCTACTCATACCAAGTGCATGACAATGCTAAGTAATGCAATGGACACTAAGTATCAAAAGGTTACCAAGTCAGCTATTCAGAACTCGAGTTTCTACTATTTGGATAACTCAGTAATATTTTGTTTACTTGTATTTTATCCAACCTTGTAATTGTGAATATTGGAATGGTATATATATGTGATGTATTATATCATACCAATGTATCAATGGTTTGAGAAGAGTGAATGTGAATCAGCAGCAAAGCAGAGTATTCAGCAAGGTCTATAAGGAGCAGTAAAGTTATATCTATCACAAGAGGTGATCTGTACTTCAAAGATCTAATCAGAAATCAAGTTGTAAGTTAGATCTACTATTTCATCCTAATAGGTGAATTAGTTTATAAATCCTTTAACAAGGTAGACTTAATAGACTTTCTTTAAATTTCTTAACAGAGTGCATACTTCATTGTATGTTTGTAAAACCTCTAACAAGGTGGATCTAGCAATTCAAATTTATCTTAACAGGGTAGATCATTAGAAGTGGTCAATGTAAGCCTTAATAGGCCAACTTTATACTATAGTAGTGAATTTTTGTGGGTATCATCCCCACCCCAATTTTACTTTCTATTTGGAAGGTTTTTCGGTCACCAAATTTTGTGTTCATGTGTCATGAATAATTATTTTTCAATTTCATATGCATGCAGTAAAGTAGATCAATTAATGGTGAATGATTTATATTGTTAAGTGCTAAATTTATGAAAAGTTTTGAAGTTATTGATTCACCCCTCCCCTCTCAATAACTTGGCAAGTCTTGATTATTTCCAAGAATTGGTATCAGAGCTTTGTGGTTCTCAAGATAAAGTTTGATAGCTTGAACAAAGATCAAGGATACTAGAGATATTCAAACTTGACAAAGCTATTGATAATGAGAAGCTAGATCTAGAGATGGCCATAGCTCAACTCAAGGAGGCAAAAGAGCATCTTTCCCAATCCCTAAAAAGAAGGAAGGAACTTGCAACACAAATGAATGACCACCAGTATCTTGAAGAAAATATTGAAGATTTTTTCCCTTCAAGCAGTTCAGATGAAGCTAATGAAGCAATCAAAGAACTCCTAGAAAAGAATGGCTCCCTGCAAGAAGAGGTAAGAAAATTGAAAAGAGAACAAGAAATTCAATCAATAAGAATGTGTGAAAGTTGGAACTGTAAACTAGAAATGTGTCACGCTCTAAACCATTCTATCCAAATGATTCCATGAGTTGGAATGCTTGGATGCCGGCTTAGAGCTCCCTATCCACGGAGTACAAGAAGGTTTTGTTTCAAGTTTGAAGGCTCTTAGTCGAGCCTTAGAGATAAGCTTCTTGCTAGTAAACCATGCAATGGGAGGTTCTTTCAGACAAGAGCAAGAATGCAAGTGTCTACAATGAATCCCTCAAGGATACAAATGTGAATATGAAGACTACACTAGAATGAATATGCAAAGTGCAACTATTCTAAGCATGAATGACAGTATTACAAAACCAAATATTAAGCTATGTGAGATTATTGCAAGAATGAAAGCTAAACTAACATGCAACTATGCTAAGAATGAAATATGATCCTATGCTAACATGATGGAATGAGAGAATGTAGACAAGGAGTGAGAAGTTCTCCATAAAGCTCCCAAGAAACCTGTTAGAAAACCTGTAGCATAACAATATTCAAAAGATGGATCCTTTGAGGGGGAAAGCTCTCTCCCTTTTAAAGTTGTACGAACGGTAGAGATCAAGATGAAGATGATGGATGATCAATGGTGGAATTCAAAAAGAGGAGTGATCCATGTGCACACACAAGTCAACCAATAGAATATAAGTTGACTTGTCACATAAGACAAAAGTCTCACAAGCCTTTTCTTTTAATTGTAAAATAGAAAAAGGACTTTATGTGTGCACTTTAAGTGGGTTAGAAGAATGGGGTGCTTTATTTAATTAAAAGGGGACATGTTCTTTTAATCAAATAATGAACTTAGGATAGCATAGTCAAACTATAGGTTATAATCAAATAAATTGATTATTAGCAATTTGTTCTAGATAAATGATTAAATTAATTTAGCCAAAATGCTGAGAAGGGGGCTAATAGTCTAGATGACCATTTTTAGGTGATTACATTTGCCCCTCTTTTACTAATGCGTGATCGATCTGGGAACACATTATGTCAAAGAAAATCGAAGCCAAGTAGGTGATGATAGATATAGATATCTGATTCCAAAGAATGAAATGCAGAAATAGATAGCAAGTCCTGAATGCACAGCCTGATAGCGGTAGTATTGAACATTAGGAAGATGATGTTAGGATCTGAAAAGAATTCAAACATCTAGCAAAGCGAATAGATCGAGAGCAAGTGATAAGGTCAAACAAATGCTCCTAAGAAATAGATAACTGTAACAATCAGCAATAGAGTATTTCTGCCCCCTCGGGATCGAAATTGAAATGAGGTAAGAGGAAGTAGAAAGTAGCTAGACATGAGAAAATCAAGATATAGCAATGTCTAATATGATAGATAAATGATTAGAACCCAAGAATGACTATAAGAAACTGATAAAATGCCCCAGTTTGACCAAAGTTGACCGCAAAAGATAAATCATAAAAATTAGGTCAAATTGAGTAGAAAGAGGATTTAGACGTGAAAAGGTGAATAGAAGTAGATATGAAGCATAGAAATGATGAAGTCATGGAGAAATGAAGATGCCTCGGTGATGATTCAAAATTAGACCTCAAACGGTCAGCTAACTGCTCAGAAGGTAAAATTTTAAAATGCAATGTTGACCATCAAGATGAACTCAAGTTTTGATTTCAATCCCAAAAATGGATCCAAGACGTCGAAATTAGCTAGGGGTGCAATTTTTGCGCAATTCCAAGGAGTTTGAAAATTAGGTCAAAATAAGGTTGGAGGCTATAAAAGGGGTCCAAGTGTCATTTTCACTATTCATTTGTCTTTTTGCGATTTGAGAGATTTTTTGTGGTCCACATAGCATCATGGCTCAGGTGAACATTCCTCTTCATCGACACCGTTTCAAGCGCAGCCGGTTGCACAACTGGACAAAGCAATATGGGGCGCCGATAAGTAATTACATTTTTGTCGCTTTTTCAAGCTTTTTGTGAGCTTTTTCACACGTTTTTAAGTTTTTTGAAAAAAATTCGCGTGATACTTTGAAAGTATCACACGAGCTCGAAAACACTGTCGCGCGACACTTTTTTGCCAAATAAAGTATCGCACCGTTCAGAAAAACGTGTCGCCCCGACCATACCCAAATGTCGCATGACACAGTGCGAAATGTTGCACGACATAAAAATGTCACACTCCTTATGTAAAAAGTGTCACGTGACACTATTTCAAAGATGTGTCGCACTCTTTATGTAAAAAGTGTCGCATGGCTAGTTTTGTTGTTTTTCTTAATGCTTTTTTTCGTCATGTGAATATTACTGATGATTGTTTGTTTTACCTGAACAGCAGGTATTCTTGGCATTATAGATTAGAGCTCCCAGGGTGGTTGGTTTGCGTGTTGTGGAGAATTTGAGCGATGAGGAGCAGACTACGCCAATGGCTATGGGCTTGCATTGGGTTTCTACAAATGCCCCATATTCAGGCAAACCACAGTTTGCTATCTGCGATGGCAGAGAGGTGGCATAGCGAGCATAACACCTTTCACTTACCAATCGACGAGGTGTCAATTACATTGGAGGACGTATATCGCATTATGTGAGTGCCATGCCATGGCAAGATGGTAAGTTACTTGGTTAGTAGTTTTTTGATTTAGTCATTTCGATGTTGGATACCAAGTGTACTGATGTTAAGTTTGGTGATGGCACAGGTGTACTATGATACGACCTCGACAGAGGGGTGAGCGTGAGTGCAAGAGCTTTTCCAAGATGTGACCATTCTGGATCATCACCTAAGTTGGGAGAGATTGATGACTGAGTACGGATATGATTATCCTTTGCCCAGCTTTTTATGCTCTTTGGTAGCCCAGACCCTGGTGACAGACCAAGGCCAGAAGGGATTTCCACTAGGATGGGGTCGACTGGTATATGATCTGATCTCCCGACCACATAAGATGGCATGGAGGCCTACTATACTGGTAGAGATGTACCACGAGCTTCATGAGATAATATACCATGAGGGTGGTTCATGGGCATGCGAAGCAGTGTTAGCACAAATCTAGGCTTGGGAGCACATCGCTGTGATTCGACCACGGGTGTAGCCACAAGAGTGCAGCCAGCCGTATATTTTTTACTATAAAGGTTTCATCCCATAGAGGCATAGTGGAGATGTGACCTATTATCGATGCATGTTTGATGAGCTGACAGCATTCACATGGCGACCGTACCGAGAGTGTCGGTGGTGGTCAAATTCATGGGAGTTAGACTACATAGCAGACTGTTGGTGGGTCAGAGCACAGACATTGTGGAGTGATTTTTGATTAGTCACGTATGGTAGTAGTTTGCAGAGTGACAGGTGGTGTCAATGGAGACCACTACCTATGCTCGGATGTGCATAGATGAGGGATTGGGATGGCTACCGATGCTGGACTATCAAACAATAGTTTGGGATACCGCAGCACTAGTGGTGACTCCTTGGTATTATCGCCCAAATGTGGTAGATGCAGGGGCTGATCCAAGGTATCTTTATGAGATGCAGAGACATCTATTCCCTTGGTTCACACACCTAAATGTAGCACCTGTAGGAGTGGGAGCTGGAGGTGGCAGCGGAGGAGGAGGAGGCAGAGGGAGAGGGAGGCGAAGAGGTGGTAGACAGATGGAGGGGGAGAGTTCCCGAGCAGGGCAGAGGAGGATGCGAGCATAGGTGATGTAGGAGGGGGAGGAGTCATCAGAGTTTGATGGTGATGATGGTGGAGAGGAGGAGGTGCCCCTGAGGAGATGGTGAGCGGTGAGGGTAGAGGCACCTGCAGAGCAGCCAGTAGGAGGAGAGGAGCAGGGTGCGAGGATCTGTGCCTTGGAGGCAGAGCTGCAGGCAGGTCAGGTGACCATTGCAGTACGAGATCAGCAGCTGATGGATGAGTGGGCACGAGCAGATGAGCTGTGCCGAGAGCATGATACTGCAAGGTGAGAGGCAGCGCATCATGGTGCATGAGCTGCATACTATTATGCTGCCTATAGGAGTGTGGTACCACTAGGACAGGGTCTTCTTGATTATTTGGAGCAAGCAGGCAGATCAGAGGGTGCAGTGCAGGCACCGGATAAGAGACAAGCTCCTCCACCAGGGCTAGCACCAGTCGTAGAGGGTGGCAATCAGACATGACATTGTGTTTTGATTTGTACCTCATGTATTTTTGAGACATTTATCTAGATTTTGGATCTCACATTTGTATATGTACCATGACACATTTGATATATATATGAGATACTAGGTTTATCGATATTCTTGTGTACTTGTCTCAAAATGTATGTTTCAGCTTTCATGTGATGTTTCAGTTTTTGTTTTCAGCTCATGTATGTGTATATGCTTATGTGTATTGATTTCGATCTCTCATATGGATGGTATAGACTTAAATGTTTTTGTGAAAATGTGACACTTGGATAGATCGTATGTGATGATTTTTGGATTAACCCCTTGTGATGACAGGATAGCAAAGAAATGTAGCGAAAAATTAAGAAGGTGAAAAGACATGCAGAAGCAAAAGATAAAAGCAGCTAGCTGATATGTCCATGAAAAAGATGAAGAGAGAGAGCTCTTCCCACATGTAGGAATGTGCAACTAGAAAAAAATGACATGAACCTAAAATGCAAGCTACTATGCAAAGTGGTTTACCAGCAAGAAACTCATAATATTTAGACTCTTAATTTCATCATTGAGCATTTATTAGGGACATCATGAGATCATACAACCTTCACTAGTATAACTATGAGGATATGAATATGATCAATATTAGATAGGTATGTGGAAATCCAATCTAAGCATCAGAGACATGTAAGTCAAGATAACTACACAATTAGATTCCCTAAGTTTAATTTAGCAAGATTACACCTGTATCAAGGCATAAGCGCCAGGATAAACCCTGAGTGTGGTCTTGTGAAATAGTCAAGGATGATACATTTGTAAGTCAACGTGTTGAATAGGACTAGCATAAATGCTTACAACACTATAGACAAACAAAAGTATACCCACAAGCAGAAATCAAGAAAATATGTCCCATGCCCCCAGTCTTCTAGTCAATGACATCTTTGAAAGACTATTAGGGAGGGAACACATGGCAAAGAAATCATCATAGACAGCACACAAAGTAGATAAAGATCAGCATAGCTCAGTCATTTAAGTGTTAAAGTGTGTGTGTGTGTGTGCAAGTCACTTGGCCATTTCTTCAAGACTTGATTTTGATAGTGAGAAATATCACGACATCGGAGACCATAGGTAAACTATCTGTAAAGTGTTGAAAAAAACTTGATGTCAAAGTGGGTGGGGGTAGTGTTGAGAAACACTGTTTTGTGAGTTGAGAAAGAAACCATAATGCACAAGAATACCTCAATAGGCTAAGTAGCTATGCCCTCGAGATGAGGACAAGAAACAATTCCAAGCCAGGAAATGTGTAGCAAAGTGGATGATTTAGACTGATAGACATAGGTGCAAGGGTTTCAAGTAGCGCCTATGACAGATTTTATTTACTTTTTATTATTTTTTTTTTTTAAAGGATTTTTTCAAGATCATAGATATATACAAGATAGCTGAGCAGCAAGCCTCTAAGTATAGAACTTCTTCAAGTGTAGGATGTTGATAGGCTCTGCAAGCTCTTCACCCTTTGAAGTAGACAACTGGTAAGCACCAGACCCAAATGTTGTTGTGATAATGTAAGGACCCAACTAGTTAGGTTCAAATTTCCCATTTTGCTCTCGATGTTGCTGATTTTCTGGATTCTCTCTAAGCACGAGTTCACCAACCTTGAACTCACAGGGGTGAACCTTCTTGTTATATTGTGTAGACATGCATTTTTGATAAGCCCTCATGTGATCAAAAGCAGCCTTACAACGTTCATCAAGAGTCTCTAATTCCTGGACTCACATAGCTCTATGGTCTTCATCGGTTATTAACCCATGTAAGGAGATGCGTAAGGAAGGTATCTCGACTTTCAACGGGAGAACAGCCTCAAAGCCATAGACTAGAGAAAAGGGTATAGCCCCTATAGGAGTACGAATAGAGGTTCTATAGGCCCAAAGTGCCAGATTTATTTGCAAGTGCCAATCTTTCCCAGACTTGTGAACTGTGCGGTGTAGGATTTTCAATAGTGTTTTATTAGAGGCCTTAGCTTGGCCATTCCCTTGGGGATAGTAAATAGAGGACCAGTGTATCTTAATTCGAAACTTTTTGCACAGCTATTTTAAGTCCTTATTCTTGAACTACCCTCCATTATCCATAACAATAGAGGATGAGATACCATATCGGCAAATGATGTGATTCAGTATAAACAGGGCAACATGTTTGCCTGTAGCAGCAGATAATGGTACAACTTCAACCCATTTAGTGAAATACTCTGTTGCTGTGATGATGAATTTATGACTTTTGGATGAGCTTGGATGAATCTTTCCTACCAAGTCAAAGGCCCATTGCTGAAATGGCCAATATGTCATAGAAGGGATTAACTCTCGCCCAGGAGCATGTATCAAGTTGCCATGGAGCTGACATTTCTGACAGGACTTTGCATAGCTCACAGCATCAGCTTGCATGGTGGGCCAGTAATAACCAGTCCTAAGTAGTTTTTGGGCAAGTGCAAGGCCATTAGAATGTGCCCCATAAATGCCATCGTGGACTTTGGCAAGTGCCTTCTCGAACTCTTCTAGCTCTAAACACCTAAGCAACGTTCCATCTAGACTCTTCCTATACAAGTCACCAGAGGCCAAAGTGTAGTGTGAGGCATTACGAAGGAGTTGGCATTTTTGATTGCACGTGAGGGTTTCAGGAATAACCTGATCACGTAGGTAGGAAAAAATAGCCACATAGCGAGAGGAATCATGACCCACAACAATGTAGATCACCTAGTTATCTAAGGAATCATAGGTTGGATGACGTAGTTCTTCCACCAGGAACTCAAATTGTGATTCATGTTCTTGCAGTTGGAGGATAGATGCTAAGGTGGCTATAGCATCAGCAGCCTTATTTTTTGCTCTAGGAATCTGTTGGAATGTTACAAAGGTAAAATAATTCCTTAGAGCGTCTATCAAATTTTTATAAGGGATCAACTTGTCATCCTTTGTTTGATATTCATTATTCACTTGGTTCACAACCAGTTAAGAATCCCCATAGATGTGTAGCATAGTTATTCGCCATTCAAGGGCCATTTTGATCCCATTTGTTAATGCTTCATACTCTGCAATATTGTTTGTACATGGGAACAATAGTTTGTAGGACTTTGGGATTGTATAACCATGAGAGGAAACAAACAAAACCCCTTCTCTAGCTCCATTCTATGTATGGGATCCATCAAAAAACATCTTCCATGTTCTGTCAGTAATGTACATGATCGAGGCATCTAGAAACTCAATTTGAATAGGTGCTACATCTTCAAGTGGGAAGTCAGCCAACTGGTCAGCTATGGCCTTTCCTTTGATTGCCTTACGTTCAACATACTGAATGTCAAATTCGGAAAGAATCATCATCCATTTAGCAAGATGACCAGTAAGTGCAGCTTTACTTAATAAATATTTCAAAGGGTCTATCTTGGCAATCAAGTGAACTGTATGAGCCAACATATAATGTCAAAGTTTTTGGGAGGCAAAAACTACAGAAAGGCATGCCTTCTCTATACTTGTATAATTTAGTTCATAAGCCACCAAAGTTCGACTGATATAGTATATGGCTCTTTCTTTACTCGTCTCATCACTTTGGGCTAAGAGTGCTCCTAGAGAAGAATCTGTAGCTGAAATGTACATAATCAAAGGTTTTCCCAGAATGGGTGGCATCAAAACTATAGGTTTTTCCAAGTAGCCTTTGATTTGATCTAAACTTTGTTGACAGTCATTGTTCATAATATGGGTAGATCCTTTATGTAGATTTTTATTGAAAGGTTGAGCCTTGTTAGCTAATGATTGTAAACGTCCTTGCAGACCTCTAAGCTGACTGATAGTCTTTGGTGGAGGCATATCAATGATAGCTTGGACCTTTTTAGGGTCAACCTCAATGCCTTTTGCTGAAATGATATAACCTAGCAATTTTCCAGAAGTGACACTAAAGGCACATTTTTTTGGATTCAGCCTAAGTTGGAATTGTTCCATACGGTCCAATATCAAACTAAGTTCTTTGAGATGTGTGTCTCATTTCCTTGATTTTCCCAATGTGTCATCAACATATTCTTCCATGTTTTTATGCATCATATCATGAAAGATGGTTTTCATTGCCCTTTGATATGTAGAGCCGACATTTTTAAGCCCAAAAGGCATGACATTCTAGCAAAAGGTACCCCATGCACATGTAAAAGCTGTCTTTTCCTGGTCTGTTGGATCGATCTTTATTTGGTTATACTCAAAAAATCTATCCATAAGCAAGTATATTTCATAACCCGCAGTCATGTCCACTATCATATCGATGTTTGGTAGTGGAAAGTCATCCTTGGCGCATGCTTTATTGAGATCTCTAAAATCAGTACAAACTCATATGGATTTTTCATGCTTGGAGATAGGTACAATGTTGGAAATCCACTCGGCATAATCAATGACCCTAATGAAGTATGCATTCAATAGTTTTTCTAACTCTATCTTGACCAGTAGGGCCACATGTGGATGCATTTTTCTCAACTTCTGTTTGACAAGCTTGACATCTGGTGAGATTGATAAGTGATGCATGATGAGATTTGTATCAAGCCCTGGCATATCAGAGTATGTCCATGCGAAGTTGACCTTCTTGTCTTGAAAGAATTGAGCAAACTGTGTCTTTTCTTCGCCTAACAAAGATTGAGCTACATGGATAATCTGAGGACATTCTTCTATTCCCAAGTTGATAGGTTGTGTAGGTTCAACGAGAATCGAAGATCTATCTTAGAAATAGCTTGGTAGACTACCAACTACCTCATCCTCAGGTGCCTCAGAGAGGTTTTCACCATTAGATACATCTTTATTTTTACTTTTTTGAGGATCAGACACCGCCACAATGTGGTTTTTGCCATCTGATCGCTTATTTTTCCTTTTAATTTTTTGACTGAGGTACTTGATATCTAATTTCGTCATGTTAACCGTGGGTTCACTGGTGGAAGAAATGACAGGTTCAATTGTGTTCAGATAACAAGTGATCTCATAATCATTTTGGAAAGATCGTATTTCAATTCTTTGGTTTTGGATAGACCAATCTATGAGATTTGGGTGAATTAGCGAGAGTGAGGGAGAAGTTTCAATGTGATTGACATGGAAGGAGTCATCTCTGGTGACTTGTGAAGTTGAGCCTATAGAAAATGTCACAAAGGAGTCCAGCTCAGGAATAATCCTAGAGGAACTAGCGTGATCCATTGAGACATGTTGTGAGTCAAACTCATCCGACCCCATACTAGACCGTTTGACTACATCGGGTTAGGTTGCATAGGCATGAATGACATCCACCCCTAGCTCGCAAGATGCATCAGAGAGGCTTTCCCACTCATACTCATGAGAATCTTTACTTTGACCCCTAGCTATGAGATGAGCAATATTTTGCCTAATTCATCCTCTATTTATGTCCTCAGAAGTAGACCCTTCTTGTTCCTGTTGTTGGGAGGTAGAAGCTTCTTCATTATTAGCAGTCACTATTTATTCTCCCCAAAGGAGGGAAGTGAGAGGAAAAAAGTCTTCATTTTGTGTAGTAGTAGCAATTATGAGAGAGTCATCATCCTCTAATTCACTAGACATGAGCAATCTTCAATCACAGGTTGGTATATTATTGTTTAGCCCAAAGCCTAGACCAGTAGTGCCTCGAGCATCACGACCTTAAGTGTGACTTAAAGGTTCAACTAGAGCATTCTTACAACAATTTAAGGACCCGTGGCCCTGGTAGCCCATTTTTGTCAGAAATCTATAGCCCTTTCCATATTTTTTGGGAGAAATTGGAGTAGTCACTGTAACCTCCTTGTCTTCTTCTTCTCTGTAGATCCAGTCCCTAATGGCCTGTTCTTCCTTCTTTGCTTCTAGTGGTATGGAAGTTTGCACAAAAGTACCAAAAAGTCTCATAGCAGAAGCAAAAGACTTCTTTGCAATAGTTGGTTTCCCATAAGACCGAGGGGAAATTGGTAAGGCAGCAATAGAGTCCAAAGTGTACTTGCCCATACCAAAGCTCATCATTTTCAGTTTTTGTTCACATTCTGTGAAAGATGGTGCTAGCTCATGAGAAGAGCAATTGTGTGGGACTAGCATTTCAGCAATAGATAATGTGTTGATAGACATGGAGTTGTCGCTGGGGACAACTACTTTAGTACCTTTAAAAGGGAACTTAATGCATTGATGGTATGTAGAGGGTATTGCTTGCATATTGTGAATCCACGACCATCCCAAAAACAAGTTGTATGCAAGTGGTATGTCTAAGACTTGGAAAATGACATTCTTCTCAACTAGACCAACTCTAATTGGAAGTACAATTAGACCTTTAAAAGGCCTTTCGACCTCATCATAGGCCTTTATAGTGATCTTGCACTTAGGATCGATGGCAAATTCAGACATGCCCAACTGTTGGATTACATTGAACGAAATGATATTTAACCTTGCACCATTGTCTATCAGGACTCAGCGGATGCGGGTACGAAAGATTTGAACTTTGACGTGAAGAGCAAGGTTATGGGGATGACTGAGAGCTTGATCATCTTTTTCAGAAAAGGTGAGATAGTGAGACGAGGAGATGTGGTTCACCATAGCTTGGAATTGTTCCGCATCAATATATGTGGGAACGTTGGCAAAACGTAAAGCTTTCTCAAGGATATCCCTATGCAAAGGAGATAACTCTAGCAATTCAAAAATGGAAATTTGTGCTTGTGTGTGTTGCAGTTGACTAACAAGATTATAGTTGGAGATCTTGGAAGTAATTGGTTTCTTAGATGATGAAGCATTTTTAGGATCATTAGCAACTTTTAGGACAACCTTAGATTGCCCCCTAGTGACAGCGTTAAGTGGTTCACCCTGAGAAGATGAAGACTCAGCCACTCGAAGTACCACCTTGGGTCTAGTATCAGTATGATCTTGAGGAGTGGATCATGTCCTTAAGACCACTCTTGGTTGTTCATCTTCAACGTCATAATTTGGCCAATTGTCATTGTTGGAGTTTTCCATACATATGTATTCAACGGGCTCAAGCATGCCTATAACATTATCAGTGTTAGTGTAACCATAACTGATTTTGGCGTCATGATTCTTTTTGGCAGCTACCCTTGAGGTCTCACCCTTTTCGTATTCAGGTAATGGTTTTTGGAAAGCCTTATGATCAACATTTTTAACAAGGCCATCTAGAACAACTTTGCCAGCTTCGATGAGGTCTTGAATTACATCTTTGATTTTGAAGCAATTTTCTGTGTTATGTCCTTTACTTTGGTGATAGCTGCAAGTATGATCTTCTCTCCACCATGGAGGTCTAACGGGTGGATCGTAAGGATGTGAGTTGTCTGGTAAGGTAACCAATTTGTTTGCAATTAAGGTTTTTAAAACCACTTCATAAGGTTCAACCATAGGTGTGTAAACACGTCTCTTCCTCGCAAACTTGGAGCCTTTGTCAAAGGGTTGTGGCTTTGAACCTTCTTGTTGTTTTGTTGTATAGATGGCATTAGAAAGGTTAAACGTAGGCTCCTTAGTCTTAGGAGTGTCCACTACTCCATCATTGACAACATACTAGTTTTTGTTCCAAGGTTTGCCTTTGTCTTTACCGTTTCCATTGTTAACTCTATCTTTGTTTATGGCAATGTCACCTCTTTTGATAGCAACATCCTCAATGCGATATGCACTTTCCACCATGGCGTTGAATGATGTGAATAACTATTTTCTTAGATCAAAGTATAATTTGGTTACAAGTGTATTGACAAAGATGTCAATTTTTTCAGCCTCAGGCACTTGCCAAGGATATCAAGAGTATAAAGATCTCCATCGTTGAAGGTATATTGCAAAATATTCTCCTGGTTTTTGTTTGATGTTGCATAAGTCTAGCATAGTCACAGGATGTTGAATGTTGTATGCATATATCTGGATAAAGCATTGTGTGAGTTCATCAAACATCTTGAGAGGGGGACTCAACTTGGTAAACCATTCCATGGCTTGTCCTCTCAAACTTCTGGGAAACAGATGCATAAGAAAGGTGTCTTCATGCATAAAGTCCATATTAATAGCATAGAAATGTCTCACATGGTTGTGAGGATCACCATTTCCATCATATTTGTCATACTTAGAAACCTCTATATCCTTAGGAAATGGTAACATGTATAGACTCCTATCAAATGGAAGAGCGCAAATTGATTCAACAAATGATGTTTTAGGTGGCTCTTTTGAAGTTTGCAGTTCTGTAAATTGTTTCCTTAGTTCCTGTATTTCTTCCCTTAAGATTTCAGCCTCAGTGGGCTCTAGTTTTGGAATAATATGATCAACATTAAAACCTTGAGGGAGTTTCCATCCCCTAGCAGCCATGTATCAAAAGTATTGGTCTCCATTTTCTTCTAAAGCTCTGAGCATTAGTTTTTGGGCAAAGCCATCTTGTTGAAATTTGATCATGTCTTCGCTAGTTACTTCTTCATCACTATCATGATGAGATGGTTTAGGTGAAGGACATGCGCCAGTGGCAGCTCTAGGAGTCCTTGGAGGCGTGTGATTACCATCATTTTTCTCAAAAGTATTTCGAGGACAAGTTCCTTTATATCCTTCATAGAGTGCCTAATTGTCAGTTTCAACTTGTTGGTTTTCTCTCTCCATAGCGTATATAGCCTCCAAAGTCTTTTGGGTTTCACGTGCTTGTTCTTCTAAGTGACATTTAATTTCATCAGGGTACACCATAGTGACCATACAACTCGTATCCTTGGGTGTCTCAAAGGGTGTACCAAATGGATTTTCAAAACTATAAAATGGGTTGTGCCGAATGTTGGCCGTTTGTGTTTGAGAAAATTTGAGATTCTTATCACAAGGTTGTTTACGAGGACGTTTGGGTGGTGTTTCCAATTTCTTGAAAATGAAAGGCGTGTGGATACCTTTACCAACTTGATATCTAGTTGCGACCGGCATGTAAAGAGTTGTTTTTGTTTAGTAGGACAAGAAAAGTGAGCTGAATTTGAAGCTTTTACGATCAGGACTAGTCTCTTGTCAAAATGTGATAGATGGCTTGTCAAACAGTGCTCAAGATCTTACAGCACGGGTGACTTGAGCCGAGTGGGCGAGCGAGAAGCTCAATAGCAGATAGCTAGAATAAAATAATAGCTAAATTTTGACGAGTGATTCATCAAGATGTTTCAAGAATTACATTCGATGGACTAAACCCATCTTTTCAACCTAGGACGAATTCTTCACACACTAATACATAGCCAGGATCAAAGGTGACCAGCGTGACGCTCCTTAGACCAAATAAATCCAACTGCAAACTCTATTTTTGACCCAAAATGACTCTAGGCGATACTTTCTCAAAAGGAGGGCGACATAAGTTCAGCAAATAGTGTCACGCGACAAGATTTCAAGAAAGGTGTGACACTTTTTGTCTAAGCAACAGATATTTGCAATGAGTGCGACAGTATTTTATACATAGTGCGACAGAATTTACTACTAAAATACGACATATTTTTGGGTAAAAAAATGTCGCACAATATTTCTTGTGAAAGCATGCGACAGAGTGCCAGTTTTGTGCAAAAAAAGTCAATTTTTGGTTTGAAGTTCGTTTCAATTTGTCAATCAGACAGTTGTTTCAATCAGACAATGTTTCGTTTTAGTTCGTATCAATAAACAACAAGGTTTGCAAATAGTAAGTGTTTTAACATGTCTCAAAACAATTGATCAAGGGTAAAAACAACCTTGTCAATACGCATTTGGGATATCAGAATAGTCTTCCTAACAACTTTTTATCGGAATGTTTATGTTGCAAGAACATTAACACTGATCAAAGCATCGAAAACAATAGCCAAGCAATCTACCTTAGAGTCACGGTTCATTACTCAACAACTTGGCCCACGCTTGATGCTCCTTTGCCTCACACCAAGTGGTTTCCCACAAGAGATATTGGCTTTGTCATGGAAGTGCCAGAAGCACAACCAAGGGAACACATATAGTGAGTGTAAATCTTGGGGTGATCCGGGTAGTCCACTAGGATCGATCCTTGCACCAAAAAGTTGAGTGGCTAAAAAGGGTAGTTACTAACTTGGGGTTTTTAGATCGGGCTTCCATTCATAGTGTTCCTCTTGCTCCCAATTATGGGACACCTCACCTTGCGATGAGTAATTGATCTCGGGATCACAAGAGTACCTTAAGCATTCTTGCCTAGTGATCTCCCTATGGTCAAAATCCCATAAGCGATCACACTAGGCGAAGACAAACACTACATCTACCAAAGTTTTGTGTCCTTGGTAGCCTTGAGTTTATAGTGGGTTGGAAGAGCCAGGTAATCGGCTTATCCCCACTTGGGTTGGTCCTCTCAAGTTGTCCTAGAGCAGGCCCTCTAAAGGATTCTAACTACACAAAGTGGATCAACTTTTGGAAGTCAAGATTTCTGGTTCACCACAAGTGTAAAGAGCATACTCTCCTATTCCAATCATTTTCTCCCAAACATGCCAGGAAGATTTAGTTACCCCTTGCTTTTGAAACCAAATGGCAAGTCAAGATTTCTGATTCACCGCGAGGGTGAAGAGCATACTCTCCTATTACCAAAAGACTCCAATCACAAGTTTTATGTGCCTATAAAAATGAACAATTATTCAATGCCACACATGAAAACAAAAAAGCAAGAAAGTTTCAGTTTTTATGCTTTGGGCAGCCCTGCAAACAATGTTAGTAGCCCTTGCGCATTTGAAGCTTTGACATGCATTCTTTTGTATGCAAGGTTTCAATTTTTTTTTTCACAAAGAGAGCAACCTACAATCACAACTTGTTAGCCCACAAGTTAGCATGAAATAATCACAAAACCTGTGAATTAAACCTTGTTAGGAATAAGGTGTCTCAACCTTGTATAATTCCTATTCTTATTATTTGTTTTGTAAAATGTATTTCTTGCAAATAATGTTGATGTGTCGACATCTTGAATTGTGTGTAAGGAGATCATGACTAAAATGGTTATGACGGATTCCTATGACACATAAGAGCTATCTTAGGAAGATTCAATGACAGGTGAAGACATGTGGCAACTAAGATATTTGAGTATTGTACACTCTACCTCAATATGGTTTACCTTTGGGAGTAGCCCTAAAGTGAAGCACATGTTATAAGCATTTTTAGGGTTGCGAGGAGATGCGATGCGAAAAAAGTGTATTGTTGGTACTGCGAATAGCTACTGGAGTCTTCTGTTGTCGATGTTGAGCTTGCACTGCAAGTGTATTGTAACCTTTTGTTGAAGATAATACATTGTGCAAGTTCTAAAGGGGTGGGGTTGTTTTACCGAAAGGTTTTTCCCCACCAGCAAATCTTTGTGTTGTTTGTTTCTTTCTCTGTCTATTTTCTGTATGCATGGTTGGCTGCAATATTGTTGTTTACATGATATTGAATTTGTAAGTGTTGAAGATTTTAATAGGATTTGCATCATACTTTCCTTATGAGATTAGTGTAGGAAGTTGTTTCCACACCTGAGTTTCCTTACAAACCTCTGTAAAATAGCCTAGAAATTTTCTTAAAAACAATAGTCAGCCAACTAAGAAGAAATTTGATCAAAACCCTCAAGGAACGAGCAAAAAATTGTCAGGCGATAATTTTTGCTAAAAAAATATCGTGCGATACTTCACAGTATACCGAAGCGACAATTTTTGTTCAGGCGATACTTTTTCTTCAGTCATGCGACAAAGTTTTGGACAGAGGGCAACAAAATGCAGGCTTAAAGTGCAACATTATTTCCAAAAATAAGTGTCGCACGACAGTACTGTGAACTGTCGCGCGATACTGGAAAAATGTCGCCCAACACTACGACTGTAAAAAAAGAAAAAATGCAGAGCAGTAAGAGAAATGCAAGTGGAAATAGGAAAGTGCAGGGCAAAACATACAGTCTAGCCACACGGTGGGCGCCAAAAATGTACACTAGAAATGTGTCACACTCTAAACCATTCTATCCAAACGATTCCATGAGTTGGAATGCTTGGATGCTGGCTTAGAGCTCCCTATCCACGGAGTGCAAGAAGGTATTGTTTCAAGTTTGAAGGCTCTCAGTCGAGCCTTAGAGAAAAGCTTCTTTCTAGTAAACCATGCAACGGGAGGTTCTTTGAGACAAGAGCAAGAATGCAAGTGTCTACAATGAATCCCTCAAGGATACAAATGTGAATATGAAGACTACACTAGAATGAATATGCAAAGTGCAACTATTCTAAGCATGAATGAGAGTATTACAAAACCAAATATTAAGCTATGTGAGATTATTGCAAGAATGAAAGCTAAACTAACATGCAACTATGCTAAGAATGCCATATGATCCTATGCTAATATGATGGAATGAGAGAATGTAGACAAGGAGTGAGAAGTTCTCCATAAAGCTCCCAAGAAACCTGTTAGAAAACCTACAGCATAACAATATTCAAAAGATGGATCCTTTGTGGGGGAAAGCTCTCTCCCTTTTAAAGTAGTACAAACGATAGAGATCAAGATGAAGATGATGGATGATCAATGGTGGAATTCAAAAAGAGGAGTGATCCATGTGCACACACAAGTCAACCAATAGAATATAAGTTGACTTGTCACATAAGACAAAAGTCTCACAAGCCTTTTCTTTTAATTGTAAAATAGAAAAAGGATTTTATGTGTGCACTTTAAGTGGGTTAGAAGACTGGGGTGTTTTATTTAATTAAAAGGGGACATGTTCTTTTAATCAAATAATGAACTTAGGATAGCATAGTCAAACTATAGGTTATAATCAAATAAATTGATTATTAGCAATTTGGTCTAGATAAATTATTAGATTAATTTAGCCAAAATGCTGAGAAGGGGGCTAATAGTCTAGATGACCATTTTTAGGTGATTATAGGAACAAAGAAATAAGGCAAATGAAGACTTGGAGGCAAGGAACAATGCAACTCAAAATCAATCCCTTCAGCAAGAAAGTCTTATCAATCAGCTGTCCAATGAAAATGAGGAAATCATGAGTTTGAGATCTAAAAATGAAAGGCTAAGGAATGATTTAAGCACTGAAAGACAAATCAATGAAAGATTGAAGGTCGATTTGAATTCTAAAAAGCAACTCAATGAAAGGATAATGAAATCCCAAGCAGACATGGATCAATTGAATCAGCAAAGTGAGCAGAATCTATATAGGCAAAAAGGTAAAGCAGGACTTGGATACAAAGAATAAGGTGAATCTTCCAAACAAAGTGCTCAAAGGAATCAATGACCTACTTGCAATCACTGTGGTAAATTAGGTCACACATCAAACAAATGTTGGAGCAATGGAAAGGCGAAATTCAATGGAAATGTTACAATTGCAGTCAACATGGTCATAAAGCTAATGAATGTAAGGATAAACCTAAATTTGAAGGTAAATGTCACAAATGCAAAAAATAAGGTCACAAGGCATCTGAATGCAGATCTAAACCATTCAATCCAACTGAACAACTTGTAAAGGCAATATTTGGTTGGGACTACAATACTTGGTGTAGATGTCATTACTGTGGAGATTGGCATAAATTATGCAAGGCATCACTTGAGAAAGAAGGATACTAAAATAAGATGTTATACATGCACTGAACTTGGTCATATAGCTAAGAATTGCATGAATATAGGAAAGGTTGAAGATGAAAAGAAAGCTAAAGCTGATAACATCAGGAAGTAGATGAGACAATAGTGGATTCCCAAATCTACCAAGCAAACCAGTTCAAATGATGGCCATGTCACTCAAGAAGTGGGTGACTCCACCGTTTCCAATTAAGTTCTTAAGGAAGAACTGGAACTGTATCTTCAAGCCATATCTTAAGCAGTTCCAATGAATGAAAGGAAGAAAAACATCCAAATTAGTATTTTAGATATAGAGGAATCACAAGAAATCAGTATTCACTGAGCAAGGTTGCTCATAGACTCTACCAAGCTAGGTCGGGAGTAATAAAGTTTTGTTCGATCACCGAGTCACAAGCTTTTACTGAGCATAGTCAGTGGATGATAGTCTGTCATGCACTATGTCATTATGGCACCAAGCATTAATGAAAAAAATTCATCAAAAAGGGCAGAATTTGACTTCATTTTCATCGTGACTTTAGTATACCCAGTGTAGAGCAATTTACAGTGCATCCAAGCAATCTCGAGTGAATTTGCAGCAAAGATTTTTCAAAGAATTTTTCTCATTTACTGAGCAACCATGACATCTAGAAGTAGCAATAGCAAGAAGGCAAAAAGAGGTTCTAAAGTGTTGGTAAAAGGCATGGAATGGAAAGCACCAAATTTCAAGTTGGTACTAGCAGTTGCGGAGTCACTTGACCCAAATGGAGCTCAATCACAAATTCCTCCAAAGGTACTCCTTATTAACAATATTCGCACTCATTTTAAGTGTACTATGAAAGAAATTGGAACCCTAGAGATGGATAGTTTCCTAGGAGAAATGTGTGTTGATGGATCTTTGAAACCCAAGCATAGGCATCTAGAGGTCAAAGGATTAACCCATATCCCGCATCTACCAAGGAATTTCCAAATTAGGTGGATTAGGTATATTATAAGCCATGTGCATAATGGTCAATTATGGTTAGAGTAGCCTATGTTGATTATGAAGAAAATGACTCATAAGATCACGGGTCTCCCTATGCTCAACAAGGCTAAAACAACTAAAACCTTAGGTCAGGAAGAGCTCTAGAAGAAAACCCTAGCTAAGTGGGACAGCAGAGGTATAAAGATTAGTAATGTATCTGATGTGGAACTTAGGTTTGGAATTCACATCATTACACATAAGATATATAGCTCCATTCGATTGAATAGTGTGTTGTGTGAGGCCATTGATTTGGCATATAAGGTTGTGAAGAAGAACCTAAAATTTGATCTGTCAAATTTATTGTTGAAATAGTTAAACAAGAACATGGACAGCATCAAGACATCAAAGAACAACCCCTATAAATTTGGTTCTTTGCTAACTTGTCTTTTCTTTTATGTTCAAAAGTTCTTCCCATCCAAAGGTTCAATTGTATGGAGGAAAGATACTGCCATTCTATATCAAATTAATGAATTCATTACAGACATGGGTGAAAATTTTGAAAGTATTATTGATAATTATTTTGAAGTTTTCAAGGAGAAGATGAACAACAAGTTCAGGATTCCTCCTAGACTAGTTGAAGATTATAAAGATGATGTATGCTTCATGGTTGATTGTGATTAAGTTTATATCCAGGCAGTCAGGCCTAGAGTTGAATGGGTGAAACCTCTTCCATATGAGGTTAACATTGATGAGACAAAAGGCATTATTGAAGCCCTAGTTAATGAGCTAGCAGATCTAAAGCTACTTATCTTTGGAACCTATGAAGAAGCTAAAACTAGAATAGAGCTTGAGATCAAGCTACCTCAAGCAGTATGCTTACAGAAGGAAAAGGAGAGGATGAAGAAGAATCACAAGAAGAAGAATAGGAATCAAAAAAGGAGGAAGAGCTTGTGAAAAAGAAGGGCAAAGTGACTATCACCAAGCAACCCAAGGCCTCCATAGCTGTGTTTACCAAGAGATCTAAGAACAAAGGAGATAGTGAAGCTGTGCTTATTAAGCCTCCTCCCACCTTTCAGGAAAGACTTAACCAATTAAGAGTAGGTGCTGGGATCAACAACTTCAAAGTACTTAAGTATGAAACCAAGACTCTAGCTGAACAAAAGGAGGTTGAAGATCTGATCATGGACAAGTTAGGAAGATGGAAATTCTCTCCTAATCAGTTTGCTTCACAAATCTCTACAGTTCGGTTAGACAAAGTCAAGGTTAGATGGGAAGTAGCTATGCAAATAGCCAAAGACTTATTTGAGCAATCTTTGAGAAAGTTTCTACGTAATCTTACTAATGTAGAAGTTAAGGCAGCAATGAAGAAAAATGAAGACAAGATGATGATGAGATTTCATACTTGTTTAATTTTAGTAAAGGAAATTGAGCATGTAGTCAAGGATGCTACATCTATGTGGGAAAATTTGTATCATTTGCATAAACCTAGTGAGGATCCAGTTGAAATAAAAGATGATGACGATGATAGTGACAATGACAAAGAAGATAACACACCTTGTGTCATTTTTGATGTGAACGACTCTCAAGCATTGAAGAATGATGAAGAAGAGAAGGAGGGAGAAGTTGATGAGGAAGATAAGGAAGGAAATGAAGAAAATAGTCCAATAAGGATAGCTGCACAAGTTATAGCCTCCCTTCCTCACTCTCCACCAAAGACTACTACATCATCTGGCATAGAGATAGCTTCAGAAAGTGTGATTGTAACATCAATAGATATATCATCTGCTCAATCACCCTTTGCTACCTCTTAACTCCAGGTATCATTAATGGAAGTGTCAGCTACTTCATCTGCTGAGCTGCAAACCTCCTCTTCTTCAGCTATCAAGTTAGGAACTTCATCAGCAGTATGTGTAGTAAGTTCATCATCATGTTCTACAGTTTTGACTATTACAGCTTTGCTTGCACCAATTTTTGTTCCAATAAGTTCTTCTGTTGCAAGTACTTCAATCAGCACTCCACCTATTATTACTTCAATTTTGGATACCACAACAATTTTGGATTCTTTTAGCACTCCTACAAGTATTTCTTCAATTGGTCATTTTCAAGTTTTTACACCTAGTCCAACTATCTCTACAATTGTCGCTATTCCTAAGTCCAAGGTAGTAATGTTAGAAGTAGAACCAAGGACATCCCTAAAACTTTTTCTTACTAGAAAGGAAATTGATGATGATATTGATTTGGATAAAGAGATTGTAATTCCTAAGTTGGATCTTGATACTACTATAGTTGAAGAAATGAGATTGGTTAGCCAACTTTTGGAATAGAAGGTAAGGCAAAAGCAGCTAAGAGAGGAAAGAGACAGGGAATTTCGAATTATTGAGAGTGCAAAGAACATTTTAACAGAGGATATAGGCATGGATGTTGATTCTAATCAACATATCTTGCTATAGTTGGAAGAAGTAGTTAATAAGTTCAATGAGGACACTTCTGGTGAAGAGAAGTTGATAGAAAAGGCAGAGAAAAAGTTTGACAATAAAGTGCTTGAGCACATTGCTCAGCACAATGCCATAAATTAGGTAGAACTATCCTCCATTTTGGCTAACATTGAAAATTCTTTTACAAATGTAACATCACTTTTTGCTAAACTATGTGATGTTACTAGGTTCACTAAGGAGGTAAAAGAGAAATTGGATAAGATTGATGAAGATATGAAGGCCAGTGCCCAAAGGTTGCAGCTTGACCCCAGTTCAAGCTCAGCACATCACATTAAGGTGAGATTTCTATCAAATACGCAGGCTAAACTACTGAGAGAGGAAGCAAGGATCAGATCCACATTAATAGAGATCCAAAACATGATCCTTCCAATCATGGACACAATGCAAAAGCATATTGCATATTCAAAGTCATTGGTCCAGGATTACAATTTTTCAATTGCAGACCATATGATTGAGCTCTCATCTGAAGTTCAAGTAGCTCTTCATACCTGCAAAATTTTGCAAGAGAACTGGGATAAGACATTAGCTCTTATTCTCAAGGTACATTCCAAGTTTCTCTCACATTTTGGTGTCTCTGTATGAATATATTATATAACTCTTTGGCATTATTGTCAAAAAGGGGGAGTAAGAGATATTTTGTGAAGAGACAAAGTGGGAGAGAATAGAATGACATATGTACAGAATAAAAAGGAGAGAGACTATGTATATATTATGTCTTATGTATGGGGGAGATAAGTGCAAATATATATACAGCAGCATTACAAAGATAAATTTTGAAAAATCAAAATCAGTATGTTAGTGTACATAAGTCTTGGCTTATAAGTGTTTTTGTCACTAATGCCAAAGGGGGAGATTTTTGGCATTAAGTTACGTTTGCCATTAGTGACAACACTTATTCATAGTTATGTATGGTTACCAAACTCATCACTCAATCTCCAATGTTTACTGAGTATTCAGTGGTTGCCAAGTAAGTTCAATAGTTAACCAGTTTATACCAAGCATTCTAGAAGCTACTGAGTGAAAGCAGACAGTGTGCAGTCTCGCAATTATCACCGAGCAAACAATAGTCACCGAGCTTCACAGTGTCTATCGAGTCATCAATTTTTGTGATGCGGAGCTAGTGTCTACCGAGTGATGGATGTGCAATGTTTATCAAGTTCAACAAGGTAAACATAGAAATTCATTTCCATCGAGTTACACTTTATCTATCGAGTCTCCAATGGTCACCAAGTTTGAAGCTACGTTGTGTGATTAGTATGGACCGAGCCTCTACTCATACCAAGTGCATGATGATACTGAGTAATGCAGTGGATGCCAAGTATTAGAAGGTTACCAAGTTAGCTATTCAGAACCCGAGTTTCTACTATTTGGAGCCGACTCGGTAATATTTTGTTTACTTGTGTTTTAGCCGACCTTGTAATTGTGAATATTAGAATGGTATATATATGTGATGTATTGTATCATACCAATGTATCAAGGAATGAAGCAATGTTTTGAGAAGAGTGAATGCGAATTAGCAGTAGAGTAGAGTATTCAGCAAGGTCTATAAGGAGTAGTAAAGTTATATCTATCACAAGAGGTGATCTGTACTTCAAGTTGTAAGTCAAATATACTATTTCATCCTAATAGGTGAATCAGTTTCTAAATCCTTTAATAGGGTAGACTTAATAGTCTTTCTTTAAATCTCTTAACAGATTGCATACTTCACTATATGTTGTAAAACCTCTAACAAGGTGGATCTAGCAATCCAAATTGCTCTTAACAGGGCAGATCATCAGAAGTGGTCAATGTAAGCCTTAACAGGCCAACTTTATACTGTAGTAGTGAAGTTTTGTGGGTATCATCCCCACCCTAGTTTTACTTTCTATTTGGAAGGTTTCTAGGTCACCAAATTATATGCTCATGTGTCATGAATGATTATTTTTCAGTTTCATATGCATGTAGTAAAGTAGATCAATTAATGGTGAATGATTTATATTGAAAAGTGTTGAATTTATAAAAAGCTTTGGAGTTACTGATTCACCCCTCCCCTCTCAGTAGCTTGGCAAGTCTTGATTGTTTCCAACAGCTCAAACACTATTGACTTCCCATAATGACTAAGTGTTTTGGCGCTAATTGACAGTATATCTTACCATAAGATTAGCAGTTCTATGTTAATGAATCAAATAGAGAGGCCAAACAAGGAAGCATCTAGAAAACTCCTTATGAAATCTCTAAATAGAGTAGAACTTGACATAGTTTTTATGGTACATGGTGAAGAGACATAGTTGTGTATGATACATAGTGAAGTGTATGGTGATACGAAGGAGCGAACGGGCTATTCATATGGTTCAAGTGTGAATGTGTGAACATTACAAAAGAGGCAAAGATTTTTTTTATTCTAGAACAGAGCAAGTGACCTAGTCAAGAAGTGAAGGATAGAAGAGCTATATCAGATCAAGAGATCAAATGAGATTGAAAAGAAGAGATCCAACATCATCTTATTAGAGTAGAGAAAGGATTAGGTACTGAATCATTTTTAATAGATTGAGACAAGGTAAATCTCTTAACAGATCTTTGTAAATCTCCTAACAAAGTTCTTACTTTTTTGTAAGTGTGAAATCCTCTAACCAGGTGAGATCTAACAGACTCAAAATCTTTTAACAGGGAAGACCACTCACAGGACAGACATTTGGATATGGTCAAACATTGTAACCCTAATAAGTTAACTTTATTACTACAATAGTGAAGATTTGTGAGTGTCATCCTCACCCCAATTTTACCTTCATTTTGAGATATTTCTAGGTAACCAAGATCTTTGTGTCATGTGATTACTTCTCATGCATGTGAGTGATAGATTAGATCTATATGTTATTACAATTTTATTATATAATTTATGCATGCATAAGAAATTGGATATGAGATAGTAAATGTTGTAAATGCATTATATAATTGTTGAAAAGGTTTCAGTGTTATAGATCCTAATTCACCCCACCCTTCTCAATATCTTGGCTTCCAATTTAGACTTCCAACATCTTCATCATGGGTACTTATCAAGAATAAGGATTTATAGGAGTGTGCCAACTTTTTGGTATACAATTAGTATTTTTTATAATTAACAAAATTTAATTATTTATTCTTTTAATCTATTTTGACACAAAACCACATCAAGAAATATGGTACACAACTAGGGAACACACAAACTAAAACCAAAATTTAATAATCACACTTAAGAAAAAGATTCACAAATTCATGTCACCTTGAGGAATTTGGATGGGTAGACAATCAGATACTTGTCCACTATTTTGGGACAAAAGATGGATTAGGTGAGTATTTAAACTTGACCATTATCTCCCCTCTCTTACCATTTGAGATATTGCAATAGGGCACACTCATTCTAGCAATTTAAGGAAGTCAATGCACAATACCTTCAAACTTACATAAAAGATGAGCATGTACATGTATACATATAAAATAGAAAATGACAAGGACCAGTATGTCGTGTAGATCCAGTACATAGTTGACAATGACTCCCTCCCTTAACCACTTCAAGCATGTCAATCAAAATATAAAACATACAAGATATCCATAGACATGATAGTATGAGGTCAATAACTAATAATTTCACACGCACACATGAAATCGTAATATATAAATTCTATCATCATGAAGATAACTATAATCATCAACTTAAAGCACATAGTATGGAATCACCATGAAAATGACTATAATCACTAAGAACATATAAAGTATCATATCATACAAGTAGTCATAATCATCAATTGAATGCATACAATGTGTCTCAAACTAGGCAATGGCTCATGATATGAAAATTCTCCTGAAAGAGTTTGGCAATATGAACTAAAAAGAAAACTATGGCTGGCCACTATAATGTCTCACTAGCTTGTAAAGAACTATAAATTATCCATTAATGGCAAGGGTCAAGAAATGGTTAAAAGTTGGAAATAGAGTATGCAAGCATATTTGTATCTCTTGATTGTTTAAGGTACTTAGTTTGAATATTGATTGTTGATTTCATGTTGAAATACATCCTTATGTTAGTTTGTACTTCAATTGAAATAGGGAGATTGTAATGGAGAAAATAGTAGCTTGAGGATTGGTAAATATTAATACTTAGTATGCACTTTGTATGAACTTCCTAGCTCTTATTAATATAGTTAAGTTGATATAATTAATCTTAATAAATCTTTAATCTTTTATTTTATGTACCTTTATGCATTTAAAAACTTTTAGGAATATTAGGTAAATTAGGCAGAGGCCCATCAAGTAGTTTGGGCTATGTATTTATCACTAGTTTACCTCTATTTTTTTGATAGAAGCAATAGTGGGATTATCTTATAAAAGTAATTTGATGTATATTACTAGTTTAAAACCCCAAGTGTCTTTTAGTAACTAGCTAAACTTATTCAACTAAAGAACATATTTAAGTTTTGTATATAAATTAGACCTTGTATGCTAGTTTTTCTATCTAATCTGTAAAATGTTGAATCATCTAATGATGATTTAAATACCCTCTAATCCTCACAAGATCACTCTTTAAAACTATAGTGGAATATGTTTATATTACCAGTTCTCTTTAAATTGCAGATCATTACTTGCTTTATTGATCATTATTATTGTTAAACTCATTCATAGGTTGTAAATTAAAAATTAGTTAGCATGTTGGTGAAGTATTAACAAAATGATAATTTGCATAGCTTGGTAGGATAACACTTTAATTTGGCATCGATACATTAGTGATATATCCTTTGATTAAAAAAGTTAATCATCTTTGTTCCCTCATTGGTACAACAATGTCTTGTGCTTATGCTATATTTAGTGTCAGATCTTTTTTTTCTTATCAATGCTAGGTGTGATAGATAAGTATGTAAAAAACCATTGCTATTCAGACATTTAGTTCAATATGCCAATTGGAAGGTTTTTCAAGAATAATTGCTTCCTTTCATTATGAATTGAGCATAACTTAATCTTTTACCAATAAGGTATGTATCTTGGCTTTTAGTATGAATAACAAACATCCATTTGGTTTATCCACTTTCTCTTTTAGGTAGTCTTTTATTAATTCAATCTCGTGGTTATGATAGATTGGATCTATGATTAAGTTTGTGTCCCTCGTGTTTATCCATCATCATTTCATCCTTTCCTTGGACACCACTACAGTGCCATGTTTTAATTCAATAAACTTAATCTTCCTCATGACTGTTATGATATTCAATTGTTTGACAGTTCCCAAAGTTAGCTTCATATTCAATCATTTCCACTATCATGTTTTCATCTCTCGTATGAGGTACTAATCACTATATAGGTAATACATAAGAACACCATAATATTCCAAAGGATAATACACAATAAATTCAACGTATGAGAACATTGAGGTATACTCAATTTTATAATACAAGAATAAACATTCACCTAAAATGAGGTACAATGAGAATTTTCATTTAGGTTTTCATTTAGCTTTTTTTTTATAACACATAGACATACTAACAAAGATCTTAGCCAACTTAAGGTTGTGCATTTAAATCTCAGTAATACCAAGTGAAGTAAGGAAGAAAGAAGGTCCAAATAATATTAAAGTTAACAGGCAACGGTCAAGAAACAAATAAAAATATCAATTATGTTGTAAGGGAAGGAATGCCTTCCCAAAGGCCTCGGTCAAATCAAGGGGTAATTGTAAATCTTTTCCCAAGGTCCCCAAACAATGGGTAATTGTAAATATACAAATCATTTATGTTGTAAGGAAAAGAATGCCTTACCAAAGACCTTGTTATTACTAAGGGGTAATTGTATCAAATTATAGACAAAACACTAGCATCCCAAGCAAGACCGAGGGTTTTCTTTTCCACTCATTTTCCCGCGGTGCCTAAAATTTGAATGGAAAAAAATACATGTATTATTTTTATAAGTTGATAAAATTATGGCATAAGCCTTTTACTGATAAAAAAAAAGTAGGTCAATGCAATTTTAAAGCTTTATCTTTATGGCCCACTTTAATTAAAATGCCTTTTTGTGAGGTCAAAGTCTAAGAGTTGTGTATTTCATTAAAAAGTCTTATTTGTGATGACAAACCAATGAGTTTTGTATACTTACATGAAATTTAACTCATGGTACTCTTCTATCTTGATCTCATCATCATTATTCTTAAAAAAATAACTCGATATATATCTTTCATTTACTAGCATGAGTTGAATTCCTAGGTGTAGATTTGACAGGTTATTGAATGGTCCTGGATTTAGGCCTCAAACTTTAAAATCCATGTTTAAACTTTGTCCACTTTTCACCACCACTAGAAATTAAACGAATGCATGGTTGTGTCAGTTCATGTACTATTTTGTTGTATTTAAAGAGTATTTAACTATTAACTTGAGTTAATGTGACATGCCTTAATCCACTTACACATTGTAGAAGCGCCCTTGAGGAATTCAATTGCATTTAACAAAGTAATACAACAATATGCATTACCCTAGACATAATGCACATTTGGTTCTTATCTTTTATCATTATTTAAAATCAATTAAATATATCCTCTTAGGGGCTTGATTAAGGAGAACAAGCCCTTGCTTCCCAAATTCTTAAATGGTGTTTTATCTATGGAAACAATATCTATTTATTAGATTTTAGGCAATTTATTTAGTTAGTCATAAGTTTTTCTCTACACAACAATTCATTTTCATGTAGATAAAGGAGTGTATTTAGAGATCACTTGAACCGATGTAGATTTGAACGGAAATAGATAGAAATTAATTTTTAAGTTCTAAATCATCTCTCTTCTCAGTTTCTAAAATTTTAACATACATATTCTTCACGTTTGAATATATATTCAAGATAAATATAACTTTTATTTTATATAATTTATTTTTAAGTATAAATAGTTAATATTTTTTCCGACCATTTATTTAAAAAGGTGATTTATATTGTGCTTAAAAATAAGATAACAAATAATTTATAAAATTGAAATTAGCACGACAATATGATGAATTGGAAACAAGACTGCCATTTCTACTTGTAATTGAGATGAAAAGGCTCGAAATTAGCATTACTCTTGTACTCGTATAATATAAAATGGAACTATTGATAATATAAAATTACATCATTTTTACTCAGTTGTTGAACAACAGAATGCAACTGTTTCTATCTGTAGTTAAAATGCGCTGAGGTAACTCTTGACTGGCACAAGGTGTGCCTTTTTCATATTGAAAAACAAAATACCAAGACGTTAGATACTCTATATGCAAATCTCTCTCTCATAGTGCCCTTTTCATGTTCTTTGTTTCGATATTAATCTATTTATTATTGCTTCCAGAGGTTCATGCAAGAAGATCCAGGAGAAGTTCCTCCAGCAGCAGTCGGAATATTGCCACTGCAAGTTTGAACCCTATTTCTTCCCTTTCCACGCTGAACCTCCTCGTCCAGTCTCCTCTGCCCATCTCCAGGAGCTCCTCTCCTCCTCCTTCCCATAGACACACATGGCTCCTTTCCAATACTCGTACTGTATTCATTTCGGCAAGCTGCTCATATTCGCATATCTTCCTAAGCAAATGCTTTCTAGCCCCTGCTATCACCAAAAGTTCATCTCAGGGACAATATAAATATATTCAATGAAATAGAAAAGCAAGTGACAAGGAAAGAGCGCAGAAACGGACTCTGTATGTTTGCTAAGCTCTCTTCAAAATCAAAGCCGGAGGAGTCAAGAACAGAAATCGGACTTTGTTGTTCCACTTCCTCATTCTCCATGCATTCTTTCTCCTTTTCATCATAAAACCAGTTAAACTTCATCAATAGCAATAGCAATAGCAGGCAAGCAAACCTTTGTTTTATAAGATATTAATGGACACAAAGCAGGCTGCACTAGTTTCTCTTCACTCGGCAAATGCCACTTTCCAACATAAATCTACCAAAATCGGATGTTAATATGGCCAGATTGTCCCCAGTTTCTTTGTTTTTCTTTCTAATGTACAAAGCCTCGAGCGCACATTGTAACATTTCAGAAAACTGAAATTTAGGGTTTCAAACTTTAGATCATTTTACAAGTGTAGAGGAGTAGATACTAAGAACATAAGGGTTTGAGAGAAGGTGCACGTGCAAATGAGAGGGTGTTGTCATGGAAATGACGGAAAAAGCAAAGATATTTACCTCAATATCTGTGGAGTCTGATTCAACACCGTCGCCTGAAGTCGCTTCATCCATCTCCGGCATGAAATTCAGAGGAATCGTTATGAGGGGCGACGAAGCAAGCTTATTATCATTTTGAATACAAGAAACAGATCCTTCATACCGATTACAGACGGCGTCGCACATTTGGGGTTTTGTTGAGATCATATTCACTGCAGATCTCGGACTGTGATGAAAATCACCAGCTCCTCCATTTTGATCGTTCTCCAGGGAAAAATAGGAATCCCCTAAATTGCAAAGGTCAGAATCGGAGTCACTTCCTTTAATCTCGCTACAACCAGAGCTGCTGCTTCGACCAGGAGTGTTAGTGTTTGATCCAGAGTACCCGTCAAGGCTCGATTCTAGCCATGTGCTGCTACTGCTAGTGCTAAAGGATATATCCTCCATCCATTCTCCCTCCTTTCCTCTCCCACGCACCTTCCTTTCCATTGAAGAAATATGGCGACGCCTTTCCTTTTCTCTTCCCGAGCTGCTCCTTGAGATGTCAAGAAATTGCGACTCTTCGAAGGAATTCCACCTCACAATGTCATATATTCTAACTCTGCCTTCCATTTCCGGCCTGCTCAGAGCCCTCGGGCCATTTGGGAAACCCTCTGAAACGGTGTCCTTGTGGACGCAATCCTTCGACGGGCCTACCCTCCTCAAAATAGACTTCAGTAGGTTATACTTGTTCTTCCTCTGAAGCTCCCCTGTTTCTCCTGTTTCTCCCCTGTTCTTGTTGAAGCGGAAAAGGCTAGCGGATTCAGCAGCGGGATGAGGAGAGAAGCCGAAAGCGTTGAGTAGAGCTTCTGCTGCCTTTTGCCAAGCAGAAGAGCTCGATCTCTTCTTCTTCTGACTCTCATCCACATATTCCACCTGCCATTTTCTCAAGCGTTTACTCCTTTTAAGATTGGCCATACTGATACGATCCAAATGAACAAGGTAACGGACAGTAATGGGGCGAGGGCAGCTGCAGGAATGCAATCTGGGCTCCAGGATCCTGGCAGCCGCTTCCCTCAGCCTTGTTCTTCTCTTCCCCTTCAAAGGAGATGACCGATAATGATGCTGCTGCCTTCTCTCCGAATACACCAAAGGCTCCTCCCGCTCTTCCTCCTGCAACACTTGTGACAGAGATTTCTGCATTTCTGGCTGCATCTTACGCTCCCTTGCCACTGAGTACTCCATCTCTGCAAAACAGGCTCACGGCGAAGCATACATACTTCAGGTTTATGTAGCAGTCTGTAGTATCTACAGGTCAAGATGACTTCTCACACGAAAATCTCTGCTTCACTCACAACACAGATCTGAAGATACACTATTCCTCTCCCCCCTGCAATATCTTATGTTAGGTACAACTTCATTGGTTTAATTTTCTACTCTGATTCAGAATGGAAGAAGAGAAGAAAAATAACAGATGATGGAAACTAGAGGAAAAAACAAAGTGCCTAATAATGGCAGAAGGTAAGTTAAAATGAAGTCTTACCGAGCAATGATCGTGTTCAGTTGACTCAAATCCAAAGGCCCATGAAGATCGAGACGATGAACAATGAATAGAGATAGAAAACAGAAATGCAAAGGGCAATGTTGTTTCCTATGAATAAACAATAATAATCACCCTAATTCTTGATCTTTGCGCCTTCATTTCTAGAATTTCAAAAAGAATATTTTTGCAACCACTTTCAAATCAATCTAATACTTGACAGTTGTATTGATTGATCATTGGAAAAGATTATAGAATAAAGAAAGATAGATAGATAGATAGATAAAATTTTAACGTCCACGAGGCTAAAAATAGCTTATGGGACAGCAAGACAACTCAAGCAGACTTAAGTAACAATGTTCGTTGCTTGTGTAGGATGATGATGAGTCCACCCAATTGCTCAATGTACTCTTCGTTGAATAAGTTATGCCAAGAACTGTCACATATAGTGTCCGCAAATTTATCTCTACTACTCTTGTAGGCTTCACATTCTAAAATAAAGTGTTGTTCAGTTTCCACTTTCTCAGAATTGCAGAATCTGCAAATTCTTTCTTCCCAAGCCTCTTTTGGCCTCTTCCAACGTCCGGTCTCACAACGAAGTTGGTGAGAGTTGGTTCTCAGCTGAGCAATAAGAATTTTAGCCCTCCAAGAAATGTTGGCTCCTATGTATGCTTTTTGGAGTTGATCACAAGCGGGGTTGAACTCATTTATATAATATAATTTCTTCCTTCCGATCTTGCTTCTCCAATTTCTCTTGTAGAATTTCTCCATGACAAAGACTTGGAGTTGATCACAAGCGGAGTTGAACTCATTTATATAATATAATTTCTTCCGTCCGATCTCGCTTCTCCAATTTCTCTTGTAGAATTTCTCCATGACAAAGACCTTTATTTCTTTATTATTTGTGGGGCACATATTGAATTGAATATTCCATTTACTCATCCATTTGATGTTTTGTTGGATCCATGTCCTTTTTTCGCTGACATAGTGTGTCACTAAAGACCACTTTAGGCCATCTATCCTCTTCCATTTTTGAAATAAAATGATGCTCATGTTCGTATTTGAATTACATTTATTGTTATCTTTTTCAGTTGATAAAAAAATTTCAAAAAATGATTATACATGTATTATATAGCTGATCACACATATACTATAGTTGATATTTTTAGTTTTTCTGATTGGTCTATTTATGCAAAAGTATTATATTTTAGATGAGTAGGTATTGGGAATTTTAGTAGCAGGAACGGGGCGAACATTTTAAATTGACACTTTTAAAGTCCCTTGCACTGTACAAGCTTGTAAATGTAGGAAAGCCAAAAGTTTTGTTGTAAGCTCTTCACTCATCTATAGAGAGCTTCACTGAAGAAATTGGCAAATTTCTATATACAAATTAGAAACTAAACTAGAATCTGTGGATACGGAAAGTTAGAATAGGTTTCCCTAAATAAAAGGAAAGATTTGAAGGGAAATGAGGGGGTTTCCATGAGAAGAGCGTGCAAGGAAGGAGAGTTTTGTGGCCTCGGCCCAATGCAATTGTTGGGGTGGAAAGGGACAGTGGGAAATATTTGAAAGCGACTGAAGAGCATGTATATATGTGTGCGTACGTTGACCGGGTCGTTTGAATTAGTGAATCATGATTTGGTATGTTTTTTTGAATTTGTTGAAAAGAAGCGCCGTCAGTCATTTTCATAAACCAAAAGCCATGCACGCCCCGCACTTCCCCGTTTTCCCATGGGCTTTTAAATTAAAGCTTAACGATTTCGCAGTTTATATCTCTTTTTAAATCCGCATTGTGAAAGCCCAAATGTTACATCCACTTTCAACCTAAATCATCGTTGAATTATTTCACTATTTAATTCTGTGCACTTACTACTTCAATTGTATAAATTCTAATGTTTAGCGTGTGTGTGTCAGAGTGACTTGTTTTTAGCTTTGACATTGTTTTCTGTTTTCTGTTTTTCTCAAATGTATTTGAATTTTTTTACGTAGTGTATTTATTACTTTTTATATGTAAAGGTTTTTGGATTTATTTTGTGTTCTTTTATTATTATTTTTTAAGAAATTTATTTTATTTTTTATTGATTTAGAGTTTAGTCATTTGTAAGATAATAGATAATGATGATAATGAGGAAAGTTAGTTTATTCTAAGGTATATTTTGTATGAATAGAAAGAAGGAAGATTTTGATTTTGTTGCATTATTTCAAGAAATTCACCCTCTAATTTGATTTTCTTATACATGTGGTTAATGTTTTCCATCCATTGTTGATTAATGAACCTTTTTTTAATGTCATCTCCAAGACATTGTTAAGATTGTCCCATTTAGTTATTTCCACAGTACATCTTTGACTATTGTTCACTAGCTTCTTCATCCATTATCACTTAAGCCCTATTTCTAATGTCTCTCATGTTATACCTTATTACAAAGTATTAGACAATGGTTGTATCTAATATTTTCTTTAAGTCTCTATTATCCTATATCTTCTTCTAATACCTCTCATGTTGTACCATTTATTTCAATGTTGTAGACATAATTTCCAACCTTTATTACAATCAAACTCATTATTTCAAAAAAAATACTAACATACAAATGTCAAACCTAAAACTTGGGTTTTTGAATGTGATTATGGGCGAGTGAAAAATATATTTATAAAAGAACTCCTCAAAAGTGATTCAAAACTAAGTGAATTTGCTAGAGAATTTGTACATTATATTTAAAAATATTTTGGAGCTTTAGAACACTAAAAATGTGCCCCAGAATTTTAGATCTAACTAGTTGTTTGGGTTGTAGAAAATTTGCACAGTTTATGGGTTGATTTGGAGCACTTTGGAGGATCTATAACTACTATTAACTTTAGATAAACTATAGTTTGATGTGAGATTATCTTCAAATGATTTCAAGACTAATAAATGTCAACTTGAACTTCAAAAAGGGTTGAGAACTCTTTTTTTGAAGTATGTGTTGAGATATTTGGAAAATCTAAAACTTATAAAAAACTAACAAAACCCTTTCTCCTTGCAAGTGAACAACAACCTTATAAAAAATTTGTTTGAAATAACTAAATTTAACTCTTTTATGTTTGACAACTTTATTTATATTTATTTTACATGTTGGTTTGTTCATTAGATCTTCCAATTTCTACTTTTATCCTCTAACAAAGGTAATCATTTCTACACATTGTGGAGTGAACAAATAATATCTTCCACTAATCTATACTATTCAGATTGTTATATTCTTCATGTAATTCATCCTTGAATTTTTTGGCATGATATCTTGTACATCTCTCATTTTCTCTTGAGCTTGTTAAAATGCACAAGAAAATACTTTGATCAAATCTTCAACTCGTGATAATAAGTGAATGAATATTTCCACAATCCATCAAATATAGAAAGTAGTGCTTGTAAAGGAATGTAGGATCTCAAATAAAGATGGTTTATTTTAGATTTAGTTTGTTTTACATATACTAATGAATTCTTCTTGGACCTACATGTCTATGTTTGCCCTTTTTGCAGATATATATCTATTGTCATTGATATTCTAATTATGGATATTCAGAATAATGTTGTATTCATTGATGAAGATTATTTTTGAATATATATAATTAAAGATTGAATGCATACATGAGATTGTCAATTTTGATTGATATCCTTTCTACTTGATTGCACGACATATATATACTTGGGTGAAGGGACATGACAACGTAAGAGCAGGACCCTTAAATGGAATGAGCCACGTAGGGTCATGACATTACGTGGTCATGTCACTTAGTGTTAGTTTGTTAACTTAAATACATTTTCTATGATCACACGATAATTGTTTGCCTTTAAATAAATGACAAAAAGTCCTAATCACAATATGCAAGCCACTAATGTGATCTTCAGTGACTTTACAATACAATGTCTAATTAGGCATATGACTAAATATAATGTTCAATCAAGTAAATTGGTTTCACCATTGATGTATGATAGAGAAGAAACTCTAAATGCATCATATTATACACACACACACACACACACACACACACACACACACACACACACACACACATTGATTTATATTGAAAAGATAAAAGGTACAAATTTGGGATTCAAAGATAATCCCACCATCTGATCAACAAGATCCCCATAAAAAAAACACCTATCCCTGAAACTCCTAACCCATAGAATGAGACATAGCTTACATATCGATACGAAAAAAAAGACCAACAAGTGATCAGACCAAAATAAGCATGACGCGGGTATGATAAAAAATAAGAGACAAAGGGCCCCAATCTGCATCACTTGAACCAACACTTTGTCTCCTCGAAAAAGTTGGGAATAACACAATCATCCATAGAAACCCTGCCCTACCTTGGTTGTTCACCTTGTATCCTTTGGAAGGCTCAATATAAGAGGGAAACAAAGAGATATCTATTCCCAAACCAGTGATTAGGCCAACTAGGGTCCAAAGGCCCCAATTGTTTAGTCACCAACCATTGTAGTAGACCTACACTCTACAACACCTACCACCACTTTGCATCACTTTCTATCCCGAGATGATAATTGACAACAAATCAAAGGGCACATTGGATTTTGCCCACCAAGAAGGAAGAAGAGACTCTCTAAGTTAAGTGTATGTAGGAAAAGGAGAATCTTGTGCTAGCCCCAACAGATGAGACTCAGATGGGTCATTGGAGGCCCAAACCATCAATAGATAGAGTTCTCCAATCTAGCACCACAACAATTGACCCATATGGATGCTAAAACCCATCTCATCACAGTCCACCACCCCATTCCCTTTAATTTCTAGACACTATCTAGTGATAAAGAGTTTTCTTCCATCAAACAAGTGGCTAGGAAGAGGGACGAGATGTCCAGATTGGATCATGGTCTCAAATAGTTCTCCCAATATTCTTTTCCAAAAATCAATCTCATAGCCTCCCAGAAGAGATCCCCATCCTGATTGAAAATGTGATGTAGACAAATTGAAAATGTGATTATCATACAGGGAAGTATCCACCAACTAGACTAGAGCATGATTCTCTAGTAAAAGTTCATGGGATGAAGATTGGTATAGCCTTCGAAGAGTTCAAATTTATTTTCAAGGGATCCCACCACCCCAATGTTAGAGAGTTTATTAGCCAAAGTATTGGCACTTTTGATAAAATGGGAGACCTTGAACTCATCCATGTCATCAAGAAAAAACATGATTTTCTTGATTAGATTTTCTAAATACCATGAAGCCATACTACCTTTTACAATGTCGTTAACCACAATCTTTGAGTCACCTTCCAAATAATTTTTGCGGATACCTAGTTTGACTCTTAGGGAGACTACCTCTAATGTTTCCAAACATTCCACTTAATTTTTTGTCTCATCCTTGGTCCTCTTTTCATTTATAACCAGGATGCTTCTATCCTCTAAATGAGTCACTACTCCAATACCTAAAGGACCTAGATTTTCCTTGGATTCCCTATCAAAGTTTATCTTGACACATCTAAAATTAGGGGAAACCAAGTAGAGGGTCTATTCAACTACTGAGAATGAGCTTTTGGAAGCCCATTAACGGGCCTGGATTTGATCATAGACCAATTCTTTTGGATGATAGTGTCCTTTTGGGAGAAAGGAAACTTGACCTAATTCACTCTAGAACTAGCATTGTAGACTACCTCAGAAATAACTTTCTCTAACCTTACTAGGAATCTGGCAAGTCCTTAGATTTGTGCTAGAAAATATGCTAGTTGTAGTCCTTCCAAATTTCTCATAGTGTGGTTGAAGGGGAAATCAACCAAATGAAGGAAAAGCAAGATGATTGTGAGACACTCAGCCAAACTTTAAGGCATTATGTGTGTGTGCCTAGCATGGGGCCTAACTATTATAAGCGTTTAAAAATAAATGTCCAAACAATTCTAGAGAAATCACATTTGAAGAAGAGATGATCAATGGTTTTTTCAGCTTTGTTACATAGAACACATTAGAATGGACAAGAGAAGCCTATCTTCATCAAGCAATCCCTAGTAAGAATCTATGTATAACTAACCAACCATGTGAATATGCCAGCCTTAAGAAGACACGTGCTATGCCAACATAGCTTTCTTTCCCATTCAATTAAAGCATGAAAGGAACCAAGGAGAGTATAACCAATCCTCACAAAGTACTCCCTACTTCTTTCCCCAAACAACCTTAAGATATCTTGATCTTGAGTTTCGTAAATTGATTAGTTTTGCAACAATCAAGAGTGTATTTATTTTTCTTCAGTATGCAACTAGAGTAGGGTCAGATCCTTCCATCTTAGGGGCCTTTTGAGTATAGAGGATTGTAGCTCTACATAATCTTCCATATTTTCACCCCAAAACACTTTTCCACTTTGATGAGATTGCAAGGAACCTCCTCATCTTTCAAAGGTTTGTCATTGTCCCAAGAATCAAACCAAAAAAATTCTTTAGTTTCATTTCCCACTTGCCATGTTATTTGATCCAAGATCAGAAGATGAAAGCTCAGTAAAAAATTCCAAAGTGCAGAGCCATGAGAAGGATTGACTATAGTCAAGACTCTTTCATCCTCCATATTATCTAGATATTTTTTGTTGAGGACCTTAACCCGTCTTTGGTATGATTGTGAGTATATTTGTGAAACTAATTTTGCTCCTAATCTTGTGTGTAGGAGTTTCCAATTTCTTAGATTGACACCCCCACTACCTTTAGGTTGGAAAAGTTGATCCTAAGCCATGACAAAAAATTTATGGTGATCCTGATTCCCATTCCAAATAAATTCAGTCATATCCTATTGAATGGTTTTGATCACCTTGTTTTGAATCCTAAAGCATGGCATAGAATAGATGGGCATAGTTGTTATCACAGATTTTATCAAGAGAATGTGTCTTGCCAATGCAAGCCATCGATCCTACCAACCATTCATATAGGATTTGCAATTATCAATTAGTTCCTTCCAAAGTCCATGTTTGGAAGAACCCAAAAATAGTGGGGTGCCCAGGATTTTTCCAATCTTGGCACCAAAGACCCATGCTATATAGCATGTTGAAAGTCAATCTCAGTATTAAAAAATAGGATTTCATATTAGCTCCAAGTAATGGTGTGTCCCAAGTAAAAGTTGTGTTCATCCATAACTTTCTTCGTCAATCTTTCCTCCACCATGGTTACTACCTTGAAGAAAAAAGAGTCATATAAAAAATATGATTGAGTCTCTACCTCCAGACCTCTACCAATTCTAATACCCTTCCATTGGCCATTCATTCAAAGTTGAGAAATTGATCTGCCCAACACCTCTACCAAGATAATGAACAAGAAAGGTGATAGAGGGTCACCTTCTTTGATCTTGAGGGTAGTCTCAAAAAATCCCTAGGGACTTCCATTAACCATGATAAATGTTGTGTAGCCTAAGATCATGGTACTCAACCACTTTATCCAACCATCATTCAAACCAAACTTCTTCAGAGCTTGCAATAGAAAATCTCTATTTACAAGATCACATGCCTTCATTACGTCTAGTTGTGCTTGTGCTGGAAGAGTGGATGGCCTCATGTGCCACTATTATACCATTTGCTATATTACAATTGGGAGTAAAACTACTTTATTTAGGGGAAATTATTTTCCCCAAGATGCCTTTGAGTCTATTTGTTGTCACTTTGGTGATGATTTCGTATATTGTATTGCATAAAGAAATGGGTTGAAACTCCTCAAAAAAAATAGGTTTTTTCCTTTTTGGGATGAGAGTGACAAAGGTGTTGTTGAAATTTTTGAAGATGAAGCCCTTACTCCTCGATTCCTCAACAACCCTAAGAAGATCATCCTTTAAGAGATGCCAAAAAAATTTGGTAGAAGATCATGGTCTGGAATCCATCAGGATTTGAAGCCCATTCTCCCCCTATTCCAAAGACTATTTCCTTCTATTTTCTCATCATGATTCATTTTGTTAGTATTGCATTGTGCTCTCAAGAAACCTAATTTGGGATTAGTCACAACATCTCGTCTTGGGACAGTTTCCTATTCATCAAGTCAATTTTTTATAGCTTAGAAAAAATGTTATTACTTTCTTATTGATAGTGTTTATATCATCAAAAATAGTTCCATCAATGAATGAAATTGAAAGGATTTTATTGATGCTTCTTCTCGCCTTGATTGAGTAGTGAAAAAACTTGGTTTTGTAGTCCCCTTCTCTCAGCCAAGTTTCTCTTGATTTTTGCTTCCAGTAAATCTCTTCTTTTTGCATGATTTCCCCATAGCAATTAAGGAGATCTTTCTTAGTCTCAAAATCCACTTTGTGTATACCTTCTTCTAGGATTTTATTATTTAGAGCCCCAAGTAGCCTTCAATTTCTTATTTTTCTTTTTAAAAAATTCCAAAATGGGAACTATTCCATATTTTGAATTTTTGCTTCATCATTTTCGATTTATCAAAGAATTAGAAAGCATGATTTCCTTTAATAATTGAAGTTGAAGTCCACCAATCTAAGACTAATTCCATGACTCTATGTTCCATGAGCCACATCAACTCAAATTTGAAAGGACATCTAATTGGGATTCTACTCTTCTAAATAATAAGGGACATAGGGTAGTGATATGACCCTGATATGCCAAATATACAGCCTTCAAAGAGGAAGGATTGAGGATTCTAGGATCTTGCTAGAAAGAAACAATCCAAATTCTCTACTATGTTAGAGAAATCTTTTCTACAGTTTGTCCAGGTGAAGTTTCTTTCTTTGGCTTCAATCTCCCACTATCCATTACTTCTAAAAAAACCTTGGAAATCCAATTGAACTTTATTTACATAACCCCTTCCACCACACTTTTCTACTAAGGAAAGGGTAGCATAAAAATCACCTACCAAGATCAGAGTTTCTTAAGGGTGGTAATTGATGATATTTGAGATATCCTTCTATATGTGCTTCTTCTGATCCGATTGAATTGGTCCATAAACATTGGTTAGGAATCTAAAGCAATTCATAGTATGTGAAGAAAAACCTATAACTTGCTAGTATCGTAATTTAGATATTGGTGACATAGAGAGTCTTTGAGAATTCCAAAGGATTCCCAATCCCACCAAAAGTTCCAACAACATATATAAAGAAGCCTAATTTTTTTGGCAGAACTCCAAGAATTCTAGGTGCCTTATCAATTTCAAGCTTTGTCTCCTAGATGTAAATGATATCTTCTTTCGCTTGATCAAAACCTTTTTTGATTAGGAGAGCTTTGTATGGGTATTGAAGCCCCTAAAATTCCATGTAAGAAGCTTCATGAATGCTTGGGAGAGACGATGTCTCTCCCTAAACATAGTTTTTTCTGACCTTTCATGATACTGACATCTTCTAGCAGATGTTGAGTGGATTTTCTACCCTTGACTTTTTGGTTTCCAACTTTAAATTTGGAGGATTTGGCTTCCTTCTGAAATATAGTTATGTTCTCCACAATACCAACCTCCTCCAAAACTACAAGCTCATCTTCCTTACCATCATACTCACTAGAAGCACCTTTTTCCCCTTCTAATGACTATGAGTTAAGCATCCATAATGATTCTTAATCCAAAGGATTGAGGGTCTACATAGTCAAATTAGTCATGATTTCCTCATTAGAAGAGTCATGAAGGTCCCCACAAAAATTTACAATTACCAAACATAAGTGAGTCTTAGGAGTGATGAATGGTTGCCCCAATAGATTTTGATTGAATAGCTTCAAATTTTGGAAAAATATAGGATCATTTGTAATTTTGGATATGGGGTTTGGTTCATCTTGATTTGCACTTGAATTTGAAGTGTTCGTCGTTGGGGGGATAGGGGGATCACAGTGAGGATCATGATCCAAATTCATCTTATCATTCAAAGATTCATCATCTGAGAGCCTATCTTCAAGAGTCATAGCTTTCACTCCCTTCTCTTTCTTAGCCTCGGTGCATTCTACTTCCCAATGTCCCCAATCTTAACAGTTCTTATAATGGTCAATGATTTCTTCCACCTAGATCTCTTGCCACTATATTCCTTCAACAAATCTAATCTTAGTTTTTTTGGTAATATAGTATGGGGACTCGAAAGAATGCAAAGGCAAGCATACATGCTAAAATATTCTAGTATTCATTTGGGATATTGTCTAACTGAATCCAAGTAGGGAATTACTCAATTACTGCTTTGAGAGGATTGAAGTCAAGGACCCAATCTTTGATGTAAAATTGACCCCATCCATTAGGAAAGGACCATTAAAAAGTATCATATTATTTTCTTGTGAAGTACCCATTATGATTAGAAAAAAACCGATGGGCAATGTCTTCATTGAGACATGGTTACCTCAAGTTATTCATCCTTAAGAGAATTTTGGAGAAATCTAGGCACCCTTTTTGCCATTTCATGAAGAAAGCTCCGTCTTTTAGGGTTTTTACCAAACTTTTCCTTACCCTTTAGTTCAATATGAATGTCTACAACCTAGTCCTAAAAAGTGGAGGGAAACACATAAGGGATCTGATCTTTCACTAGATCAGACTTAGGGCACCATTCTTTTTTTTCCAATTGTGAGAACTTTCCTTAAGCCCCAACTAGAATCTTTGATTAGCCCTAGTGATTTCAGTTGGGGATACGTGTCGAGCTAGATTTATACAAATTCTTTTGGTTAACCTATGGTCTCTACTAGGATTTCTTGGTGTAGGAGGAAGCCAAGGTTAATGACTCTACAAGTTCCTTGGTAAGATATTTCCATGAGCTTTGAAATGTGAGTAGGAATGGAGGCCCTGTCTTTGGTTCCAATCAAACCCAAATTTCTTGTGTCCTTAAATCCGATTAGGTCTTTGGTTATCACCAATCATAATATGTTTACTATTATTTAAAGTCACAACTCCTCCATTTTTCATCTTGCCTACACCACTCACCCTCCTTCCTTTTTCTCCCATGTCTTCTTATCTCTTTGTTCCTTCATGAGTGTCACAAGAGCAAAGATTATTGGAATGCTTCTATATATATGTGTATATGTATATATGTATATATGTATATATGAATATATGTATATATGTATATATGTATATATGTATATGTATATATGTATATATGTATATGTATATATATATATGTATATATGTATATGTATATGTATATATATATATATATGTATATATGTATATGTATATGTATGTATGTATATGTATGTGTGTGTGTGTATGTATATATATACACATATATGTCTATGTTTAATATGATTTTCTTACAATCATACATATTATTTTACTTATTGAGAGCATCAATCTGACCAAAACTACAACTCTAACACTCCCTCTTAGCAAGGGAGGATATATCCAATATGGCCATATCAAGAATGATGATCTAAAATGAGAAATATTATCAAATATGAGTGCTAGCATCAAAATCAAGATGCCTATCAACAAGTATATCCTAGAAGAATATGAGTTATTTGATTTCTGACACATTCCGAGACAATGACTAAACAAAGTCTATTAGATAATAATCTTGATCTTAGAAATAACAACATAGTTTCCATTATGAAAAGTACCATAATCTTCAGCATACTATGGTTCATAAACTCAATATAGTCTATCATGATTCACAGCTCATTCTGGGACAACAATTCAATGCAGTCTATCATGATCATAGATTAAGAGCTCAAGATTAACAATTTCAATATCATGATTTCTAGCACATTTTGGGACAATAATTTAATGTAGTCAATCATGGTACATTTGTTACAATGATCTCTAGCACATTCCAGGATAACAAATTAATATATTCTATCATGATGAAAGGTCAAGCTATTTATAAGATTATCACCTTACAATACCAACCTCATAAATATATCAAATGAAGGGTTTCCAACTTCCATGATATAAACTACATATACAACTTCTAACTCTTTTAACATTTAAATATAAATGAATATATATTAAATTTAAACATGATTGAGAATTGATCTTAGGAATTACAATTATATTTTAGTCATACCAAGTTTATCTTTGAAGTACTTCACTTTCAAATTTATAAGAGGTTTGGTAAGTATGTCAATATTTTTCTCTTCAATGTTGATATATACCAACTTGATGACATCCATGTCTACCATATCTATGATGAAGTAATAGAGAGTTTCTATATGCTTGGATCTATCATGGAAAACTTGATTTGTGGACAATTTAATGTAGCTTTGATTATCACAATGTATAAATGTGAGATTCAATGACTTTCCAAATAATCCAAACAACAACTTTCTTAACCATACTCCTTAAGATCCCATAGAGGCGGCTATATATTTGGCTTTAGTGGAACTCTAAGAAACTGTTGACCACTTCCTTCTAAACCAAGATAGCATAGTAGATCCAAGACTGAAACAACATCTAGTAGTACTTTTACACTTGATGGAATTGCCAACCCAGACAAAATCTAAATATCCTTGAAGTTAAATCTCAACATTGTCATATTTTAGACCAAGTCCAGAAGTACCACAAAAGTATCTCAAAATTTTCTTGGGTTACATGAGGTGAATCTTCTTAGATTAACACATGAATTGACTTAATGCATTTTTTGCATAGAAAATATTAGGGTGAGTGTTCACCAAGTACATTAGGGATCCGATTATCCTACACCCGTGTCATTTCTATTATTTTTGTTATTGTTCTTACTAGTGAATAACTTAAGTTCATCTCTTCTCCCTAATTTTCCCAATGCTCTTATGTTACTTTCTATGTTAAATGAGACCGTAAAATAATATCTTTGAGTTTGGGGATCTTTATCTCTCAAGAGGTTCACCATCTTGCTATCAAAGGCATTGAAATATGTGGTGAGGCTACAAACACACATTTTAATCTAGCCTCATGACTTGGAATAATTTATACATCCCTTTCTAAAGTTTGATGTGGAAATAAAATATTGATTCATTCTTATTCTTTTTGATGTTATTGAACTCATTTAACATGAAACTATCATTAGTTTTATCACCATATTGCTCTTTGAAACATTTTTCAAAATCATGCCAAGAGAAAATGCTACCATTAGGGAGTCTTTTGAACCAATCCCTGGCATCTTTAGTGAGAGAATGTACAAATAGCTTCATGAATACATCCTCATGTTTAACGTCATAGTCTTTCAACATATCAACAAAAGAACTCAAGTGTTCTTCACCACTTATAACGTTGTTACTAGTAAACTTACTAGCCTGATCTCTTAACTCATTTCAGACCACATTGGGATATCTAGGTCTACCACCAAAGAAAATATGTCTATATCTCTCAATTTTAACAAGTTTTTTCTAGAAACACAAATGAACACCTCCACTAAAACTTGCAACATTACTCATATTTCTTGAATTTGCAACACTATGTTGTCCAAACACAACAAGTACTACTCCACTAGAAGTAACACCATGTCCACCATGAGAGATACTCATAATATTTTCTCTTGCACCAAAAATAGCTCTCGAAATTATACCTCGGGTAAATGAAGGTTGTCTTAAAGATACAAAGGAAGAAGATTTTACAAATTGAAACTTCCTTTTTATTTCTATAGTTGTCACTTCATTTTCATCTTTCTCCAATTTTGTAGCCATGTCATCATTCTCTTTCCTAGCTCTCTCTAATCCTATGTCAATCTTTGATATATGAGGAACACCCTTTAAAGGAATTATTGGTCCATTTATATGGACACTCATTCCGTTCTTTTTACCATTATCTGCTTCAATGGCCAAGGGTCTAGCTGGGATATTTATAGCTCTATTCTCTTTTGAAGTTTTATACTAGTATAATTGCCTTATTATAGGACCTCCTTCTCAAACTCATTTTTATCTTTCAATAGAGGCTCCTTCTCATGAAACTCACTTCTTAGGTTTCTTGAATCACCAAAAAGGTCTAAGTGCAAATATTTTGGACCTTCTTCAAGTCTCTTGATCTTCTCTTTTCATAATACAATTTTTTTGAGTAAATTGTCTCTCTCTAAAAGAGCATTCACAATTTCCATCTCTTTCTCTTTCTCTAGTTGCATGCACACAACATCTCGCTCGATGGCTTGTCTCCTAATTATCTACAATTCATCAAGTAAATTCTCATGGTTTTGTGTGGTGCATCTAAGTGAGAATAATCTTTTATATCTATGAGATTCATCTTTGTAAAAGGTATATGGGTATACTAAGGCACACTAGGTTGTACATTTGATTGGTTCATATACTGATCTATATGTTGTGAGCCCCTTTACACAGATATATTACACCCAACAAATGAAATACCCTTATCTTGATATGCACGTTCTCCTTGAAAAAGAGTATAAAAAAGACCCTCAAAATATCTTGCATTCTCATAGTTAGAACTCTTTGAAGAAAAATCTTTCTCTTTAAGAACTGGGTGTAATATATTTCCTCCTTATCAACCTTGGATTTTTATGAAAGAGTAGTACTTGAATCTCTGCTCTTCCTTAGCTACTATATTTTATTCCCATGAGGTATTCTATTCATAAAGGGACCTTAGGATGTGCCTTAGTGTAGGCCCTAGTTTTTTTTTATCTTGTCACTCATCTTTTGAAATAGTAAAATAGAAGCACTAGTTTAGAAACCACCTTTTGAGTCATACCCACCTTTGGAAATAAGGGTTTACTTTAAGACAAACCTTGAGAATCTAAAAGAAAGCTACATACAATAGGAAGAAAATCCACCACCCAGACATGAAGGAAACACACATATTACAAGAAAAACATTCTCTATACCACCCAAAGGACAACAAGTCTAACATGCACTACGTACAACATATAATTTCTATCCAATGAATTCCCAAAAAAGTTGCCATTTTGTTGGCTCCTATTTTGAAAAAAATTAAACTACCCAATAATAAGAGAAAACATGTCTAAGGTGTAGCTATTTCCTATTCTTGGCACATAAAATCAAATACTAGGACTAATTGATAAAGCTATAATGCTTTCTACACTTATATCTTTGAAAAATTCAGTTGGGCACTCCTAGGGTTAGATTCATTCCTTTTATGATAACATCGTCATTCTAGTCCTTGATTTAGTAGATAATAACCCTTAAAACTTCTATACCTATGCAAGATAATACACAATATGACAACTAATCATACTACTTTATCCTCCCATAAGCTAAGTGAGGGTTTACACTTCAAATCTACAAATATAAATTATGGTTTTAATTTGATTTACGACCATGATAATGAATTAGACATTTGCTTGACTGTTAACTCCATAACCAGTTCTTTATATATTAGGTTATTCCAAACTCAATCACAAATTACAAATAAATGATCTATTCATTTACGCAATTGAAAATAAATAAATTACTGTGAAATTTCTTCTTAGGGAAAAACTCTCCTAAAATTCTTCAATTTTGCCAAATCATACATAGCATTTACTTGATATTTTAGATCAATGACATAGAAAAACATCACATACAACTTAAAACAAATTACAACTGTAGTTTATGTTATTTATCCATAAACACAAAAAATGTGAGAATAAGAATAGGGGTACAAAATGCATAATGATAGAGGGTAGGTGCAGGATCATGGTCAACCAAACTATGGCCTTAAATGGTAGTGAAAAACCAAAAAATTAGGGTTATGTCAACTTGACACATAATTTTAAAGTGGTTCTAGACTTTATATCAAAATGTTGTAAAAAAATAATTTGTAGGAAATTGAATCTAGTTTCTAAACTACTAGGCCTTATTTGAAGAAAAAATTATTTAATCAGTCAAAAGTTTGGATTTTAATGCAATACTACTAAAATTTTAGGATGAAAATAAAAAGTCAGTGTATGTCTAACCACCTTAATCAAAATCAAATGACAATATTTTTTTAATATAATTATATATATAAAAGGTAGGTAGACTCATGCTCGAATATAAGACATATTTTTGAGAATTTTTATTCCAAATAATTAATTAATTATGAATTTTCCACTATAATGTTTTCAGAATTAAAAAACTCCCGTGTCTGACCAACTTAACTAGCTCTAAAAAATTCAAAATTAATTTTTTTTATTTTTTTTCTTATACTAGTCAAAGCATAAAATGTGCTACATCTTTTAGATTTAACAAATCTTATATGGTTTGAAAGTTGTAGCTATTTTCAATTAGTATGTCAATCAACACTTTGTAGCCAACTCCATTAGAAAATAAGTAATAATTACTTAACTCATAATTTGATAGACATTATATTAATGGAAAGTTGAGAACATTCTCAAGAAACCCTTCTCATTTCATCAAATTTGGATGAAAAAAAAGTTGTTAGCTACATCGTTGAAGTTAGAAATAAACAACAACAAGCCAAAACAATGTTTTTGGGACATCTCTGGCATTGACCATGGAGGATTGGCATCCAAACCAAAAGCAAGCCTAATTGAGTACCCGATAGTATTGGGTACCCATTTCCAAATCAGGTATCCATTCCCAAATCGGATACCCGTTCTCAAATCAGATACTCTTTTTTTTTTTAATTAATTTATTTTCAACTTTTTTTTTCAAATTCTTTTATAATAGTATGACCCCTTTTTAGAATACTTCATATGTTTTTTAAAGGCTTTAGGACCCTTAACCATACATATAATGGTTCTAAAGGATCAAAAGAGGTCATAGGGTACCCTTTCACATTCTTTAACCCATTCAATCATAATATGTGTGCTTATGGTTCCTAGGTCCCCTAACCACATAAATGATGTGATCTAATGACTTAAAATGGCCTTAGAATACCCTATGACCCTTTTTGATCTATTTGATGACATTAAGTGTGCTTAGGGGTAATAAGATACTCTATTACCCATTTTGACTCATTCATACACATAATATATACTCGTAGGACCCCTACGAATCCATTTTCTTATTAGTTGAGAAAGAAGGGGTCATAGGAAAATTTATGATCCCATTCGACCCATTTAAACACATAATGTATGTCCCTAATGGTCCTAGGATTCCTAGGAACCTATGACCCCTTTAGATCCATATAAATGATTACAATATGTCCTTAGGCATCATAGGACACCTAGAGACATATGTTGATAAATGATTATAATATGTCCGTAGGGGTCCTAGGACCCCTAGAGACATATGTTATAATGAAATATGTCGAAAGTGGTCATAGGTTATCTTGTGACCCCTTTTGACCCATATAAATGATTATAATATGTCCTTAGGGGTCCTAGGACCCCTAGAGACATATATTGTAATGAAATGTGTCGAAAAGGGGTCATGGGTTATCCTATGACCCCTTTTGACCCATATAAATGATTATAATATGTCCCTAGGGGATTTGGGACCCTTAGAGACATATGTTGTAATCAAATGTGTCGAAAGGGTTCATAGGTCATCCTATGACCCCTTTCAACCCATATAAATGATAATAATATGTCCCTAGGGGTCCTTGGATCCCTAGAAACATATGTTTTAATGAAATGTGCCAAAAGGGGTCATAGGTTATCCTATGACCCCTTTAGACCCAAATAAATGATTATAATATGTCCCTAGGGGTCGTAGGACCCTTGGAGACATATGTTGTCATGAGATGTGTCGAAAAGGGTTATAAGTTATCCTATGACCTATTTCGACCCATATAAATGATTATAATATGTTCCTAGGGTCCTGACACCCCTAAAGACATATGTTGTCATGAAATGTGTTTAAAGGAGTCATAGGTTATCGTATAACCCATTTTGACTCATATAAACAATTATAAAATGTCCCTAGGGGTCATGGGACCACTAGAGACATATGTTGTAATGAAATGTGTTGAAAGGGGTCATAACCTATGACCCCTTTTGACCCATATAAATGATTATAATATGTCAATAGGGGTCCTTAGGCCCATAGAAACATATGTTGTAATGAAATGTGTCGAAAGGGGTCATAGTTTATCCCATCACCACTTTTGGGCCATATAAATGATTATAAGATGTTCCTAGGAGTCCTAGGACCCCTAGGGACATATGTTGTCATAAAACATGTCGAAAGGGGTAATAAGGTTACCCTATGACTCCTTTTGACCCATGTAAACAATTATAATATGTCCCTAGGGGTCCTAGGACCCATAGAGACATATGTTGCAATGAAATGTGTTGAAAGGGGTCATAGGTTATCATATGAACCCTTTCAACTCATATAAACAACTATAATATGTCCCTAGGGGTCCTAGGACCCCTAGAGACATATGTTGTAATGAAATGTGTCGAAAGGAGTCATAGTACTATGGCCCTTTTTGACCAATATAAATGATTATAATATGTCTCTAGGGGTTCTAAGACCCCTAGAGACATATGTTGTAATGAAATGTGTCGAAAGGGATCATAGGTTATCTTATGACCCTTTTTAACCCATATAAATGATTATAATATGTCCCTAGGGGTCTTGAGACCCCTAATGACATTAGTTGTAATGAAATATGTCGAAGAGGTCATAGGTTATCCTATGACCCCTTTTGACCCATATAAATGATTGTAATATGTCCATGGGGTCTAGGGACCTCTAGAGACATGTTGTAATCAAATGTGTTGAAAGGGGTCATATTGACCCATATAAACGATTCTAACATGTCCTTAAGGGTCTTGGGACCCCTAAAGACATATGTTGTCATGAAATTTGTTGAAAGCGATCATAGGTTATCTTATGACCCCTTTCGACCCATATAAATGATTTTAATATGTCTCTAGGGGTCCTAGGACCCCTAGAGACATATGTTATCATGAAGTGTGTCGAAAGGGAACATAGGTTATACCATGACCCCTTTAAAACCATAAAAATGATTATAATATGTCCCTAGGGGTCCTATGACCCCTAGAGACATATGTTGTAATGAAATATGTCAAAAGGGGTCATAGGTTATCCTATGACCCCTTTTGACCCATATAAATAATTATAATATGTCACTAGGGGTCCTAGGACCCCTAGAAACATATGTTGTAATAAAATGTGTTGAAAGGGTTCATAGATTACCCTATGACCCGTTTCGACCCATATAAATAATTATAATATGTCCCTAGGGGTCCTAGGACCCCAACAACATATGTTGTAATGAAATATGTTGAGTCTTTTGACCCATATAAATGATTATAATATGTCCCTAGGGATCCTAGAAAACTTAGAGACAAATGTTGTAATGAAATCTGTCAAAAGGGGTCACACATTATTGTATGACCCATTTCAATCCATATAAACAATTATAATATGTCCCTAGAGTTCCTAGGATCCCTAGAAACATAAGTTGTAATGAAATGTGTTGTAAGAGGTCATAGGTTATCCTATTACCCCTTTTGACCCATATAAATGATTATAATATGTCCCTAGGTGTCCTAGGACCCCTAGAGACATATGTTGTAATAAAATGTGTTGAAATGGGTCATAAGTTATACAAGGACCGCTTTTGGCCCATATAAATGATTATAATATGTCCCTAGGGGTCATAGGACCCTAGAGAGATATGTTGTAATGAAATATGTCCAAAGGGGTCATAAATTATCCTATGACCCCTTTCGACCCATATAAATAATTATAATATGTCCCTATTGGTTCTAGGACCCTAGAGACATATGTTATAATGAAATGTATCACCTATGACCCCTTTCAACCCATATAAATGATTATAATATGTCCTTGGGGGTCTTAGGACCCTAGTGATATATGTTGTAATGAAATATGTTAAAAGGGGTCATAGGTTATCCCATCACCCCTTTCGACCCATATAAATGATTATAACATGTTCTCAGAAGTCCTAGGACCCGTAAGAAAATATGTTGCAATGAAACATGTCCAAAGGAGTCATAAGGTTATCCAATGACTCTTTTCAACCCCATTTAAACAATTATAATGTCCCTAGGGGTTCTAGGACCCATAGAGATATATGCTATAATAAAATATGTCAAAAGAGGTCATAGGTAATCCTATGACCAGTTTTGACTCATATAAAAAATTATAACCCTAAGGGTCCTAGGACCACTAGAGACATATGTTGTAATGAAATGCGTCAAAAGGGTCAAAGGTTATCCTATGACCCCTTTCAAACCATTAAAAAATTATAATATGCCCCTAGGGGTTCGAGGACCCCTAGAGAGATATATTGTAATGAAATGTGTCGAGATGGGTCATAGGTCATCCTATGTCCCCTTTCAACCCATATAAATGGTTATAATATGTCCCTAGGTGTCTTAGGACCCCTAGAGACATATGTTGTAATGAAATGTGTTGAAAGGGGTCACAAGTTATCCAATGATCCCTTTCAACCCATATAAATGATTATAATATTTCCCTATGGGTCTTGGGACCCTTAGAGACATATGTTGTAATGAAATGTGTCGAAGGGGTCATAGGTTATCCTATGACCCCTTTCAACCCATATAAATGATTATAATATGTCCCTAGGGGTCCTAGGACCCCTGCAGACATATGTTCTAATAAAATGTGTACAAAGGGGTCATAGGTTATATTATGACCCATTTCAACCCATATAAACGATTGTAATATGTCCCTAGGGATCTTAAGACCCTTAAAGAAATATGTTGTCATGAAATATCTGGAAAGCTTTCCACCCATATAAACAATTATAATATGTTCCTAGGGGTCCTAGTACCCTTAGAGACATATGTTGTCATGAAATGTGTCAAAAGGGGTCATAGTTTATGATGAGGCTAATTATTGCCTTTATTTTATGATAGTTTTAAATACTCTATTTTATTTCCACCAAGACATTTGTGAACCTATGTTTGCTTGAACTAATGGTTAACCTATGGGTAGATAGTATGTTATATTTTTCTAATATTATATATATAATGTATTATTTCATATAACCATCAGAATGTGTGTTCTCATATTTGAATTTAATTTAATAATGCTTATTCTCAACTATCTCTGCATAATAACTAACTTGATTAGCAAAGGGAGCTAAAGATTGAATAGGAGATGTTGTGAGAGCATCTACAGGACCTAAGTTATCCACGGGTTCCCCGAGAACATTAAAAATTCTCCCGAGAGTAGTTTCACCAACTGGAACACTAAGTGGCCCTCCTGTATCAATTACTTTCATTCCTCTCATCAAACCATCTGTAGCACTCATAGCGACAACTCTAACTTTATTATTTCCTAATAATTGTTGTACCTCACAAGTCACACTTATTGGTTGACCAGTTGTATCGTTATCTTTAACTATCAAAGAATTGTAAATTCTAGGCATACTACCTGGAGGGAAAGATACATCTAGTACTGGGCCGATGATCTGAGCAATACGTCCTGCCTTCTTTTCGACAAGTGCGGAAACTCCAAAAATAAAAGGATTGGTTCTCATAAATAATAAATAGGATATTGATTCCAATTGCTAATTGTTAGCAAAAAAAAGAAGCATTCAAAGGGAATCATTGAAGACAACCAATAGCATTCAAGGAGAAAAGATGTTAAGACACGGTGGAAAGAGTCATAATGTACCAAGGGGCATGATTGCTAATATGGAGGAGCTATGAAGAACTGTTATATTTCTCTACATTTATTGTGACAAAGTGGTTGTGCAGACTCTATTATTCCCTCCTTGAGCTGTTATCTTTTCTTCCTTTTTCTCTGGTGGAATTAAAGTTAGTTTGTTTTTCTTTTATATTGCTGAATAAGTGTCGATCTTCTATTAATAGAGATTAGACCAATAGTGTTAGGAGGTTAGAAGAAAGTTTATGACAAGAAACTGTTGACTTTTGTAGTGAGTTATTTTTATAGTTCTATAAATTGTTCTCATGTAATGAATTTCTAGAACATAATAAAATAACTCCTAGTTTATATTCTATGTTAGTAGATTAGCAAAAGCCAACCAAGGGGACCCTCTTAGGAGGTGGATTAGAATAGAGTAGTATAGATTTTTTTTCAAGCATTTTTAGTATTTTAGGTAGAAGTTATAAGTTCCTTCCTGTAGCATCATACTTTGTGAATGTTCCTACAACATCTATAAGAATAGTTATAGTATGAAATGAGTTGGAATATATGTTAGTATTTCATTGCATTTCTAGTATTTGTTTCAGTAAAGAGTTATGTGTTAGTTTTCTGTAGCACTAGTGTTGGTTCTTTCCTTGCATTTTACTTTCTTACAGCATAAGAATAATGACTCATTAAGAAACCTAGTGCACATACTATGTTGACCATTTCAAGTATACATCCTTGGGTTGACAAAATTAAATGCACCTCATGGTGGGAGAAATAGTCCTTAGATTGAATACACTATTCCTAAGTATTTCCTTTGGCATGATTATTATACACCTATTGTGAGGCAGACCATTTTTAGCACCATTGTCAAGGATGGTGTCAAGCTAGGAGCATTCTTGAGTCATAGTTTTTAGTTAAATTTTTTTTAGAAAATTGTAATCTTAAAGCTTTCTTTACCAGTGTGAAGAATTCAATTGCATGCATCGAAGAGGAAGACAATGAGATGAATATGGTAGATTTCTTCCACAGGAGTCTATTAATTTGAATGAAGAAATTGAAGAAGAGGAAGAAGTTGAGTTTCCTTTTGAAGACACAAGCCCTGTTTTTCCTAAAAAATCATCCTCAAGAGTAGAACCTATAGATATGAGTGGTATTCAATGTTTTGCTAAAATTTTGGCCAGTTTCCTTGATAATACTGCTCTAAATCTACCAGTTGTTAACAATCTAGTACCTAATGTTCCTTTTCAACAAAAACTTCATAGTCTAATACCTCTAGTAATGGCGCAACCTACTTTTCCATTTCCTCTCCCAAGCCTCATAAATATTGGTAATCTCAAGAATATACCTACAACTACTCTTCCAAAGTTCTATGGCCTTACAACTGAAGACCCTAATACCTTCTTGTTTGAATTTGACATACTCTAGTCATAGTTTTGATTACAACACTAATTTCGTATAAGCTCAAATTATTTCCAGCAACATTGAAAGAGTCATCTTTATGATGTTTCATGGGCTTATGAGCCAATGCAGCAAGAACTTGGGATGAAATACAAACTCTATTTCTAGACAAATATAAAGAGTATTGTAAAGAATATGTTTCACAAAAGGAGGAAGAAACATTGGAAGACTACGTTTCACATTTCTTGTATACACTGTAGAAGAACCCTCAACATGTGTTATTTGAGGATTCTCAAAAGCTAGTATTTCTTAGAGGTGTGAATGATAATTGTCTAGAAGCACTAGACCTAATGGTTGGTGGTGATGTATATCAAACTTCCTAGGATGACCTCAAGAAGATCTGTCAAAACTATTCAAGGTCAACTATGAAGAAAGGTTGAGGACCTCGTTCCACAGTCACTAAAGGAATTAGCTAAGGTATTTCAAAGCTCGAGATATCTAACCTATTGTTAGATTTCAAGTAGGACATCATAAATGATGTTGCTACACATCTTGACACAATGACTGCAAAGAAGAAGCATGCAGAAGTTGAATTACAACTAGCTAAATACTACCCTCATTGCTGGAAGCAAAAGAAGGATTGCCAATGCAAACTAGTGGCCAGCATGGAGAACTAGCATCTTCTAACTAAGTACATCAATGTAGATGGAGATGATGAGAAACTATTCTTTGTTGCTCAACATCGGCCATGGGTTCAATGTTAAGGTATGCCTTAGGACCCTTTACAAAATCCAAATTTATATGATAACCTATGGTAAAACCATAGTCAATGGCAAAAACATAATCCCCAAGGCCCCCAACAATATAATCAACTTAATTGGAGTAATGCTTGGCAAAATAATCTGCAATAGCCCTAATGGCCTCAGAACTCCCAACCATCCTAGCCTAACCAGCAGAACCAATGGCAACCATCCTAGGGGAATTGGCAGTTTACAAACCAATAGAGGGGACCTTAACAGTGGGCTAACCAAAATACTAGTACTCCACCATTACCACCCCTAGCTCAAAAACCTACATTAATGCCATCACTTGTGAATCCTAGACCTCAAAAGTAGACACAGTTACCTACACAACCTCAACCAAATCCAAATAACCAGCAGCCACAACAACCCATGTGTATTTTTGATGCTCAACAATATCCTACTTACGCTCTGAATGTTGCAAATATACATTTGAGATTTGGTACAACTTTACCATCACCTAAACCACCTCTTATAACTGAAATATCAGATACTCCTGCATCATTGTAACCCCTAGTCTTTAAAGAGGTTAACCCCACTAATGTCACTAAATCATCCCAAGCTCAACCAATGGTGGAACCTCCTTTTCCAGAGAAACTTGTACAAAGTAAACATGTACAAATAGAGGAACAATCTTTTGATATTGTTGATCAATAGAAAAACATGCATGTCCAAATACCCCTATTTCAATTTATTAAAGATGTTCCTATCTATGGAAAAGCCATTAGAGAGGCCTAGCTGAAGAAGACTGGGAGAAAGAAAAAGGATCCAACTACAGTCCATGTTGTGGGACAATTGGCTAACATTATGTTAGAAAAATTGGTCACTCCAAAATATTTCGATCCAAGTAGTCAAATGTGAGTATAAATGGTCAGTCTGTTAAAAATGCTTTAATAGATCTTGGTGATGCTATAAATTTCATGACTAAGGATACTATGAAGAAGTTGAAAATAGAAGGATTAAGGGTTATTCCAACAATTCTGCAACTTGCAAAGGGATGTATTTAAAAGTTCTATTGTCACTCCTGATGGAATGATAAAGAACATAGTTGTAACCTTAGACTCTCTAGAGTATCCTATAGATTTCATGATTCTGTCTCCCAAATTTAATCTATCTAGTTACCCTGTCATCCTAGGATGACCCTAGTTAGCTACAACTGATGCAAATATAAGTTGTAGATCAGGAAATATGACCATATCAAATGGTCAAGCAACAAAGAAATTTGATTTTTATCCTTCAACACAACCATTACTATATTTAAGCACATTTTTCTAGCCAGATTTAGGGGATGAAGAAGAAGAATTAAACTCTATAGTATAGCTTATGATGTTACATAGACAATCCTTTCTAAAGTTGCAAGAAGAGGATTCAGTACTTCAGAGTATTCTTACTAATAATTGTGTTGTAGAAAAGGATGTATTTGAAAGTTCTATGTTAGAATTAACCATGTATGAGGAATGTGATAAGAATTGTACTTTTCTCAAAGAACCAGACATTCTTCATCAACTTTTACCATGTGAATTAGATACAAGTCCAATTTTTGAAGCTACTTTGATAGAGTCTACCACTACCGTTGAGTTGTCCAAAGGTCATAATCTTCATGTTAACCCCAAATTAACATCCACACAAATGGAACAGTTAATAAAGTTGCTTCAAAAGCATGAAAAGGCTTTTGCATGGGATTATGGTCATATAAAAGGCTTGAGTCCTACATTATGCACTCATAGAATATACATCAACAATGGGTGTCTACCACTCTATCAACCCCAAATAAGGATAAATCCCAGCCTTAGAGAAATAGTTAAAACTAAATTGCAAAAATTGCTTGATGTTAGTTTTATTTATCCTATATCTAATAGTATATGGGTGTCACCCCTGGTCATAGTGCCTAAAATGGTAGGAAAATGGTATATTTTTGTAGATTACAGAGAACTGAACAAGGCTACTAAAAAGGATCACTTTCATTTACCATTCATGGATCAAGTTCTAGACACTCTAGCTAGAAAGAAGTATTTCTCTTTTCTAGATGGGTATAGTGGTTATAATCAAATCAATATTGCACTTGAAGACCAAGATAAAACCACATTCACATGCCCATGGGGTACTTTTGCATACTCTTTTTTGCCATTTAGTCTATATAATGCTCATGCAACATTTTAACGAGTTGTTATTAGCATCTTTGTTGACATATCACATGATTGTATGGAAATATATATGGATGACTTCACAACATTTGGAGTCACCTTTAAAGAAGAAATGATGAATCTTGAAAAAAACCTAATAAGGGGTCAAGAACATAATTTGACACGTAATAGTGAAAAATGTTTCATGCTTACGCAGGAGAGTGTAGTACTTGGTCATTTTATATCAGCTACATGAATACAAGTGGATCCAGCTAAGATAGAGGTAATTCAAACATTGCCCATACCCACAAAACTGAAAGATGTAAGATCTTTTCTAGGTCATGTTGGATATTATAGATGTTTCATAAAAGACTTCAGCAAAATAGCTAGTCCCTTGTATACATTACTGACCAAAGAAGTTGAATTCATTTGGACATCAGAATGCAGTGAAGCCTTCCTATAGCTTAAGAAACTTCTTACTACAACCCCAGTTTTACAAGGCCCTGATTGGACATTACTTTTTCACATTTATACATATGCTTCTGACTATGTCATAGGTGCAATTCTAGGATAACAATCTCAACATCTTGAAAATGCAATATATTATATTAGCAAGAGCCTTCATGGACCATAATTAAACTACATAGTGACTGAAAATGAACTATTAGAAATAGTTTATGCTCTAAACAAATTCTGACATTACATAACTAGCTATCCCATATTTGTTCATATTGATCATGCAGCAATTAAATATCTCATGAAAAAACCTGCTATAATAGGTCGGTTAGCAAGATGGTTACTATTGTTGCAAGAATTTGATATCACCATTGTTGATAAGCCTGGAAGAGCCAATGTGGTAGCTAATTATTTATCAAGAATCCATCATGATGAGAATGACACTACTCTAATAGATGATGTATTTCCAGATGAGCAATTATTTCACATTGTTGTTCAAACTCCATGGTATGCAGACATTGCTAACTACATTGCACTAATAAAATGCTAGAACATTTCTTTTATAAGGAAAAGAAGATGCTTGTAGAGAAAATTTTCCATTTCTCTTGGATTGATAATATCTTATTTTACACTAGACCTAATCAAGTTATGAGAAGATGTGTGAGAGAGGATGAGATATATGACATTCTACATGCATGTAATAATTAACCATGTGGAGGGAACTTTGCAGCAAAAAGAATAGCCTTAAAAATTTTAACAATTGGTTACTATTGCCCTACACTTCACAAAGATGCAACCAACTATACAAGGAGGTGTGACAAGTTCCAAAGGATTGGGCAACCAACAAGAATAGATGAAATGCCTCTCAATCCACAACTAGCATTAACACCATTTGACAAATGGGGTATGGACTTCATTGGTCCAAATGATCCTCCATCCAATTGGAAATCATATATCCTTGTGTGCACTGACTACCTGACAAAATGGGTTGAAGTGAGAGCCATGAAGCATGCTCGTGATCAAAAAGTTGTATAATTTTTGTATGAATTTTTTTTTACTCGCTATGGTGTACCCAAAGAACTAGTCACTGACCAAGGTGTGCAATTTACTTATAATCTGATCATAGAATTGATGAAATAATATAATATCAGGCACCAAAAATTAAGTCCCTCTCACCCTCAAACAAATGGACAAGCAGAAGTCACAAATTAGGAGATAGAGGCTATCTTAACAAAAATAATTCATTTGCACCATAGGGATTGGAATAGTAGATTACTAGAAGTTGTTTGGGCCTATAGAACAATATGGAAGACTACTACAGGGTTCACACCATTTGAGCCCCTATATGGAAAAATAGCAATGCTCCCCATTGAATTTGAACATAAAACTGTAAGAATTGCACAAGACCTAAACATTGAACTTCCTACAACATAGAGAGAACATCTTCTATATCTTAATTCCTTGGATGAAATGTGCAAGGTTTCTCTAGAATGCACTAAAATTATATAAAAGAAATGAAAGCAATGGCATGAATCCCACATTAGCAATAAACAATTTCAAGTTGGTGACTGGGCACTACTATATGATTCTAGATTTAAAGATATGCCAGGCAAGCCAGAGACAAGATGGCTAGGTCCATTTGAAATTAACCATGTCTTTGAAAATAGAGTCATCTAATTAACTACCATTGATCCAGTGCCTTTTAAATTATTAGTCAATGGTCATAGACTCAAGTTATATAAATGGCCCCAAAAAATAAGTGGACTTCCTGCAGCAGTTTCAATGACCAAGTTCAAATGCACACCAGGTAACTCTTCTTGCAGCAGAAGGTGCTGACCTCCTGCCTGCAGCTCTCCAATAATAATTTCTTCGCACATGCCCATAATAAAAACTTTATGACCACATAAAGTTCCAAATTTCTCCATTCATCTTCTAATTCTTCTTTTCCAACTCATCTCACTTCTTTACCTACCACCCACCCACCTTCCACGTCATCATTTTCCAATGCTTTCAATAAAAACCTCAAGTTTGATGATGTATGTTATCAATGTTGATGTACTTTCTGCCACTTTTGGTATGTACAACAATCAACTCATGGGTATAATATTTTCAAATCTTAATTCATTTATAGTACATTTATTTTGTTGGTTATATATAATACTATATTATTTATATGATGGCAATGTTATGCCAGTTCCATACCCAGTACTAAGTCTGACAAGTGTGGAGACTTGTCCATATTTCAAAAGGGCAAGGAAGGTTACTAATACCCAATGACATTTCTTTTTATTCATGAAGATTTTTTCCAAATCTTTATACTTCCTTTATGAAAGTCAATTGCTATAAGTATGCAAGTGTCTAGGTGTCATACCCCTTATTCTTGAATGATTCCTTACTGTCAAGCTGTGATATGACTCATATTTAATTTTCAAGTGATTTGAATTCCATTTTCGGATGATGTTCACAAATTCATGATAAACCACATTATTGCTGCTCATAACGAATTGTTATGACATTAATCAACTAAAAAAAATGAAATGTGAATGTGAAAATAGGTCTAAAAGCTTGAATTCATAGAAGAGAAATAGTGCCAACAGATGAGAGAGTGAAATTGTTAGGCAAAATGGATGGACAATTGCAGCGAAGAGAACTAGTGGAGCATATTATTTTACTCTCAAATGTAGAGGTAGTGAGGAGATTTAATGCATGTGTCTGGTTAGGGTATTTCCTAAGTTTAACTACATTTGATGAAGAGGACAACGGTTTCATTACCCTGCAAAAACTTCTTTTCCAGTTGTTTGGAAAACATATGTTTGTTGTAGCCCAATGGGAAGAAGAGAGAAATAAAATGAAGAAAGACATAGTGTCTCTAGGTGAGGAAATTGCAGATTTTAAAGAACAATTGGCAAACCAAAAACAAAGGATGGATCATGCCCTCAAATTCGCCGATCAAGCACTTGCCTGTAGACCACCACCTCAAATTTATGCTCTATGTTTAAAGAAACAATTCCTTTTATTCCAACTTATGTTAACCCTCAAGAATATAAATGAAGAATTTAAATTAACTCAAGAATTCTTTGGTTTATACCAAACTCTGCCATTCTGGCAGTATAACTTGCTCTATGAATTATATGTGCACAATTCCAGTAGAAACTCAATGGAACCCCTTACTCTATATAAGGGACATAAATCTGAGGCTTTGATGTCTTGGATGCATAATGAAGCTAATTATGACAGACAATTGAATAATTATAGAGATGAGGAAAGAACAAAGCACCTGCCATTAAGAGCTGAGAGCAATAAACCAAAAGAAGTTCTTAGGGAATGGTTTAGATTAACTTATGGGGATAAGAACAAGGGAGCAAGAGATAGAATCTTACCTACCAAAACAAAGGTGTACATAGAATATGAGAACCTACCTTACTTTTCCTTTCAGAGAGCCATGGTTGGTGCTAAAAGTAGGTGGGCCAGATTACTCGAGACACTTAAAAGATCAAAGCCACATAGTCCTATCAACTTAGAGGCCACCCTTCACTGAGTTCCAAAGTATATAGATTTGCGGAAAGAGGCTAGGCTAGAACTATGGTGCCCACTCACTATGCAACCTCCAATGCTTATGTGGCCCATGTATGATATTAATGCTGACAGACTTGACAAGCTACAAGAGGACAACAAAATGGAATTTTGGGAAAGAACATGAGGATTTTAGTACACCTTCAAGAGTAACAGGAAAGGGAGGACTAAAGTGGGGAATTTAAGTCACTGACTAGGAAATGCAATGCTTGAGGACAAGAATTAGTTTACCAGGGGGTAGATGATGAGGCTAATTATTGCCTCTTATTTATGATAGTTTTAAACACTTTGTTTTATTTCCACCAAGACATTTGTGAACCTATGTTTGCTTGAACTGATGGTTAACCTATGGGTAGATAGTATGTTATATTTTTCCAATATTATATATATAATGTAGTATTTCATATAACCATCAAAATGTGTGTCCTCATATTTGAATTTAGTTTGATAATGCTTATTTTCAAATATCTCTGTATAATAACTAACCTAATTAGCAAAGGGAGCTTAAGATGGTCGGAAGCATTCAAGGGAAACATTAAAGATAGCCAATAGCATTCGAGGAGAAAAGATATTAAGTTGTGATGGAAAGAGTCATAATGGTACCAAGGGATACGATCACTAATATGGAGGAGCTATGACAAAGTAGTTGTGCAAACTTTATTATTTCTGCCTTGAGCTGTTATCTTTTCTTCCCGCCTTGAGTTGTTATCTTTTCTTCCTTTTTCTCTGGTGGAATTAAAGTTAGTTTGTTTTGCTTTTATGTTGTTGAATAAGTGTCAATCTTCTATCTATATAGATTGGACCAATAGAGTTAGGAGGTTAGAAGAAAGTTTATGACAAGAAATTGTTGACTTTTAAAGTGAGTTGTTTTACAATTCTATGTATTGTTCCCATGTAATGAATTTCTAGAACATAATGAAATAACTCCTGGTTTATATTTTGTGTTAGTAGATTAGAAAAAGCCAACCAAGGGGGCCCACTAGGGAGGTGGATTAGAATAGAGTAGTATAGATTCATTTTCAAGCATTTTTAGTACTGTAGGTAGAAGTTATAAGTTCCTTGTTGTAGCATTATACTTTGTGAATGTTCCTATAACATCTATAAGAATAGTTATAGTAGATTAACTGAGTTGGAATATATGTTAATATTTCATTTCATATCTAGTATTCATTTCAGTAAAGAGTTGTGTGTTAGTTTCCTCTAGCACTAGTGTAGGTTTTTTTTTGAATTTTACTTTCCTGCAACATAAGAATAATGACTCATCAAGAAACCTAGTGCACATACTGTGCTGACTATTTCAAGTATACATCCATGGGTTGACAAAATTAAATTCACCTCATGGTGCGAGAAATAGTCCTTAGATTGAATACACTATTCCTAAGTATTGCCTTTGGCATAATTATTATACACCTATTGTGAGGTAGACCAGGTTATACTATGACCCCTTTCAAACCATAGAAATGATTATAATATGTCACTAGGGGTCCCATGACCCCTAGAGATATATGTTGTAATGAAATATGTTGAAAAGTGTTATAGATCATCCTATGGCCCCTATTCACCCATATAACTGATTATAATATGTCCCTAAGGGTCCGAGGACCCCTAAAGACATATGTTGTAATGAAATGTGTTGAAAGGGGTCGTAGGTTGTCCTAGATCCCTTTCGACCCACATAAATGATTATAATATTTCCATAGGGGTCTTATGACCCCTAGTGACATATGTTGTAATGAACCATGTTGAATGGGGTCATAGGTTATTCTATGACCCCTTTTAACCCATATAAATGATTATAATATGTCCCTAGAGGTCCTAGGAACCCTAGAGACATATGTTGTAATCAAACCTATTGAAAGTGGTCATAGGTTATCCTATGGCCCCTTTCAACCCATATAAATGATTATAATATGTCCTTAGGGGTCTTAGGGCCTCTAGAGACATATGTTGTAATGAAATGCGTTGAAAGGGGTCATAGGTTATCCTATCACCCCTTTTGACCCATATAAACAATTATAATATGTCCCTAGGGGTCTTGGGACCCCTAGAGACATATGTTGTAATGAAATGTTTTGAAAGGAGTCATAGGTCATCCTATGACCCCTTTTGACCCAAATAAATGATTCTAATATGTCCCTAGGGATCCTAGAGACATATGTGTCATGAAATATGTCGAAAGGGGTAATAGGTTATCTTATGACCCCTTTTGACCCATATAAACAAGTATAATATTTTCTTAGGGGTCCTAGGACACCTAGAGACATATGTTGTAATGAAATGCGTTGAAAGGGGTAATAGGTCACCCCTTTCGACCCATATAAATGATTATAATATATCGTTAGGGGTCATAGGACCCCTAGAGACATATGTTGTAATGAAATGTGTCGAAAGGGGTGATAGGTTATCCTATGACCCCTTTTGACCCATATAAAGAATTATAATATGTCCCTAGGGGTCCTTAGACCCCTAAAGACATATGTTGTAATGAAATGTGTTGAAAGGACCTATGACCCCTTTTGACACATATAAATGATTATAATATGTCCCTAGGTGTCCTAGGACCCCTAGAGACATATGTTTTATTGAAATGTGTCGAAAGAGATTGTAGGTCATCCTATGGCCCCTTTCAACCCATATAAATTATTATAATATGTCCCTAGAGGTTCTAGGACCCCTAGAGACATATGTTGTAATGAAATGTGTCAAAAGGGTCATAGGTTATCCTAGGACCCCTTTCGACTCATATAAATGATTATAATATGTCCCTAGGGGTCCTAGGACCCCTAGCGACATATGTTGTAATGAAATATGTTGAAAGGGGTCATAGGTTATCCTATGACCCCTTTCGACTCATATAAACGATTATAATATGTCCCTATGGGTCCTAGTAACCCTAGAGACATATGTTATAATGAAACATGTCAAAAAGGGTCACAAGTTATCCTCTGACCCCTTCCAAAACATATAGATGATTAAAATATGTCTCTAGGGGTCCTAGGACCCCTAGAGAAATATGTTGTAGTAAAATGTGTTGAAAAGGGTCATAGGTTATCCTATTACCCCTTTCAACCCATATAAATGATTATAATATGTTCCTAAGTGTCCTAAGACCCCTAGACCCATATGTTGTAATGAAATGTGTCGAAAAGGGTCATAGGTTATAATAGGACCCCTTTCGACCAATATAAATGATTATAATATGTCCTTAGGGGTCATAGGACCCCTAGAGACATATGTTATCATGAAATGTATCGAACGGGGTCATAGGTTACTATGACCCCTTTCGACCCATATAAATAATTATAATATGTCCCTTGGGGTCCTAGGACCCCTAAAGACATATGATATTATGAAATGTGTCGAAAGGTGTCATAGGTTATCCTAGGACCCATTTTGACCCATATAAATGATTATAATATGTCCCTAGTGTAACTAGGACCCCTAGAGACATGTTGTAATGAAATGTGTCAAAAGGGGTCATAGGTTTTTCTATGACCCCTTTTGATCCATATAAATGATAATAATATGTCCGTAGGGGTCTTGGAACCCCTTGAAACATATGTTGTAATGAAATGTGTCGAAAGGGGGTCACAAGTTATCCTATGACCCCTTTCAACCCATATAAATGATTATAAGATGTCCCTAGGAGTCCAAGGACCCTTAGGGACATATGTTGTCATGAAAACATGTCGAAAGGGGTCATAAGGTTATGTTATGACTCCTTTCATTGCATATAAATGATTATAATATGTTCTTAGGGGTCCTGGGACCCCTAGAGACATATGTTGTCATTAAAGATGCTGAAAGGGATCATAGGTTATCCTATGACCCCATTCGACCCATATAAATGATTATAATATGTCCCTAGGGGTTCTGGGACCCCTAAAAATATATGTTGTAATGAGATGTGTTGAAAGGGGTCATAGGTTATCCTATTACCCCTTTTGATCCATATAAATGATTATAATATGTCCCTAGGTTTCCTAGGACCCTAGAGACATATGTTGTAATGAAATATGTCAAAAGGAGTCATAGGTTATACTATAACCCTTTTCAACCCATATAAATGATTATAATATGTCCCTAGGAGTCCTAGGACCTCAAAATACATATGTTATCATGAAATATGTCAAAAAGGGTCATAGGGTAATCTATGACCCCTTTTGACTCATTCGAATACATGATATATTTTTCTAGTGGTCCTAAGACCCTTAGGAACATATGTTATCATTTAATGAGTCAAAATAGGTCATAGGTTACCTATGACCCTTTTCAACCTATTTAAACACATGATTTATGTCCCTAGGGGTCCTAGGACTCCTATGAACATATATTTTCATATAATGTATTGAAAGGGGTCATGGGGTACTCTATGACCCCTTTCAACTCATTCGACCACATGATATATTTTTCTAAGGGTTCTAGGACCCCTATCAACATATGTTATCATTTAATGGGTCAAAAGGAGTCATAGGGAACCTATTGACCCCTTTTAGCCCATTCAAACACATGTTGCATGTTCCTAGGGGACTTAGGATCCCTAGGGACATACATGATGTGTTATAATGGGTAAAAATTGGTCATAGAGCATGCCATGACATAGTTCAACCTATTACATGACAAAATACTTTCATAGGGTCTGTAGGACCCCTAGGGACATACATGTTGTGTTCCAATGGGTCGAATTGGGTTAAATGATATCCTGTGACCCCTTTTGAGCCTTTGCATGACAAAATATGTTCTTGTGGGTCCTAAGACCTCTAGGGACAAACATGTTGTGTTGAAATGTGTTGTGTGGATAACCTATGACCCATTTCAATCAAATACATGAAAACTTATGTTCCTAGGGATCCTAGGGCCCCTAGGGACATATATGTTGTGTTCTAATGGATAGAAAGGGGTAATAGGGACATACCTCTTATATTCAAATGGGTAGAAAGGGGTCATAGGGTATTCTATGACCCCTTTTAACACATTACGTGAGAACATATGTTGCTAAGGGTCCTAGGACCCTTATCATCATGTGTGTTGTGCTCCAATGGGTCAAATTTTGACCCATTACATGATAACATATGTTCCTAGGGGTCCTAATACCCTAGGGCCATACATTTTGTTTTCCAATGGATCTAAATATGACCCCTTTTGGCCCATTACATGACAACATATGTTCCTAGACCCCTAGGAACGTATGTTGTCATGTAATGGGTTGAAAGGGTCATAGGATACTCTATGAACCCTTTCGACCCATTGGAACACAACATATATGTCTATAAGGGTCTTAGGACCCCTAGGAACAAGTTATTATGGATTAGGTCAAAGGGGTCATAGGATTCTCCATAACCTCTTTCTACCCATTGAAGCACAAGATATATGTCCCTAGGCATCCTTTGACCCTTAGGAAGATATGTTGTCATATATTAGGTCAAAATGGGTCATAGTGTATCTCATTACCCATTTGGACTCATTGGAACACATGCATGTCCCAAGTGAGACCCATAGTAACAGATATCATCATATAGTTTATTAACTTAGGTTACTAATATATATAATATATAATAATAATTATATATATGATATATAATTAGGGTATCCCATGACCTAATTGGACTCATTGAAACACATGTATGTCCCTAGGGAGACCCCTAGGAACATACATCATCATATAGTTTATTAATTTAGGTTAGTAATATATAATAATATATAATATATAATAATAATATATGATATATAATTATATAATTGTATACAATATGTAATAACTATATATAAATAATGATATAATAAATTATTATTATTTATAACTATCTAATAGATTTTAGTAACTATATATAATAATTGGTTCGCCCCCCACAATTATCCCATAACTATATTATACTAAGACTTGATATAACTTAAAAATTGGTCTCCCTTTTGAGTTTGGTAAATAAAAATCAATATTTATCGTAAAAATTGGTCTTCACTCCCTTTACATTTTAATTTTGGTGCCATAATTTGGGAACATAGATAGGGTATCCATTCTCAAATCAGATACCCATTCCCAAATCGGATATTCATTCTCAAATCGGATACCTATTCTCAAATCGGATACTCGGTCAAGCAAGGTATTACATTTTTGGTTTGGTACCAAGATGGATGGGAAAAAAGTCAAAGTGCATTTTGAAACACTTTTAGGCATTTCAAAACTACATGTTTTTCACATCACCACTTTTTGGCACACCATGTTCCTTCACATACCCTAGAACTCCTTGTAATGCCTTCTTTGTATTAATTTCTTTGAATATAATACATTTGATATTATGACCAAAATTAAAAATAAAAACAACAAATTAAGATATTGGTTCTCTCTCCTTTCATCTATCATTTCAATACAAGTATGACATTCCCAAAAATAAGATTTTAGGTCCCTTTTCCCAGTCTTGGAAATCTTTTTATAGTGATGGATTACAACAAGCTTCAGACATGGGAGAGTAACAAATGGAATTTTACAATTTGATATAAAATATTTGAAAAATAAAAGTATACATCAAAGTCAAAAGGAAAACACATAGTTAGACATTCTTGAGAAGTTGATGTTAACACTTCTAGCACCTGTGATATCTTATGTTTTCTCTTCAAACACATATTGTCTTTAAAATAAGATCTTCTCATGTTTGGTACTTTGGTATGCCCTCATCAATAAATTCATTCCTTTGCATCCATTATTCATATTCATCATCACAAGGCCATTTGTGAGTTGTGATTTGATTTACTAATTTCCTATGAGGATTATATTTGATAGTACATTTTGTGACATCTCTTTCAAAGTTCTCATAATGAAGTCAAAAGTCAACTAACTTGCCCAAGTTAATATTGAAAAGCTCAATATTATGATCTTTATTAATCTCGACTGCTACCTCATATATTTTATCAATGGCTTCCATTCACTAATTTGCAAATGGTTTTACACTTTTGTCCTTATCTAAGATTGGTGGTATCAATGTGTCTTCAAACTCATCCATTGCTTCTTTAACTCAACCATTATATCCTCAATATGTTTGGGTAGAGTGATCAAACTAGTTTTTGATCTAGCTAACTTGGTAGAAGGCATAGCATTTCATGGCTCGGCATGATCTATTCTCATACATGCTTCAATTATTTTCATCTTTTCTACTCTCTGGACCAACTTTTCAAAAATAGGCTTGGAAACTGATCTATAACTTTCAAATTTACTAATGGATAAATGAATTAAAGAATAAAGTTCATGAATCCTATAAATTCTAGAATTTATTTTTTCATGTAAAACAAATAATGAACAACTTCACTCTTGTTTTCTTCCTAATCCTTCTTTTCTTGTTTGGTTGTGACCTTCAGTCTAGCAATATCTTTTTGCAAGTTTCCCATATCCAAATACTTTCCAACTAAAATATTTTGTACTGGCACATGAGGTATATTTTTCTTTCTCCTTTCTAAGCTCAATTTATTTGAAGGACCTACCACTTCTACTTCTATTGGCTTAGAAAATTCAAGATCAACTACTTTTTTCTCTAGTGTCTCAACTTTGGACTGTAATGCTACAGAAGGGTTACTTTTCTCTTCATATTTTTGGAAAATATGTCTATATTTTATAGTGATATCTTTGTATCTCTTTTTAAATTCCTTAGAAACATCATCAACATATGAAACATGATGTTTTAGTCCATCTGTGGCCTTAGAGAATTTGGCATCTTCAACCCTTTGTAAAATAAAATATCCCCTAATGCCAATCTCTTTATCAAAAATTTCCTTTTGGGTAGTTGTGGGAGTAAAGAACCAAACTACACATGGCATAATCTTTACTATTAATAACTCCCCTTCATTAGCTTATCTGATAATCTAGCTTTTGGGTGGTGTGTTTTCAGACTTTATATATCTAAATAAAATAAATGGCATTAGATATATCCATATTTTATAGAAGTAGCACCCCTAACTCCTGACTATCTTTCTTCCTTCTTTAGGGGTGATTGCAACATGCATAAGAGGCATTATTCTTCTCATTAAATTTTCAAGTGCATAAATTATATCTTCCTCTTCATCCTTTGCTTCAGGGGCCACTCCCACATCAGACTCCACTTTCTCAATCTATTTTCTTTTATCTTTGTCAAGGGTTCTTATCACACCCCTTTGTGTACTTTATTCTTCAAGAAGAAAATAATGATGATGTTATCTGGGTGAAGGAATAGGAGGTGGGTGTGAAGAAGGGGGAAGGCGACCTTCAAGATGGAGCCTATTCTTCTTGGCCTTGGTATACCATTGGTGTATGAGGACCCCTAGTAGACCTTTTTCTTTGATATACTTTAAGGCCATGTTCCCTCTTGTCTCTTTTAGATGTCTTAGCATATTTTGGGTCTCCTTCACTTCTTGATCTCTTTTTCCCAACTTCCTCCTAAGGAATCATGTCAGTATCTTGGGATAATATTTCTAGACCCTCTATACATTCAACAAAAGTAACCTTTGTTTTCTTTGATTGGTCAAGTTTTTCCTTCATTATTAAGTATATACCAAGAAAGTCATAATTTGGATCAAATTCATGAATTATTTCTAACATATCCTCATAAGAAAAATATTTCCTCTTATACTCATCTTGTATTTTGAAATTGGGTACATTTTTCATTATGTCCTCCAAGAAATCAAATTGATGAAGTCTGTGAGGCTTCAAATTCACCCTATTTATCAACATATGATAAATTCTTTTGAATCATTCAATCATTTAGTGCTAACCCTCATATTTTAGGGTCTAAATAAGGTAAAAATCTCCTTCTATGCATTTTAATAATTTGGATATGATGAAAGACTATCACATCTAGAAAAGGAGTGCCCTTGCTTTCTCTAGGAAGAAGGCCAGTACCTATGATTCTCCAATTTTCCTCATGATTTCCAACCATCCAATTCTTCCATGAACAAGATGGGGCATAATCAAAGGTCTCCATGGGAAATATATACTCAAATGTCCTACAAGTCTATCACTATTCTTGTCCTTCATGATGTTATCTCTCATAGATCCTCTAGGTATGCACAATTGAACTCCTTTAAACAACATGTGTTCTTGAATGAAGTAATCAGTACACTTATATCTTACCATCTAAGATTTAAAAGCAATCCAAGGTTCTGCAAAATTAGGATTAGTTTCATACAAGTACTTCAAATCATCAAAACCAAGTACCTCAACTCTTATTTTTATTAGAAAATTCTTTTTTTATCTCAAAGAATTTTCAACTTTATTTGATTATCCACTCTTATGCTTTAAAAAAAAAAGGAAAAGTTCTACAAATACTCAATGCACTTCATGTGTCTCCAATTAAACTTATTGTAGCTACCCAAATATTGCAGATATTTATGGTTAGTGTACAACACAAAATCTTTTGGCATCAAGTAATGTCTCCATTTCTTCAAAGCTTGAACAATAGCATAGAATTTTTTATCTTTTCTTTTCCTCTTTTCTATCTTCTAGTTTGCAAATGATCCCACCAAAGTGAAGAATGGCCCTTCAAATTTATGACTTTTATCTTCACTTTCTTGTTATCAGGATTGCTTTCATACTCAAAGTACTTGTCCATCTCAGAGATCCAATCGAATACTGGATTAGTCTCAAGTCTTTCATCATAGGAAGCAACTTCAATAACAAGTATATTATTATCCCTCGAAAAAATCTCAAAATCCTTTCTTCATTTTTTTCAACCACAAGTTCAGGATTAGGATTAGGTTTCACTTCTTCATGATCAATAACATCTTCAAGATATATATCGCTTCTCTAGGTTGTCTCAATATTTTCAAGTCTCATTGCAATCTTCCTTAGCACGTCCATTATAGAATTATCTACATTCCCTCTACCATGAACCATCTTTACTATAGTTTCTACAAGATCATAGCCTTCTACAAGTTATAGGTCAGATTTTAGATATGCCACCCTATAACCAATCCAATAAGGTTCTCCATGATCCAACCCATAAGAAAGAACTCTTCTATGATACCACTTGATGCAAGGATAGAAATGCCAAGGAGGAACTTCCAAGCTACCCTTGCAAAGATTTACACATAGAAGCTTTACTCAAACAATTGATAAGGAATAATAGGCCATATGCATAATATCAATAGGTGTAATTATTTCACTTCATATATAAAGAAAACAACATGATCGGTTGTGAGGCCTTCTAGGTTGCGGCCTTATACAAGGAAGAGTTACAAAACCAAAGTCTAAGCTCTCATAATCTATCTTCCTCTCTAAGATCCTCTTTGATGATCTCTCCTACATCTAACCAAGCTTCTTTTATAGCTAGCTAAGCCACCAGCCAACTAGTAAAGGATAACTTTAGTTGCTAATATTTGCCAATTGGCTAATGTCATTCATTGGCAATTCTAAATTTGCCCTTTTTTTAATACTTTTGGGGTGGCCATGTTACCTACAATTTTTTAAAATTGGGTCCCATGCTTAAATCAATCATCAATACTAATACAAAAGTATTTTTATTTTAGTGATGAATTTGCCAATGGAATCTAAATTTTTGATGTGGTAAATTAAATATTTTTGTGTATAATTTGCAAGGTTTGTCTTAATTGATGGCCATATTTTCCAATGTTTGGTAATAATTTGTAGATTTCACTTGTGTCACTATTCGAGAGACTTTCCATGAAACTTTTAATCCTTTCTCACTTGGGCTTGAAATAGATTTGATTGGGGACAAGTGTCTTTATTTTTGGGACTTTCTTTAAAACTTGGTATCCTTTTAAAATTTGGGCCCAAAATAGGATTTAGGTCATTTATTTAGGATCATCCAATGATTATAGATAATAAGGGCGCTACTCCCAAACCACCATTCAATTATATGGATGGAAATTGTAATGATAAAAGTGGGCTAAATTTAGCCTTCAAGTTTGATAACTAATTAGACTTCATATAATAATAATAAAATCATGGTTTCTAGGTATGTGTACTTTTGTTCGCAATTTTCATCAATAATAAAATATTTCACCAAGATTTCATAGAATTTTCATATGATTGAAAAAATTGCCAATAAAGTTAAATTTGTTACTATTAAAAAAAGAATTTTCCAATAGAAATTAATTTTTTTCCCTTGAAAAAATATTTCATTCGCCATAATTTTATACTTTTCTCCAAAGGGGGGTTTCTTAAAGTTATCCTTATGGCTAGTTAGGCAATTAATTACATTATAGGTTAACTCTTGGAAGAGTAAATTAAAACCCTAGAAAAGGAAAACATAAGATCATGCACTCTTAGAAATAAGTCCAAACATAAGTCAAAAGTTGGCTCCCAATTGTGCAAGACATCATGTGAGCAAAGGAAACTGCACCAAAAGAAACAACATGCCTCACTAGATGAAGACTACAAAAAATAGAGACCAAAAATAATGACACATAACTCAAAGAATATGAAACATCAGAATACACACACTTAGGACAAGGATCTAGGATAGATATACAACATGATACCAATTGCACACAACCTAAAACCAAAAGCATCACTACTTTGCGAACAAAAAACTAGCATAGAAAACCATAGATATTTTTGGTTGATGCAAGATTTCTGAAAGACCAAAGATAATCTTGCATCACATATGAATGAAATCTCTAGTGATCTTTATGGACTCATCCAACTACATAGTCATGTTATGAACCCTGGACAAAACAATTTGAATCCATTATGTTTTAAATACCTTGGAGAAATGAAGAAAATGCATGAGTCCCATTTTACTAAATGCTTGTGTTCTTCCTTAAATTTTCCATCCACACATGACTTCTTGTATATTTTGTTAAATTCAAAATCTCCAACCTCACCAATCTTAAAGTGATAAAATGTTTGAATATCACACACTAGCAAAACCCTAGGTATAATTGCAGATAAGGCACCTCACTGATCTATCTTTTTTGCCACCTCAGGGTGTGGTTTGTACTTTGGTTCCTTGCAATCTTCATTCTAAATCATTCTAACCCTATTATCCTTGGTGGACTTTACTAGTGTAGAGATTGAATCCATTTTGTAATAATAGGGTTTGGTAAGTACTAGAAAATCTAGCCCAGTTAGCACACTTACTCATTTTGATCACAAACAAGGAAGGCTCGATCAATATCAATCACTCAAACTTTTCTCAAACTATTTGTTCTTTTTTTTTTAATTTTCTCTTGTGAATCCAAGGTGAATAAATGAATTTTTTAATCAATATTTTATACAAAAAATAGTTCTTAATATTAGGTAGTGTATAATAAATGTGACCTACAACATGCTTGGTTCAAATAACTCTCCATTCCTCACTTAGTTGATATAAAATTGTTGGTTAGTAAACACTTCCATACATAGCTTGTTTAACACTATTCTTGCTGAGACTCATCAACTTCACTCACATTCAATACTTCATGAGTTGTCCTTATGCATCTAGCTTTATGCTAATATGGACTTCATTCCATCATATATTTAGGAACTAATGTAATTTTATCAATTAAAATATAGTTCCATACCTCCTTGTATGAATTAATTTGAAGTGGAGGTTTCACCCAATCCATTGGATGAGGTGTCACCAACTATGGTGTTTGTTGTCTCGCTCTCTTTAGTTTTCTTTCTCCACGTCTTTCCCATATAATTCTGTAATTATTCAACATCAAGTTTGCTTTTACCTTTGATATATTCTTCGTTAGGTGTTGATGCTCAGTAACTACAGTGTTTTCTTAAATGGTTGACCTTATTATAATGATAATATGCCATATTAATATTCCTCCAGTTTGCAAGTCTTCCTTTGAAGTGTAATCTCATGAAATTGGTTGCAATGTGACCATATCTTCCACATAAAATATAGGTAATCCATGTATTATAATCCCAATTAAATGTATTACCTTTATTTCTTAGTAACCAATTAGAGTTATTGTGAGATATGCAATTATATGACCTGTGTCCTTACTTATTGCAAGTATGACAATATTCATTGAACTCATATTACTTAGGATCATAATTAGACTTAGATCTATATTCATATGCTTTGTGACCATAATTATTGCAATCATAATAATAACCATCAAATTTAGGAATAATATTTATTTTACCACTTTTTCTCTTGCATACATTGGTTGTGTGTCCAGATATTCCATAATGGTATAATGAAGTTTTATTTGGCTTAGGATTTGTATAGAAATTCCTTTCTTCTACTTTATGTGACAAGTCTCCTTGCTTGATTGTAGAAGACTGCTCGGTATATCTTAATCTAGAAGTATCTCGTGGTCTTGTTTCTACTCTCAATTAATCATCAAATTTCCTTATACTATCTTCTAATCTCTTCAACCTTTTATTCATGTCTTTTTCAACATTTAATTCATTATTTAAATTTTCATTCTCACATTTCAACTCAACTATTTCTTCCATCTTTCTACCAATACCATTGTTTGTACCAATTAGCTGATTTACCAAATCATAGCGGGTTTGTGCCAATCTCATCTTTTGCATAGAGTCTTGTAGTGATATGCCTCTTATCATCTTCAATAATTCTCTTCTCATCCTCATCTTGTCTCTTTTTTTTAGCACTTCACACATCCTTGAAGATTGCACTTATTGCTCTCTTTTCATTGATTTCATCTACTCGATAAGGTGATGGTTTTTCTCCATTAGATCAGCTATGGTAGCATCAGATTCATCATAAATATTCCCATCAGATAGTTCCTTTATCACTTCTACTTGATATATTGTATCATTTTTTTGATGTGTAGGTTCTTCCCTCTTGCTTAGTGATTGCTTTAGTTTCTCCTTTATCTCATTGATCTAATTTAGGTTCATCCTTAACTCTAATTTAGGTCAAATCTACATCTTTCCATGTTTTTGATCTTGCTCTGAGGTGGTGAAATCCCTTAACAAGAGAACTATATCTAATACCAATTGTTGTAATATTGAGGAAAGGTAGGATGCAGGGAGAGGGGTGCCAGAATCAGCACCCTCCAAAAACATTATACCCTTTACAATATAATTAGCCCTTAATTATTTACTCCCTCAATAGACATGCTTATACATTACTTCAATACTGAAATAAAATTAAATGTAAATAATCTATCTTGACATATGCATGTAAACATAACCCATAAAACCATGAAAAATAATATAAGTATTTGGTCATGCAGAAGCCCTTGGTTAGATGGAAAATTATGGTGGGGATGGTACCCACAAATCCATCACTACTGCTATAAGAAGTTTCCTTGTGAGGTTTATAATGGGGCTGTGTCACTTCTAGTGACTTACTCTCCTAGGAGTAACACAAAATATTTGTTAGGACCTATCTTTTCCAAGGAATTTACAACACTATAATGAGTGTGTACTTTATTAATAGATTTATAATAAGACTATGAGGTCTCCCTTGTGAAAGGATTTTGTCTGCTACAATGGTGAAAAAAATCAGTAAATGATATGTACATGTGCAACTTACTTTTTCAATCAAATATCTATTTGTGTTCAATGTCTGATCACCCTATGTGATAGATGTATCTTTTAATCTATCCTTTTATGATCAATGTTCTTCTCTGCAGTAGATATATCATATCATTCCTCTAAAATCTCCCAATTTTTAAACTCTTATTCAATAATAGCTCCAATAATTATCTCAACAACAAATTTAAATTCATCTTTGTAGTTCCTTTATAGTAATATATTTTCCATTTCAAACCTTAACCAAATTAGGGTTTAGGAATCATCTAGAATGCACCATAGATCAAAATCAATAATCTAGAATAATCCTTACCTCTTCCTTTTCCTTCTTCTTTTTCATTGGTCTATTTTTTGCCTTGGAATCATAAACAATCAAATCACATTTTCCAATAAAGCTTACCAAATTATATTCTTTATCTTTGAAAATATATTTTTCTTCTTGGTGATATCTTTATACATAAGTATCTATTCCATTTGAAACTTTTATGTATCTTTTGTGCAACTCGATGAATACCATATAATGGCTTGGTAAAAATATTGTTTCTCAGTGACCTTCCTACTCAATTAAGCTTGATTTTCTTGGTGATGTCTATGCTCAGTTACAACTACCATACGTATACTTCTTCCTTCTCCTTTTCTTGCATACTATAGCATGGATTGGTGACTATGTCTATAGACTAGTATCCTCTATTCTTATTATCAATGCTTTTGGCACTAATAATAACATGAGTGTGTAATGGGAGAAATAGAGTGAACCACAGTTTGTTGATAGTTTTGGTAAAGAAATTTTACTTGGAGCATAAGACCTTTTATCTATCGATGGGAGAGACAACCATCACTTTGGAGGATGTCTACCACGTCCTTTGTATTCCTTGCGTTGGAGAGTTGTTGACTAAGTGCTTTAATATGTTCAAAATTTCCTCTTGATGATGTAACAAGTTGTACTAACTATTAGCTTTATGTGTACATGCATATTTTGATTAGAACCTTGGAGAGGGAATTTTCATTGATGAGACACATATTTAGTGATGATACCATTCTTGACCAGCATATCACATGAGAGTACATGATGACTAAATATAAAAGAGACTTCCCAATACTGTGTATACTTGTCTCATTGATCAATTGTGTACTTGGAATGATTAGAGCCAGTAGGCTTCTTGTGTGGATGGGGCTTCCTTTTGATGGATATTTTGTCTAAATTGTGTTATTTTGCCTAGAGTCCTAGCCTACTAAATGAACTATACCTGGAGCTACATGATGTAGTTTATCAAGGGTAATATTTGGTAAGTGGGATTATTGGTAGCTTAGATATGGGTCTATGAGCACATCCTAATTAAAAGGTTAGTAGTCAGTCAAAGGAAAATGGGGATACCCTATATATAGAAATACATAAGTTACATCCATCAACTCCGATTAGGGAACACCTTATATTGGAGATAGAAGTTTGATGATCTTACTTCTATAGTTAGGTGTTGTATCTTCAGTACAAGAAATGCAAAGGAAGCTTGTAAAGAGATTTCATACATGTTGAGAGATTCTACATCATGTGAGTCTAGAAATAGTTTAAGAGACAATAAGAGGTCAGTACAAAGTTTACTGACTATGCTCAATGTCTTGCAGAGGAAGACCTAGGATGTAGTTTAATGTTGTCATATGAGTGCTTATGAGAGATGCAGGAGTTGTGACCTATTTAGTAGGATCTTATCCCTGATGTATTAGATGTTGGGATGACTATAGACTATACGAGGGAGTTGTAGAAGCACCCATTTCCTCCATTCACATATCTGAAAAAGCAAGTGTATTAGTCAACAGGTTTGTCTTTTCACAAAAATTACTTGAAATGACTCTTGAGAACCCACAAAAGAAGATGAAACATACAACTAATAGTTGAGATTATTATAATGGTTATGTGTACATGCTCTTTAAACTATTATGTGAAGGTACAACTCCCATGTTTGGATTTGCAATGAACATTATAATAATTATACCTCTAACTAGAAGGTAAAGAAGGCATACTAACATTCATCCACAAACATAGAATGAACATTATTCTGGATTTAAATAACTAAATTTGACCAATAAATGAAATCAATACCACTTATTCATTATTCATACTACAAAGAAACAAATGAAGATATGTTATTTCATTTTAGATACATGAATGATTGAGAATCAGAGACCAAGTAATAGACATACAAACCATAAAATGGAATAGGATGATATTCAAAGAAGATTGAAACATTTCAAAGATCAATCTTAGTTAGAGGACAAATATCTAAACTCAAAGATTTATATATATATATATATATATATATATATATATATATATATATATATATATATATATATATATATATATATATATATATATCATGTTTCTTGAAAGACACAATAAGATGTCTACAAAATGTTGTTTAGAATAAAATATTCATCTCTCTCCCTTCAATTATAGAAAAAAAAAGAAAATTTATCCCTCTCCCCTATGGCTCAAAGACTCTTGAAAGAAGAAAAACAAAGAATCCCTCCTTTATACTCATTTCCTCTTCATAATCCCCTTTTCTATTTATTTTTTCTTGCAAATTGGATGCTCTTCAAAGTTATTAGGAAATATTAAACATTCCCTTGTAATGTTGGGTCATGGAAATTAAATGGTTTTTTGGTATATTATGGATTACCACATAATGTTATAACTGAACTTCTTAGATAACATCCATATTTTCTTGGCACAAGGCCACACTTGGTTTAAATAACAACACCTCACACTATGCAAAAATGGGATAATCTACATGGAATCATTGTCAGCTGGATCTTTATTTTCTAGATTATATTAATCTATAAGTGGACTAAGTGTTCTTGATTAAGAGTTACTATTGGGCATTTTTGCCCCCATTTAGTCCATCACCAATATCTGATCAAAGAGACATTCAATGAGTTGTTTTCTTTGCCATAGGTCATCGCGTTAAATTTGGTGAGTAAAATTTCCTATTACCTTGGTCTCTTATTTGACCAAGTTGACTCAATTTGTTCTTTTACCAATCTATAGTTTGTTTTTTGACCAGGTTAGCTTGATTTTCTCTTGGTTGGGCTAATTGATACAAGATTTGATGGCTCTCATATTTTTGCGAGTTATCTACCCATCTCCCTCAAACCACAAGATGTTTCCATGCATTACCATTCTGACGTTACCTCATGCTACAGTGTCTCCACAAGGTTCTGAGGTCCAAAATTGTGCCACATGGTGGAGGGTCCCATCTTTGACTTAAGTCCACCCAATGCACATGCACAGATCAATGATCAAGATTCAAGGAAAAATTAAAAGATGGTCATCCATTTTGTTAAATGACAAAGTGTGAAATGCTGCCAAGTGTCATTGTTTTAGATTTTCTTCATGTAGCAGAGTCCCCCGTGAGCCTTCAATGCCTAGAATTGCATGACATTCATTAGATCTAGCACTTCTTGGGGTATCTTCACTGCATCTTAGCCATCTACTAGAAATGAAGTAGATCTACATGGATGACTGTATTTTAATATCTCATTGCTGAGATTTCCTATTGCATCTAGAACATTTGTTTCAAAGAGGAGACCTTGATTGATGGTCAATGTTTAAATTTAGGAAAATTAAAGTTATTCCCCATGGTCATCCTTGCATGTTGCAGGTAGATAACATCTCCTATTATCCCTCCCTACATTTTTTGGCCATTTCATGCCATTGGGGCCAGTTCTTAAATGCTTAGCTACTTCTTGGGCATCGATTGGCACATCACCATTGCACTCCATTCCTCTTTAATGCATGAAATGATTTGATTTTAGTGATTTTATCTCTTGTAGCTAGGTTTATAGGTCTTGGTCTCTTCCCATCACTACTCCATGATCATATTCCTTTCTGATTCTCAATTATTGCTCTCATTTACAACTCAACTCCACTTGGTTGGGCTTTGAACTCAATGTTAAATCAAAGTTATGCCTAAACTCTTTAAAAGGAAGTTGTAAATATTTGTTAAGGGTTTCTTCTCTATTTGTATGTTTTGCAGTAGCATTATGCTATGCAATCTTGCTTTCTATTAATGAAATATTTTTGTTGTTACCTATTCTTGTCATTCATTACTTTGTGCATGTTTATTGCCTTGTTTTGAATGTTTCTTTTCTATTTTCTTGGATCTATGTGTTGTGTTAAGTCTGTTAGCGGTTGTTGTATAGTGAAATTCCTTTCCTTTCAACACTTTAACCAATTCCAAACCTGCATGCAGTTTCTTAGAAGGTAGTATAGAGTCAAGATTAGTGTAATTGGGTGTTTCATTGATGTGTAGTGCATCTATAGTCAGAGTAGTAGCCATATATCTATTTTGGTGCATCACCCCTTCTCCTTTCTACATTTTAATTCTAGTTCTCCTTCTCCCTTTTCCTCTCAACTAGTAGTGTAGGTGCATCCTTATAGTGAGGAAGTCGACCTTATCCAAAGATTCAACCTTAGAGTGCAAGTCCTACACTTGGAGGTTGTTTCCATGTTACACAAGGTTGCTTGAGGGTCATACCTCAAGAAAAGGTGCAAAATTTTGTGTCAACAATTTTTGGCACGCCAGATGGGACAAACATTCAAATCTTGAAATCAATTTCCAAAACCTCCACTAGTCATTCAATAGTTTTTGGCATGCCCAGTGGGAGAAATAGATTTTGGTTACATAAGTCCAATGGAAGCCAATATAATCTTCATGCATTGAGAATTTTGGTGTTATTCTTAGTGAAATCAACCTTTAGAGGCATTTTATCTAACACCATGGCTACTCTATGCATTCACTAGTTTTAACAGACCAAGTGCTATTTTGTGTAAAGATCTTTTGATCTTTTTTATGTTTCTTGGGATTTCTATGAAGTCTCTTGTTTAAATTATTCAACATGGACTTAATTCATAGAGACCCCTTTTTTGGACCTCCATATTATGAGAATAAAAGTGAGTTTTTCTGCCCTTATCTACTTTCTAGAGTGGGAAGGGCTTAAGGCTCAATTTAAGGAGGATCTTAACAAAAGGTTGGTTGTAGACCAGGAGGAGACAAGGCTCAAGTTTTCCCAGTTGCAAGTTGCTGAGGTGTATGAGCCCCTAAGGTGGAAGTTTTCTTACTTCATGCAGAGTAGTCCTCCCCTTCTACAATAACATGAGGAGACATGCACACTACCAACCACGCCATCAGATCCAACCCCTACTAGCTAAGGGGATACATCTGTTGCAGAGCATAATAGTGAGGTTAAGGTCAATTTCTTAGACCTAAAGCCACCAAGAGGATGCCCCATTAGGCATCTAGCTCTGCAACAAATTAGCAAGTTGCCCCCAATCATGCTTACTCTTGAGCATGAGGGTGAAGAGTACAAGGAAGAGAAAGCATGTTTTCCTCATTAAGATAGTATCCTAGTGCTAGAAAGATTAAACAATCAGAAGAGGGTATTACATGTAGTAGTATGTTTGTTATGCTTGCTGCTATTTTCAACTTCCCACATAACAAACATGTAGAATTTCCATCTAGAGCTTTTCCAGAGCTTCCTAGAACTTCTACAACTATTTGCTCCCTTTTCCAGAGCTTCCTAGAGTTTTTTGTTTTTTGTTAGTTGTAGAATTTTGCAAAGTTGTAGGTGGAATTATGTGTCATTTCTTGTTGGTGAATCTATTCCCAATGGATTTCTTAAGGCCACTCATCCATGCTTAGTAAGAAAGCATCCCCTCTAAGTTGCCAAGAATGTTGGGTATTTTTGCCCCCATTTAGCCCATCATCGATATCTAATTAGAGAGACCTTCAATGGGATGTTTTATTTGTAGTGGGTCATCATGTTAAATTTGGTGCCTAACATTTCCTATTAGCTCGATCCCTTATTTGACCAGGTTTACTCAATTTGTTCTTTTACCAAGCTATAGTTTGTTCTTTTGACTGAGTTAGCTTAGTTTTCTCTTGGTCAAGCTAACTAATACATGATTTGAAAGCTTTCATTTTTTCACAAGCTATCTGCCCATCTCCTTGAAAGCACATGTTTCCACGTGTTGCCATTCTAATGTTACCTCATGCTATAGTGTATTTGCAAGGTTCCAAGGTCTAGAATTGCACCACATGGTGGAGGGTCCCATCTTTGACTTAACCCCACTCAATGCACATACACAGATCAATGAAAAAGTGTGAGATGCTACTAGGTGTCATTATTTTATATTTTCTTCATGCTATGGAGTCCTCATGAGGCTCCAAATCCCAAAATTGCATGATAGCCATTCGATGTGGCACATCTTGGGTCTCTTTGTTGCATCTCAATCGTTTGTTGGAAATGAGGCAGATCTACATCAACAAATGCACTTTAATATCTTATTGGAGAGATTTCCCATGGTATCTAAACCATCCATTTCAAAGAGGAGACTGTCATCGACAATCAATGTTCAAATTTGGGAAAATCAGATTTATTACCCATAGTTAACCTTGCATGTTGCGAGCATATGACACGTCTTGTTATTCCTCCCCACATTTTTGGGCCATTTCACACCATCAAGGCCACTTATTCAATGCCCAACTACTTCTTGGGCCTCTATTGGCATGACACCATTCCACTTCATGCCTCTTTAGTGCATGAAATGATTAGATTTTAGTGATTTGATCTCTTGTGGCTGGGTGCACAGATTTTGGTTTCATCCTATCACTTCCAGCATAGGATTTCACTCCATGATCATATTTCCTTATGATTCTTAGTTATTGCTTTCGTCTACAAATCAACTCCACCTAGTTAGGCTTTGAACTCAATGATAAATTAGAGTTATACCTAAACTCTTTAAAAGGTAGTTGTAAATATTTGTTAAGGGTTTCTTCTCTGTTTATATGTTTTGCAATAGGATTATGCTTTGCAATCTTTCCTTCCATTAATGAAATATTTATGTTCTTACCTCTTTTTGATATTCATTAATCTATGCATATTTATTGCCTTTTTTTGAATGTATCTTTCCCATTTTCCCAGATCTATGCATTGTGTTAAGTCTGTTAGCAGTTGGTGTTTTGTGAAATTCCTTTCCTTTCAGCACTTCAACTAGTTCCAAAGTTGCATGTGGTTTCTTAGAAGGTAGAATGGAGTCAATATTAGTGTAGTTAGGTGTTTCATTGATGTGTAGTGCATGTATAGGCAAATTCAGTAACCATTTATCTATATTGGTGTATCACTCCTTCCCCTTTCTGCATTTTAATTTCAGTTCTCCTTCTCCCTTGTCCTCTCAAGTGACAATATACATGCATCCTAATAGTGAGGAAGTAGACCTTCTCCAGAGATTCAACCTTAGAGTGCAAGCCCTACACTTGGAGGTTATTTCCATGCTACACAAGGTCTCTTGAGGGTCATACTTCAAGAAAGGATGCATACTTTTGTGTCAATAGTTACCAATGGATCATATAGAGATAACACTACTTTGGGTGTACTCCCTATCAATTATCCTTTGATATCTCATTCCATCAGGCTACCACTATATGCCAAGCTTCAATCTCTTTCCTTCATGCTTCATCAAAATAAGGGAGTCTACTTTGAAATAATTAGTACCACTCAAGCATATTCAAAGACACTACTTTGTGTTGGAATTATTTATTTGTTCATTGACACTCCCATTTTGAAAGCTATGAATGTGCCCTTGGGAATGCTAAGTGGAATAGCTCAATTTCTTGAACAAATCCATAGAAGATGGAATTCATGACTTTGACAATTTCACCATCTCAAAAACATTCTTTAATGCAATACCATCATGTATCTACACTCCTCCCTAAAAAGCTTTGGGTTTGAATATGTTGGCAATATAATCGATCAATCATATAAGGTGAGTTATGTGGTTGTCATTTATGGCAACATTTGTTTTACAGTTTAGTTATGTTTACTTATGAAAGAAAATTGTCTAAGTATTAGATACTATTACAACAACATGACAAGATTTGATGATAGTAATATATTCCCTTGGAATATTATCTTGCATTGTTAACCAGAGATGCAAGACATTATCTTAATGATGCATACCAATGGGCATGTCTATACAATCAACCAAGTTCAAGTTATGAAGGAATTAGTGATGCAGTGATGTTAAAATGTAGAACAAAGCATGTCAGCAGAATGAGTTAAATGACTTGAATAATTGTTTCAATTATTAATTCTTGATGAGCCGACTCTTAGGATGATATGTAACCCGACTAAGGAAGAATTATTGATATGCTCGATATAAATAAAGAACTTCATTTGTGAAGTTAGTGTGTAATTGTAATAATGAAAAATGTCATGCAAAGTAATGATATGTGATGCAAGATATAATGCAATTTGATATATGTTTAGTTATCCTTTGTGTGAAGAAGTAGCAATCAGAAGAACTATGAAGTATAGCAAGTAATCTAGTTATACCCAATTACTAACATTTAGAAGATTTGTGAAGTACAACAAGTAATCTAGTTTTGTATGTATATATATTCTCTTGAAGAACTTATTTATATAGTTGCATGTTAGGCCAGTGGGCTCTTCTTGTACACATTTGGATATGTTCTACCAACTCCTAATAGGGTTGAAGCAACTCCTAAAAAGGTTGAGGCTTCTAATAAGGCCTAGTCTCCTAATAGGGACTTGAGACACTATACATTCTTCATAGACTCCTAACAAGGTCAATATCCTTAACTAGATTCTTTATATAGTGAGTCATCTTGTGGCTTCCATCCCCACCTAGGTTTTCCCTTGGCAAGGGTTTCCCTAGTTAACAAAATATGGTATTATGAGTTCTCCTCATGTATGGTTATTCTTATTATTTAGCACTATTGGTTATTTTTATTATGCTTATAGAAAAGTAATTAATGATATTTAGTTGTGCATAAAAAGATTAAAAATATTGATTCATCCCCCCCTCTCAGTATTATCTATTTCTAACAATTGGTATCAGAGCCTACTTATTCAGAAGAGGCTTAAAAAGTTGAATAAGATCCCTATGGATATGGAACACTTGAAGAAGAATCTTGAAGAAGCTCTTGAACAGATTGATCTCCTTACTAATGAAAGAGATGGCCTTAAAGTAGATATAAAGATACAAAAGCTTACATTGGTGAACTAAAGAACAAGATAGATGATTTGAAGCAAAAAGGACCTTGTGAGAAAACTAGTGATGATGATATTAAAGATCTAAAGAAAGAAAATGAGATCCTAAAACATGAGTTAAAGATAGTTTTTGATTAGATAAACAGGTTTTACAGGGAACCTGAAATCCGATAGCTAGTACAAAAGAAGGCTGATAATAAGTGTGATAGCCCAGCCAAAAAAGTATAAGTTCAAAGGCTGATAATAAGCATTAAGCCTAGCCAAAGGAAAGAGTTCTAAGAAAAGACCAGGAAAAGGAAACAAGCAAAGCCACAGCCTAAAGCCAAAACAAAAAGCCAAAAGATAGTGATAAACAAAAGAACAGGCGAGAGTTATTCCTCATTCTTTCACTCCAGATCATGCATCACCTGAGTAGCCTCAAAGGCCAGTTGATTCTCCTCTGTTTCCATTTGTTGGGCCCTTTGATTCCCCTAGTCCTGAGTAAGAATGGAGTTGTCCTTTGCAGGGTCATCCTCCATTCTGCCCTCATCCCTATCATTTCCATCCTCATCATCATGCATTTCTCTATCTTTGATCTAGCCCATGAGAGAGATGATGTTGTTGTTGATGGAGCTTAACAAGGAAAACATCTGATTTGCAAGGTTGTGATTGTAGTTTTCTAGGTTGTGTATCCTCTGTTCTGCCAGGCTGAGCCTATCAGCCGAATCCATCCTCCTATTAGCATCCATCCCTTTCCTTGTTGCCTCAATATGTTTCACCTGATCTTTAACCTCCTCAAGCTCATGGAAAATCCATTTGATTGATCTAAAATTATCAATCATGCTATTGTGAGCATTATTTAGAAGGTTCATCCCTGTCTCCCTAGCTCTGTTCAAAATAGCCACAATCACCAGATCAATTAATTCTTCCAGCCATTGCTCTTCTTGATTATCCATGAGGAGTTGGGGATTCATAGCCTCCTTAAAGATTCCCATCTTGGTGGTCTTGACATTAAAGTTGATCCACGCTTTCCTCTTGTCATTGGTCTGCACTTCCCCTTCCGCATACTCAGCTTTCTCCTCTTTCTACTCCTCAGGGTGGAGATAGATAGGAGAAAGGGGCAGCACAGACGCCTCCTAAAATTGAGAGCACACATCCTCTAGACTCTCCCTCTTGCGCTTCTTCCTTCCACTTTCCTCATTTGTTTCCTCCTACATCTCCTTAACCACCTCCTTAGACTCTGGATCCTCCTCATTGTCGCTACCTCCCTCCTCAACCTTCTCAGCCTGCTTCTGCCTGAGATCCCTAGGGCTTTTTTAGCTTGGGGTTATGGGGGAGGGGGTTTTTTTAGCATGGTAAGTCACTACTTTCCCTGAAGAAGAGATCTTGCCTTTCTCAGAACTAAGGCTCTAAATTTCATATGAGTCAAAGGAGTAACTAGAACTTCTAGACTACACAATCTCTGTCTAAGGGGGGCATTGCTAAAAGTCTGAGCTTTGAAGTGCTCATGGATAAGTAGTAGCAGCCCCTCATGCAAAGTCAAGTTAGCAATGGGCTTCTTTTTGAAGCTACCCATCGTCTTACTCATAGAGGTTAACAAATAAAAAGGAAAAGAAATTTTGGCTTTCTTCTGGAAATGATTTGAAATAACAAAGTGGTGGGTTCAGGCTCTATCAAACCTTGGGTCCAAAGTGATGTACTCGATAATAGCTTTTAGAACATACCTCCACCGCTTCTTCATGGAGTTGGGGACATAGTAGGTGTCAATATTTTTCAACACCTTCAATTCCTTCTCACTCTCCACAAAGTCCCTAACTGCATTGGCTAAGAGCTTCTTATCCCTGAAGAATTTGAAACCCTTGATAGGGATCTCGGTGGCAACCGCTGTCACCTCCTCCGTTATTCGAAAGTTGATGCCATTCACCTTAACCCTGCCATCCTTCCAGGACCCCACCATACTATTGGTCACCTCCTGATCAAAACCTGGCAGCTTCATGAAATACTTGGTTACCCCACCCTCTTCAAGCTTTTCCCATCCTTTCGGCCTACTTCTCCATTTCTTAAAGTCCCCCACTGGCTCCTTTCTACATCTCTCGCCCACCATCTCCACACACTACACACCCACTTTACTCATGTGCTCTTCACTCTGTGACTAGAATGTACCACTGAGAGTAAGCAAAGAGCAGAGAAAAATAACTCTGTTGTTGCCCTTGAAACGATTGCAATGAGTTAAAGATAGTTGAACTCAAGTTATGTCTTAAGAAAAATGGAGGAAAGAATGACTCTAAAATAAAAGATAAAAATGTAGATCTAAGATCTCAATTAAGAAAGGTAACATCTAAATTGGAATCTATCAAGTTAGAACATGCAGAATTAGAAAAATACAACACTATTTTGAAAGGTGAGTTGGTGCAAACCAAACAACCTAAGAAATTATATACTAGCAGTGAAAAGATTGAAGAACAAATATTTGTACAGAGACCCAATTATGACAAGACTAGACTTGGATTCTTCCTTGGACAATCCACCAAGAAATCTATTGAGAGAAAAGAACCTAATATCCCTGAAGTCAAAAAGGATCTAAGAATAAAAAAAATAGATGATACATCTAAAAATAAAGAGAATGTTACTCACTCTGATAAATTTAAAGAATCTGATCAAGATGAGGATAACAAAAGAAAGGAATCTCATGCTTGGTGTGATGAACTTGAACATATTGGAGATGATTGCAAAGGTAAGTCTTTTAAACCTATTTCAAAGTTTTATTGTCATAATTTTCATGGATATGGACATTATGCAATAGATTGTAAGAAATCTAAAATTGATAGTGATAATGCAAATAGTAGAATGTCTAGGAACACTAACCATGCAGGCAATAGAAGAAGATCTCATAGCAATGAGAGTGGAGAAAGAAGACAAATTATTTGTTACAAATGCAAAATTTTTGGACACATTGCGAGGAATTGTAGAGCACTTGATGACCAATACAATGAACAAAGAAGAAATGTACCTATATGTCAGTTATGTAATAATTTTTGACACATAGCAAAGTTCTGCAAAATGGATAGAAGAAACCTAAACAGGAATTAGAATTATAGAAGGAACAATAGAAGAAATGATGACAGTCTGAAGGAAGAAATGAAAAAGCTGACAAAGAAAGAGAAGCTAGAAGCTCTCACATAGTTCAGGAAGAATCTCATCCTAATGTATTTGACAAGATAGTAAAATCACTTATTGTTTGTTACTCCTCCTACCAGAATTAAGCATTCTTAGTGAAACAGAGTGTCAGTTATTAACAACTAATTTTAGAAATAATATCATAGGTTGCGATGTTAAAAATATGTACTAGACATTGAGAAAAGTCTATAGCTAAATGCGCACTACTTAATATGATCAGGATAAGGATATATAAGAAGAATAAACTCTCTGTTTTATAGAGACGGTATACAGAACAAGTGGTAGATATCCATTTAATGTAAAGTATAGATTGTGAAAGATTTAAAGGACACGAATTTATTTTCAAACATCATTTGTTTGTGCAAAATATTGAGTACGAGATTGAAGCAAGATTTTAAGTTTTAAAGAGGGTTGCAGACACGTGAACTCGCTGAAAACCCTAATACGTGAAGTTAAGATATTTTCTAAAAAATTTGAGTATATTTTCAAAAATGGCTAGACAAGAAGTTTGTAATGTCAGTAATAGACCTAGATACAATTTCAAGAAACATCCATTTGTCTCTTTGCTTAATACCCTATTGGAGCATTTTCACAAGTTCCAAAAAAAGTTCTTCATGTAGAAGATATAAGAGGTTATATTCATTGCAAAATTGAAAGCATAGGAGTTACATATATTCATAAGGAATTCGATAAAATGTGCAAAAATGATTTATCACTAAAACTAGAACATGGATACCTGGAACAACTTAACCTAGTTAAGCATATGTTCTACACAGACTTTGACAATCATGAATGGATAAGGATAATTTTGAGCAGAGTACATGATGATCTTCTATGGCTAGGAGATTCTATCATAAGTATTGATAAAGACCTAATTCACAAGGTCATAGGTTCAAAAAATGGAGGACGCAATCTAGTAAACATAAAGAATGTATGCAAGATAGTTGAAACAAATCTCAACACATGTTTTGATGGTAGAAACATGAAAACAATATTCAAGATGATTGAGTGAGATTTATTAGCAAAATTTTTGGATACAAGTTCAACCATAGATCTAGGATAGATTCAGTCCCTACAGGTTTTGTTCATGTAGCTTACCTAGCAGTTAAGGGTGAAGAGGTTAACCTATGTGACATTATCCAAACATAGTTGTTGGATAATTTATCAAGAATCAAGAAGTCTAGGAGTGTAGTCTTTAGGTTTGAATCCCTACTATCTCATATATTCTTCTATGCAACAAAGAAGTTTCCTAGTATCATAAATTGGAATGGAAGTGAGTGCGCAATGTAGATTATCACTTGTGCATACAAAAGCAGACCAAAATCAGTCAAAGATAATGATATTGACAGAATAATGAAATCTTTTCAAACTAAAATGAAGAAAAGGTATAGGATACCTCTTGTTCTAGTAGAAAAATATAAGGATGAAGTATGCTTCATGGTAGAAACAGATTTCACATATATGGAGGTAGTAGTTCCTTGAGTTAAGTTCATAGAACCTATGGGCTATGAAATGAGTGAGGAATTGATTGAAGGATATGTGCAAATAATCCTTCACTCAAAAGTTGATTTAAAATTTCCTAGATGGGGGACATATATTGAGAAGATGAGAGAAGTTAAGACAAGTCAGATAATTAAGGACTCAAAGAAAAAGGTGGAAAAGGTGATTGATTCTATTTTAAAGGAATCAAGAATGTCTAGAAAGGAATTTGATGAGGTAAAAGGGATAGACATGGAAATGAAGACTAGTGCTCAATCTAAACTATTGAACCCTACACATATTACAATGATCAGACCTACTAAAGAGGTCATAGTTGCCCAAACAATTACATAAGAAACTACTATGCCATATGCAGTAGTTGTGTAGCACCAACCTCCAAAGAATCTAGTGAAGACTGAGGAAGCACCAGAACCAAGGAAGTCTACAAGGCTTGAAAAGACCAAAACTCCTCCTAAGAAGAGAGTCAAGTAGACTACAAGAGGTCCAAGAAAGAAAAGAAGAACCTTGCAGATTAGTTCTTTAGAATCTAAAGAAGAAATTGGTGACAGACCAGTAGAACTAGCTGATTAGGAAGTAAAGACCTCAGTAGGAAAGAAGGCATGGAAACCCAAGGTAGGGAATCTTAACATGCAAATTATTAATGATGATAATTTTGTACAATTAAATAAATACTATGATTTGTATAATAATATGGATAGGAGACAACTAGAGAATGTTGTAGTTAGAAATATGATCTTAAAAGATAAAAAGGTTTGATGGCATAAGAGGTCAGATACCTAAAGATTTGTAAAATAGACTTTTAAACTGAAAAAGTAGAGTTATTGAGGAAGATAAGAAAATAAGGATTAATATGGTGAAAAATTTATGCATTGTAAATAATGAGGAAGAATTAACAGAAATTCTAAAAGAAATAGCACCATTGTTAAGAAATAAAAAGAGATCCATTCTCCTAATGGGAGGAAATTATGAAGAAGTAAATGTAGAAACTCAAAAGGCTATAATCACATACATGTCTACTATGTCTAAGAAGAGTGTGCAGCTAGAAAAGGCAAGCCCTATGTCAGAAAAGAGTGTGTAGCCAAAAAAGGTAAGCCCTATGACTAAGGAGTCTGAGGAGTGTGCACAGATAGAGGAAACAAATCCTACTGTAGTCAGTCCACCTCATGGTTTTGAGCAACCATCTAAAACTCTCGTGCCAAGTGATTCACCACATATTACCATTGGTAGTGAATCTATGCAAGTGGATAATTCCAATGTGACAATTGATATAATTGAGGACACATTTAAGGATTTTGGTTCCAACATTGTTGGCAATATTATGGATTACAGTAGCTCATCTAATAAAGAAGAGGATTAGGAGCCAAAGGAAGAAGATGCACCTTCTAGAAAGAAAAATTGAATAAATTTGCCCTTAGCAACAACAACTGCAACAACCACTACACCTCCTTCATAAGTAGTAGTGGTCTCAACAGCAATAGATCAGTCAAATGAAGAAGATGAGGCACAAAACCTCATATCTTCTTTCAGTAAATTTATTGAAAACAAGAAATCAGTCAAATCCATTGAAAATACTTTAACTTTAGTTTTGGATAGATTGGAGATGACAATAAGCCATGTTGATACACCTACTAATATCCAACAAAGAGCAACAATTTTGTGCAAAGATTTTGATAATGAGTTTACAACACTCGCCAATGTGGCTACAATTCAAGTGCAAACAGAGCATGATCCTAAACTTCTTAATAACATGTGTACAAATATAAGGAATGATATAGAAACTTTGAATGTATGCATCAAGGAATTGAGACAAAGTATAGAAGAAGGGAAATAAACTTATGCTAAGTGAAAGTTTGCATACATCCATCTTTAAATTTTTGATGAGCAAATCAAAGAAAAGGAAATTGAGCTTTAGAAGCTCACTGATAACTTTCTAAAATAGAATCAGAAGTTAGAAACCATTAAGCATACAATGAAAGCACTTCATAATAGCATTAGGGATTTAAAAGTAGAAAAAGACAAATTTTTGAAAAGATTCACTCTTTTTAGAGATCACTTATTCCCATAGATCACATTGCTAGAAAATTAGTTGGAGGAATGCTTGGCAACAAAGTCCTCATATGACAAATTTGTGGCTACAGATTTGAGTGTAGCAAAGTTAGCCACATATGCCCTATGTGCGCTAATTAGTGTATCTAATGCACTAAAAGATAGTTGGAAGAAACACCTTGCGTAGTTGAGTAATGATTTTAGTGACTGTTTCTCCAAGTTTTGATGCAACTACCAATTTTTTGACATTTCTTTCTCTTTTCCTTTTATTGGCACCTTTTTCATTGATGTCAAAAGGGGGAGAAATATGGAAAATTGTAATTGTAAGGGGGAGAAATAAGGAAAAGTGTAATTGATAGTTATATTTTGAAGTATAGTAGTATGTTTTGCTTCAAGAACACTTTGTAATTGGAGTTATAAAGGATGTAATCCTTTCAAAATATAAATACAATGTTCTTACTATTTTATGGTTATTTACTTTGATTGGTATGACAACATGTTTGGGACTTAGCCAATTTTTCCAAAATGTTGCCATCAATGCCAAAGGGGGAGATTGTTGGCAATATGACCAATCAATCAGATAAGGTGAGTTATGTGTTTGTCATTTATAGCAACATTTGTTTTACAGTTTAGTTATGTTTACTTGTGAAAGAAAATTGTCTAAGTATTAGATAGTGTTATAGCAACATGACAAGATTTGATGATAGCAGAATATTCCCTTGGAATATTCTCTTGTGAAGTTAACTAGAGATGCAAGACATTATCCTTATGATGCATACCAGTGTGCATGTTTTTACAATCAACCGAGTTCAAGTTATGAAGGAATTAGTGATGTAGTGATGTTACAATGCAAAATAGAGCATGTCAGCACAATGAGTTAAACGACTTGAATAATTGTTTTAATTATTAATTCTTGATGAGCCAACTCTAAGTATGATATGCGAGCTAACTAAGGAAGAATTATTTCTATGCTTGGTATAAATAAAGAACTTCATTTGTGAAGTTCGTGTGTAATTGTAATGATGAAAAATGCCATGCAAAGTAATGATATGTGATGCAATATATGATGCAATTTGATATATGTGTAGTTATCCTTTGTGTGAAGAACTAACAATCAAAAGAGCTACAAAGTATAGCAAGTAATCTAGTTATGTGCAATTATTGACATTCAAAAGATTTATGAACTACAACAAGTAATCCAGTTTATGTATATATATTCTCTTGAACTTATTTGTATAGTTGCATGTTAGGGTAGTGGGCTCTTCTTGCACACATTTGTATATTTTCTACCAACTCCTAACAGGGTTGAAGCAACTCCTAATAGGGTTGAGGCAACTCCTAATAGGGTTGAGGCTTCTAACAAGGCCTAGTCTCCTAATAGGGACTTGAAACACTATACATTCTTCATAGACTCCTAACAGGGTCAATATCCTTAACTAGATTCTTTATATAGTGAATCATCTTGTGGGTACCATCCCCACCAAGGTTTTCCCTTGGCCAGGGTTTCCCTAGTTAACAAACTATGATGTTATGAGTTCTCTTCATGTATGGTTATACTTATTTTTTAGCACAATTTTTTACCTTCCTTATGCTTATGGAAATGTAATTAATAGTATTCAATTGTGGATAAAAAGATTGAAAATATTGATTCACCCCCCCCTCTTAGTATTATCTATTTCTAACAGAATATGTTTCATAGATGTTCAATCTATATCAACTGAGGCTCTACACATCATCATTTTTTCAAATAGATTGCCACCTCCTATTGTGACTGTTAGAGTAAATAATTAATTATTAATTATTTATATACTTAAGCTTACTTAGGTAAATGCATTTATTTAATATTTTGTATTTAATGCATGTTGTGGTTAGTTGTTGACAACACGAGAGTTTGTTCCCTTCTAGCATGTTCCACCTTTTGTGGATGTGTGTTGAGTTGTCAAGCTTATCTTCTACCACCTTCCAGCTTGTTCTACAAGCTTCCATGAGCTCTTTATAAGCGGGCTCTCTCATTGTATTTTCATAAGGCATTGTGCATATTGTAAATACATTTCTTCTTGTGTTTGCATATATGTGGTCTCTCATGTCCGTTTAGGGTTTTTCCCTTGCTCCTCGCTCTTCCTTCCTTGACTTCTCTTTGACAAGTTCTCGCATGCAGGTGATCTTGGGTGTCTTTGGAGTTGGCTTTCATCAACTCCAACATGGTATTAGAGCCTTCTGGCTGCAGCTTCGTTGAAAAATTTTGAAGACGTGATTTGAAGTCACAAACCCTAGTTTGTTTGTGCATTTTTTCTTCAAATCAGGGGAATAAAAAAATTTTGGAGCACATTGGGCCCAAATGGACATCACCATTAGATTTGGAAGGCCGTTTGCAGTCAAGATTCATATAAAGCTTTTCGATTTTGGAGACAAAGCTCTGGGAGGCAAAAAAAATTTGTTGCAGGCCATTTTTGTACGAATCGTACAAATTTTTTCGCATTAAAAAATTAAAAAATTCATTTTTTGGGCACATCACCGAGTGGCCACCACCACGCCACCCAGCAGCCGCAGCCGCGACCCTGCCCGCACGCAACCTACAGCGGTCGTGCCATCACAACAGAGCTGCTGCCAGCAAGCCACCCACCTTCCACCGCAGTTGGGTGGTGCCCCTAGCCTCCTTTGCTCCACTGGCACACTACCCCTACTCCTCCAATTGAATCAATGTGCTCTGTCAGCAACACATGGCATTTTCTGCTGTGTCAGCACTTGTCACCGTGTGACACGTGGCAGGGGTGCCATGTGGAGCCTACCATGTTAGCCTTTTGGCCACGTGGACCTACCATGTGGCATCTATTTTTGTTGTGACGGGTCTCAAGTCGTCAAATTTTTTGCAGCAATTTGCTGACATCAGCATGATGTCATCAAACCTTCTTGCACATATCCTTCAAGGTCATTTTGGACCTACTTGCGATTTTTTGGCCATAGCTTGAGCATACGGAGGTATTTTTCTGATCCGAAAGAAGCACCAAAAAGCTAGTTCTGAGACAGAGACTTTGGTGTAGGTATTTTTAGGTTTTGATGCTTTTTATTGCTCATTTTTTTAGTCAAAGTCTAAAGTTATGTTTTTGACTCTAGCAAGCATACCTTTTGCGTCCCATGCCCATTTTTTGAAAACTTTATATTTTTGGAAAGCTGGTTCTGTCATCTTTTTTAAAATGTGGCCCTTTTTTTAATTTTTTGACCCATGCTCTTTCTATCATAGTTTTGGCATTTTTGCTATATGGTGGATATTTTGAGTGTTTTAGGCCCGAGGATCATTTTCCTGGCATGGTTTCTCTTGTTTTAGGTTGTACTTTATTTTTCTATAGCTTGTTTTCAGTTTTGATCATTGTAGCTATCCTTTTGAAGAACTTTTATGTATCGCATTGAGATAAAGTGCCACTTTTGCATTCCGGGGATCATGAATGTTGTTTTGAGTCAGTTGTACATGCACTATTTTCATAAAGTGCCATGGGGAGGATAGTTATTTGTTGTTTTAGGCCTTCTCCCTTTGTCAACTGAGTGTCCCTTCCATGACATTAGCCCCATGTAGAGTCAATTTGATCGTGTCTTTATAGGTGTCTGTACCTCTTTTCCTCTCTCATTTTTCTTGGTTCATCTGCAAGAGACTTTGGCCCATCTCCTCAGTTGCCTGTCATCACACCTCATCTACATTAAGGGGGGTTATGCTATTGTTCTAATGCATCTGTGGTTCGATGATTCAATAGTGTAAACTATGTATTCAGTGGTTGATCCTATGTATAAGGTGATTGCAGTGGCTAGCTACCTATTCATTTCGATGAGATGGATCATCTACCATATAGACATGCTCGGTTCATGCCTTCTTCTTCCATGGAGGTTCTTTAGATTAGCAGTTTGGTAGATTTACGGATTCTTCATGCTTCAGTGATGCTTCTTCATGATCACACCTTGTTCCTGTTTTAGGGGACATTTCCCTAGTTGGAGGCTTCTTTAGATCTTCACTAGATTACCTATTTTTGGGGGAGGGTTTTTCCCACGTGGTTTTCTCTCTTTCCCCATTTTCAGAGGTTGCATTTTATTGCATTGTTTATGGGTACCTAAAATGGCCTTGTTGCCGGGACCCATTCTACATTTCATCATAGTTTTGTGAGCTTAAGGAATTTCCCTAAGTTGCACGTAAGGGGGGGTGTTAGAGTAAATAATTAATTATTATTTATTTATTTACTTAAGCCTACTTAGATAAATGCATTTATTTAATATTTTGTATTTAATGCATGTTGTGGTTAGTTGTTGACAACACGGGAGTTTGTTCCCTTCTAACATGTTCCACCTTTTATGGATGTGTGCTGAGTTGTCAAGCTTATCTTCTACCACCTTCCAGCTTGTTCTACAAGCTTCCATGAGCTCTTTATAAGTGGGTTCTCTCATTGTATTTTCATAAGGCATTGTGCATATTTTAAATACATTTCTTCTTGTGTTTGCATAGATGTGGTCTCTCATGTCCGTTTAGGATTTTTCCCTTGCTCCCCACTCTTCCTTCCTTGGCTTCTCTTTGATAGGTTCTCGCATGCAGGTGATCTTGGGTGTCTTCGAAGTTGGCTTTCATCAACTCCAACAGTGACAAGTATGCAAGGAATCACTTCCCTAGATTGACCTTGGCCTTTTCTTCCTTTAATACCATAGAGTCAAAATGGGGAAAGAATTTGGTTTTTAGGCATGCACACCATGGGACCATAATGTATAGTATGATCCCTCTTTGAGTATTTTTAGTACACTATGCTCGAGGGTAAGCATGTGTATCACTAACCATGTTTTATTCAAAGCACATAGATTTGGATCTACAAAGAGATGGGAATAGTCTAATACCCTTTATTATTGAAATAGACTCTAAGGATTACAACACCTGACTCTTTTGCATTCATATTACTTTAAAATATATGGCATTGATATTTATTAGTAGTTAAAATTATAATTGTAACTTCTTCAACATATTTCCCAATTTGAAAGAACAAAGCATGCACGTCCATCATACATTGATTAGCTTGTAGGAGAGTTTGTCTTGAGACAACAAGACTAAATCACTGGAATGGTTGCTATGTATAGAAATACCATCTTGGATACAAATTTAGATTGATAAAATTTTCCCCCAAACTAGAGTTAAAGTGTGAAGGAAGCATACATGTTTGTCTTTTCCCTCCAATTATGTGTCTTGGTTTAATGAAACTCTTCAATATGTAATGTAATTGGAGCCTTTATATATGATGTTGCTACATTATTTGTGTTTGAACTTTTACATAATTAATACAATACTCTACTTAGTGCAAATGTAGCCACAATTTTTGATGAACCATAGTAAATCTTGTGGTGTGTTTTCTCTTGTCTAATCTAATTGTTCATCTATTGTTTTTTTCCCTTCACATTTAATCCTTTTAGTTGGTATCAAAGCATAGGTTAAGAAGATTGGAAATTGGTGTTGAATTTATAGAAAGATAAAGGATGCAAAATTAGAGAAAATAGTAGGGCAAAATTTTAGCCTTTGGAAGCTTCAGATAGAGTCATTTTTAATTAAAAAAAATATTTCTCTCATGCTATAAGGAAAGGCAAAGAAGCCAATGTCTATGATAGATGAAAATTGGTAAACCTTAGACAAGAAGGAAAAGGCTACAATTTTACTTGTGCTAGCAAATAATGTTCTCTTTAACCTCATACGTGAAAAGATCACCAAAGAAGTATGGGATAAGCTTGGATGCATGTATGCAATGGCATCGACTGCAAATGAAGTCTTCATCATGAAGAAGTTGTATAAACTCAAAATAAAATAAGGTGCAATTATTTCCAACCACCTCAACAAGTTGAATACTTTTATTAGCCAAGAAAAATTGGTGGGTATGATACAAGACAATGAGAACAAATCTATTCTCTTATTATTTTCACTTTCTAGAAATTGGGATGAAGTTTTTACAGCTATTAGCATTTTAGTTTTAGCCAAAAGAAAACTTATTTTTGATGGTGTTGTTTCCACTCTTTTGAGTGAAGATATGAGAAGAGAAATCAAGAGACTTATTCTAGTGATGCACTTACTATGGTCAGCACCGAGACAAGGGTAAGAAGGCATCATAGAGATAAAAATTACAATCAAAGGAAATTTAAATCACCCAATAGATCAAGGTCAAGAGGTAGGAATTGAGAGTGCTAGTTTTATGGTAAGCTTGGCCACTCAAAGAAAAATTGTTGAGCTTACAAGAAGGCACAAGATAAAGTGTAGAATATTGAAGAAAATAAAACCTATGGAAAGGATAAAAGTATCTTAATTCTTTCAACAAGTAACACCAAAATCAGATTCTTGGGTGATATATTCTAGAGCTTCTTTTCATGCCACCTCTTATATGGATTGGTTTACAAACTATCATGAAGGAAAATTTGGAGAATTATTTCTTGAAGACAATAAGTCTTGTGAGATAGTTGGTAAAGGTGACATTATTTTGTAGTTGGAAGGAGGAGACCAATAGTTTCTAAAGTATGTTCACCATGTTCCCAAGTTGAGGCAAGATCTTATTTCTGTTAGTCAACTTTTTTCACAAGGATATCATCCATTATTTCATCTAGATTCTTGGAAAGTCAATAAAGGCTCTATAATTATTGCCAAGGGCAATAAAGTCACTAGTTTATATCTCTTTGAAATACCTACCAAAGTAGGTGCTTCTATGGCTATTATGGGCCATGGAAATTTGGCATCAAAGGTTAGGTCACATAAGTATGATAGGACTTGTGGTGATGCTCAAAAGGGATCAACTACTAGGTCCCCAATCAATAAATTTGGAGTTTTGTGAACATTGTCTCTATGGAAAGAAAAAGGGGGTCAACTTCTTGAAGGATGGGCATGACATGAAGACTAGACCATTGCAACTTGTACACTCAAATGTCTTTGGTCCTACCGAGGTAAGCTCTTTAGGAGGTGCAAAATATTTTCTTACTTTTCTTGATGATTGTACTAGAAAAGTTTGAATATATATTATGGCTAGTAAGTCTGAAGTGTTTTGTAAATTCAAAAATTTTAAAGCAGTTGTTGAAAACTAGAGAGATCACAAGATTAAATGCTTAAAAATGAATAATGGAGGTGAATTTTGTTCACTGGAGTTTGATAATTATTGTGTAGATAATGGTTACTTGAAGGGTTAAATTTTTTCCCTACACCTCTCAAGAAAAGGTAGTGGAAAGGCTTAATAGAACCGTTCTTGAGAAAGCATGGTGTATGCTTTCAAATGTTGGCCTAGGAAAAGAATTATGGGATGAAGCTTGTAATACAACTGTATCACTCATTAATCAAAGTCATTTTTCAAGGTTTAATTTCAAAATTTTGAAAGAGGAATAGATTGGTAAAAGGATTTCATACTGACACATTTAGGTGTTTGGGTGTGAAGACTATGTACATATTCTTAAATAAAAGATAACTAAGTTGGATTTTAAACCAAAAAGGGAAATTTTCATGGGTTATGGAGAGGAAAAATTTGCGTTCAAAATTTGGGATCTAGTGGTGAAGAATGTAATTAAAATTAGAGATATCATTTTCAATGAGAAAACATTTCCAACTTTGCATACACAAGAAATATCAAAAATAGAATATGTTCTTATTTCTATACAAAGGAATATTGGAACAAACCTACATGTAGTTCCTAATACAATTTCATGTAGTCTCACCTTTGTCTTAGCTCTAATTCCTTCCTTATCACAATTAGTTGAATATTTTAATACTAGCAGTGACAATGATGAAAACTATTCTTTCCAATCAAAGCATCAACAAGAAAACAATGACAATATGAACAACAACAACATAGGTTCACTTATCTTTTTCAATGAGTCTTCTACAAGACATCATACCTCCTCCCAAAAATAACTATTGTGCATATCATAGCTTCATTGAATATATACTGCAAGGCACCTTGAGTTCCTCTCATATCCACAATGTTCTTCTCGCGCCTACGGGTCATATGCATCCCAATCCACCATAGGACTATCATCCATTTAATGAGTATGACATCCCAAGTCTACATGGGTCTAAAGAAATGTATGGGCCTCCAAACATTACCTTGCATCCAAAGAGTCAAAGTTTCCATGATAGTGGTAATATTTAGGGAAGCAATAAAAAGTTTGGGCAAAGACTTTCCATAATGGATCCTAACTATGACATGATGAATGTGAAAACTCTACAAAAAATAACATCTTCGGCATCAAGACATAATGAGCATAGCTTCTATGATATAGATTGCCTTGTTAATGAAAAATCCATGCAATCACGTGGACAAACAGTTGGGGACCTCTATTCATCGATGGAAAATATTGATGGCCAAATCAAATTCTCTTTAAATTCATAAAAAATCATGGTGATTGTGATAAATTAAGTAGAAATAACTTATGCCAGTAGGGTATCAAAACATCTTCTGGAGACTAGAACTAGGCTAGTCAAGGTCAAAATTTCTCCAGCCATGTTATTAGTGTAATCACCAAAAAATAGTCATCTAGACTATTAGCCCCCTTCTCAGCATTTTGGATAATTTAACTAATCATTTACCTGGACCAAATTACTAATAATCAATTAATTTTATTATAACCTATAGTTTGACTATGCTATCCTATGTTCATTATTTGATTAAAAGAACATGTCCCCTTTTAATTAAATAAAAGACCCCATTCTTCTAACCTACTTAAAGTGCACACATAAAGTCCTTTTCTAATTTTCAAATTAAAAGAAAAGGCTTGTGACTTTTGTCTTAAATGACAAGTCAAATTATATTCTATTGGTTTACTTGTGTGTGCACATGGATCACTCCTCTGTTTGAATTCCACCGTTGATTATCCACCATCTTCATCTTGATCTCTACCATTTGTATGACTTTAAAAGGGAGGGAGTTTTCCCCCTCAAAGGATCCACACTCTTGAGTATTATTATGCTATAGGTTTACCATTCAAATTCTTGAGATCTCTTTGTGGAGAATTTCTATTTTTTGTCTACATTTTCTCATCCATGGCATTTTAGCATATACCATTTTAGCATAGTTACATGTTAATGTAGTTTCTTTATAATAGGTTAAATCACATAGCATAATAGTGGAGTTTGTAACACTTGCATATTGCTTAGAATAGTTGCATTTTACATTCTTATCCTAGCTTAGTTTTGATCTTGCATTGCATCATTGAGGAACCCCATGTGGACATTTTCACTCTTGCATCTTGTCTTTGGAACCTCCCATTGCATGGTTTACTAGCAAGAAGAGTATTCTTAAGGTTCAACTAAGAACTCTTGTACTTAAAACATACTCTCTTGCACTCCGTGAATAGGCAACTCCAAGCCAACATCCAAGCATTCTAAACTCAATGGAATCCCTTGGATAGAAGGGTTTGGAGTGGGAAACTTTCTTAGTGTACAATTGGAAGAACAAGGGATTTTTCCTTTGATTCCAATCAATAAAATTTGGACCATGATTTAGATATGAAACCTGTAGATAAGAGAGACCACTCTATTTGGTCAAATATAAACCAACGTTCAAACATTATTACCTCCCAAAACAATATTGGTATATCTATTAGGATTAGTAATCTTTCCTTGGTTGTATTTATTTATTATATGGGATAAACCAAGGTATCCCTTATGTTGTTTTTCCTCTAGTCCACATGTGGGGGACATTTCATTTTCTTGTCCTATTATCAATTTGTAAGGACAACTCATTTTTTTAAATTCCTTTATTAAGGAAAATAGTTATTCCTCCTTAAGAGGATCTTGACACTTTGCACACACTTATTATGAATGTGGCATTCATAGAAATGAGAGTTACGCATGCAACCACATGCAACTCCTTTCTCATCTCTATAAAAGAGATATCTCTCTCTCTCATTCTACATATAACTTCTACGTATCACATTGATGTTATTGTAAAGAGCTATTTTGCTCCACTATTCTCTCTCGACTTTTGCCTTCATTCATAATACTCACAAGGGGTTTTCTTTCCTTTCCCCTTTCAAAATCCTTGTCTCCTTTGTTGCTCTATACTAGTGTATGCTCTTGGAAGTTGTTTATCTCATGGTAACAATTCTTCTCGCTTAACTCACTTGGATCAATTTATTTCCTTTATCTATCTTATCTTTTCTTACATGGTATTAGAGCTTGGTTACTAATCCTTGTTTTGAGTTTTAGTGTTGAATGATGAAATTCATTGGATCTCACCTTATTTAGAGACATTTTATTGAGAGAAGAAATGTTTTGCGGTTCTAGCTCATTCTAACACCTTGTGTGTGCAAATTTTATTGTTTTATTAATTAGTTTCTATCTAACCACCTTTGGAAGGTGTGCCACCAGGGGGCTATTATTTTCTTACATTTTTTTTCTTCTTGATTTGGAAGGCTTGGCACCAAAATAAGAGGCACTTAATACTTATTTTCCTTGTAGCATATTATTCAAATAAAACCTTGGTAGTTCCTTATTAACAATATTATTTTTTTCATATTAGTCTTTTAATTCAAAAGCATACCTCTCTTTTAAAAACTTCAAATAAATTTTTTTAATATCTTCTTTATGGTTATTTTATTTCTAATTTCATCACCTCTCTTTAATTGTTTTTGGCTTAGTTATAAGTCATATTTTTTTGCGTTTTCACTGGCTTTATTCCAAACTTCCCAATTTTTTATTATTCTCATGTTTGTTTTCCTCACTTTCTTTACTAGGCTATTTAAGCCCCTTGTTTGCACTCTAAATCTGAGCTTATCCTCTCTAAATTTTGTTGTTGTTTTTTGGCATTTTCACGAGCATACATATTCCATTGTTTGTTTCATGAGATTTTCCTCCTCGTTCTCTTCTGCATTCTCATTTAAAGACTAGCTCGACCTTTGTTTTTTCTCTAAGGCATTTTTCCTCTCATTGTTCAGCTGGTCTATGGAAGTTTTTTTTGGCTACAAAGTATCAACCAAAACTTGGGCCTCTGATATGGGCCTTCTCTACCTGAGCCACTCATCCTTTGGCTGCTCTAATTGTAAGGATATTCTTCAAAGATGGCCGAGTAGACATCTCACAAAATTTTGGTGAGTCATGAGGCCCTCTTTATTTTTTGATATCTATGTTATTGATTTTCTCCCCTATCCTTCTCCTATGCTTGATTCCCCTCCATCCATCTTCACCTACTTGTGGGTATTGCTTGTCCTTGCTTGTGGGTGTTGCTTGCTCTCTCCCTTTATTTGATGCATTTTATGGTATTTGCATTTGTATTGCCTTTAAAATTGTAATAACCCCAACTGGTTATAACATCATAAAATACCAAATTCTTTACTACTTTAGTTGTTTTACATTTTTTCAAACATTTCGCAAGCAAGATCTGATACTACTATAATATCTCATGTAATTCTGATTTTTATTTCCAATTGCTAACCTGAGAATTTTGTCAAATACTTTCCACACCAAGGATATATATATATGCCAAAATTTAATTGATTCACTTGCAAAACTCCGAACAACCAACAAAAAAATCTTTTTTTGTATTTTTTGAAATATATAGCATTAGTTACAAAAGAGAAAATATGCATCTACAATAATAAGACACTAGGGCAATGCCTGCTGTGATTTTCAATGATATTCTAACCCTTTTTTACAAGATTTTGATATAAATTAGATTACAATAGATTTAAAAAAACCTACCAATGCCCTAAATATCTACTCTCAAACAATGCATAGTGTAATAGACATAAACCTTGAATTGCTCCAAAAATCTAATTTTTACTGCAACAAGTAATAATAGATAATCATAGTAGCAACATCAATGTAACAATGTCACTATAGTAGCCTCACTATAGCAACATCACTATAGCAATGCAACTATAGCAATGTCACTATAGAAAATCATTGTAGTACCATCACTATAACAAGTTACTATAGCAATATCCAACTTATTCCTTACTCTACAACTCTAACCCTAGGCCTCAAATTTGGCATAATGAAAATATTGATTTGTCTTCTCCAACACCCACAACCCTTTTGAAGATATTTCACCATCTTAGTTATTCAAATCAATGGGAGTGTTTGTTTCCAATGATCAATGATGCAACTATAGAAACCCTTGGCTCCACAAGTGATTTGGAAGAGTAGAAGTAAGAAATTTGATACTCAACAATAAGGCTGCCCTCCCTATTTATTATTTGCCTCCAATAGATGGACCTCTTTCTACAAGCAAAAAAATAATATTTAATTCCTCCTTCTAGAGGATTCTTTTCATTTATTTATTTAACTTTAGTCACTTTTAATTAAATTAGTTAAATATAAAGTCACCTTTTAATTTTAATTTATTTAATAACTTTATAAGAAACCAATTTAATCAGTTTATCCTTATTTCTCCACTTAGCCTTCGAAGAATGTAAAGGCTAAGAACTCCACTAAGATGCTAAAAAACTAGGGACATTATAGCCCGCCCTCCCTAAAATTGCTTGTCTTTAAGCAATGTCAATTATAGATGCTATGAAATTTCCTCACCTTCCCAAGTAGCATCCTCAACTAGTAAGTCCTTCCATTTTATCAAATATCCCCTGATAACTTGTCTCCTCAACTTTTTCTCCCTAACATCTAATACATCATTAGGTACCAAATTCAATTCACCCTCATCATCTAAGGGTGGTAGAATTGTGAAAGGGACCACACAATTTCCTAACACCTTCTTGAGGCATGACACATGAAAAACATTATGGACCTTACTGTAAGTTGGTAACTTCAACTCATAAGCTACCTTAGCCACATGCCTAATGATTCTGAAGGGTTCATAGTATCGCGGTTCCAGCTTCCTTGCACCATTCTTCTTTAGTGTAGACTATTTATAAGGTTGTAGCACTAAGTATACCATGTCTCTTACCTCAAATGAATATTCAACTCTCTTGTGATCTTTATATCATTTATGTTGGTTTTGTGCTCTCTAAATATTCTCCTTGAGATCCCTCATGATATCTTGATTTTCTTGTAGTAAAGCTCCAACACTAGGCATTCTAATATGACTCATCAACAAATCAAGAAATTTAGGTTCCTCATGTAACCATACAAGACCATAAATGGTGTTATCTAAATAGAAATTTGGTAGGTGGTATTATACCCATCCCTTTTTCTACCTTGCAATGTAGTTCCTGAGATATCCCTTCTTGGTTAGATTAGAAAGTGATTTTGCATGTCGCGAATATACATTAACAAATCTACAGTAAAAACCACACGAGACCAAAATTCCTCTAAGTTGTATGAGATTCTCAAGTATAGGCCACTCAATTATTGTCTTGACCTTGTCTAGATCCATGCATACTCCCTGTGTGCTAATGATGTGTCCTAAGTACAACAACTCTCTAGAACCTAACTCACACTTGAATTCCTTGATATACAAGGTCTCTTTGCCAAGAATACCCAAACCTATATCAAGATGCGGAATATGATCCCTCCACAATTTTTTGCACACAAAAACTAACACAAATGACCTCAACCATTGTATGTCTAGATGATAAACATGTTTTTCTCGCTCCTCATGTATTGGCATCAAAATAAAATCTATATCATGAAGCCATGTCATCTACAACCATATCAACATCTCTCATGTTTACAACATAAAAATCTACATTAAACTCAAAGCTATTCAAATGTATGGAAAAATCTGAAATCTTCCTATCACACCTAAGAGTGTGGCCATTTGTAACCTTTACTCATATACCCTCCAAGACCTTTGTCTATACGTTGCATCTCTCTACCAACCAAGCATTAATGAATTTATTTGTGGCTCATGTATAAAGAAAGGTAATAATGTTTTGTCAAACTAAAACTCCACGCATCCTAAAGGATCCCTCATGGTGTATGTTAGTGAGATGTGCTTCCTATAGCTGAATTGACTCTTCCCTTTCAACCATTTCTTCCTCATGTTCTGATCATGCTAGCTCAGACCCGTCTTGATCAAATTTATGATCTAAATTTTTAGATTTAGAATTCTCATTATATGCCCACATAACATAGTCAATCTTCCCCTTACACCTTAATGGACAATCATGGTTTGCATCATGTGCCCCTTTGCAATAAAAAAAAACTTCTTTCTACTCAAATCATTAAGTATTCCTCTATCTAGGGGTGTTGTTGATTCCCCCTTTAGATCTAACATTTTTTGGACTGCCCAAATATGATCCTCAATTTCTTTGTGCATCATTCCATGATGAGATAATTCTACAATAATCTCATCCTTCTTCATCTACAACTGAGTCTCCAAGCTATGAGCAAATTCAGTCACACATGGAGAACCCTCATACTGTTCTTGTTTCTTCATGTTTGGAATCTTTACCAAATCCTTTAGTTGACCAGACTCATCAACTTTATTTTTGTCATTAAATCCTGGTACATTTGTAGATTTATTCTATATTTGAAATAAGAGTCTTCTAATGTTATCCATCCTCTTTTTCCTTGCTATGTTGAGGAGATTGACCTTTCCTTTCACTGCTTGAAGATGGTTTTTTGCATTGGCAACCACCAATTTAGCATTTTTAGCTTTTTACAACCATTCATCATTCATTTCTTTAAACATCTTCACCTCTTTAATGCCAAAGTATGTTAAACTAGATCAACAAGATATCTTTCGATTTACCAATAGGTGTAAGGCTGCCATCAATGGATGTTATCATAGTGTTGATATTTTCATTATATGGAGAATGGTGGTGCATAACACAATTGTCCTCAAATAAATTAGTAATGATATCATGCCATTGTAAAGATTTACCTCCACCATGTGTAATCAAAATAGTAGAGGTTGCTCCACCATGTAGATGATCAACTTTCATATCCACCTTAAGTGGGTCAATCAAATGATGAGGTCTTTGTAACTACCCATTCCAAAGCAAGCTCCCCAAATCAAATGAGTTTGAATTAGACACATTATGTTATGTGTTATCATCCAGGTGTACATCAACATCCAAGGTATTTTTTCTATGTCCTTTAACAAATAACTCAACTGCATGTTCCTTTAGCTCACAATCCTAGGGCTCCATGCCAACAACTGAATCTTCAAACTCATTTTCTAAGGTCTAATTTGAAAATTCAGACTCATCAATGCATGACTCTACATCATACATTGTGTCATTAAGACCACTTTCTTGAGTACTACCAAGTGATATCTCAAGGATAGAATTTGGCCCTTGTGGATGTAAGGTTTCATGATTGATGTCATAAAAATCAGAATTATTTATACAATCTCCATTCATGGTACCAGTATCTTGAGTGTCAACACCCATGGTCACTTCCATAACCTCTTGTAAGGATGATGTAGACAAAGAATCGCCCAAGTCTGTCATACTATTTTCCTAATTCAAATTTTCATGTCCATTAAATTCATCATATAAATTTTTACACACCTTATTGGAAGTAGAAGACATAAAATCATTCTCCTCTATCATGGGTCAAAGATTTTGGAAAGCGTCTAGCTTATGAGTCCAAGATTGAGTTGTAACTGTCCCTCTATGATCAAACATAGGTAATGTGATTTTTTTTGCTACATCCTTCAAACCTCTATTTTGGTCACTTGGTCTTCAATCTCACCTTGTCTTATAATTCTCTTTCCTTTGACTTAGCAATTTTCCAAAGCTCCAGTGTTCCCTAACCTTTAGTGTCCATGATTCCTATTCAACATTCTCTAAGATAATATGATCTACAAATTTTGCTTCTCCTTTAGCATTATTATCTTCATGTTTATTCCTAAGGAAGGTAGGGTGTGTATTCCTATGAATGGTCCAAGAGGAAGCTCTTTGTACTATACTCTTGTCAAATTCTAGGACTTGATTTTGTTCGATTGGTGGGTTCAACTTTTGTATTTTTGTAGTAAGTTTTCATAAAGCTTCATCTATTTGTTGTTGCTCCACTACCAAATGTCTAAAGAAATATCATGTTTCTCTTTCTTCATTGTCTTCACCATCTTTTCCTTTGCTTCTTCCCATCTCTTCTCCTCCCTTGTCACCCATTTCTTCTACGAGTATATTCTCAAACTAATTTTTCTCTTGTTCTAATCTCCTACGAGTTTAAACCCTAAGGTGACCTTGTTGTTGTAGCTACTTATGAAACTTCAACCCTCCACGATGGCAGGATCAAAGCTCTGCTACCACTGTAATAACCCCAACTAGTTATAACTTCAACAAATACCAAATTCTTTACTAATTTATTTGTTTGATATTTCATCAATCACTTTGCAAGAAAGCTCTGATACTACTGTACTATCCCATGCAATTTTGATTTTTTTTCCAAATTGTTAATGTAAAAATTTTGTCTAATACTTTGCAAACAAGGGATATATATATATATATATATATATATATATATATATATATATATATATATATTTATTTATTTATTTATTTAATTGATACACTTGAAAAACTCCAAACAACCAAAAATAAAAGTTTTTAAATATTTTTTGAAACATATGGCATTGGTTACAAATGATAAAATATGCATGTACAACAATAAGACATTAGGGCAATGCTTGTTATGATTTCCAATGATATTCTAATCCTTTTTGACAAGATTCTGATATAAATCAGATTACAATAGATTAAAAAACCCTACCAATGCCCTAAATATCTACCCTCAAACAATGCAAATGTAATAGATAGAAACATGGAATTCCTCCAAAAATCTAAGTTTTACTACAATAAGTCACCGTAGCAAATCACTATAGTGACATCACTATAGCAGTGTCACTATAGAAAATCATTGTAGCAATGTCAATCTAGCTCAAATCATTGTAGCAAATTATTGTAGCAATGTCACTGTATCGGTGTTACTATAGTAGAGTTATTGTAGAAATATCCAACTTATTCGTTACTCCACAAATCAAGCCCTAGGCCATGTTTCGTATAATGAAAAGACTGATGTGTCTTCTCCAACACCTGCAACCCTTCAGAAGATACTTCACCACCTCAGTTAATTAAAATCAATGGGAGTGTTCATTCCCAACGATCAATGAAGCAACTGTAGAAACCCTTGGCTCCACAAGTTATTCGAAAGAGTAGAAGCAACACATTTGATACTCAACAATGAGTCTGCCCTCCCTATTTATTCTTTTCCTCCAATAGATGGAACTCCTTTTAGAAGAAATAAAATGCTATTTAATTCCTCCTTCTAGAAGAGTTTGTTAATTGATTTATTTAAATTTAGTCACTTTTAATCAAATTAGTTAAATATAAATTCATTTTTTAATTTTAATTTATTCGATGACTTTATAAGAAATTAATTTAATCAATTTCTGCTTATTTCTCCACTTAGTCTTCAGAGAATGTAAAGGCTAAGAACTCCACTGAGATGCTAAAAAGATGGGGACATTACAACAATTCAAGCAACTTCCTTTCTTGTGGGCTAGTATTCTATTTTATGGTACTTGCATGCACATTGCCTTAAAAATTTAAGCATCGTCCTTGCATATTCATTTGATTCATACTATCCTTAAAAAGTGTCTTCCTAGAGAATTTTAGCAATTTATAACTAATATCCATGCTTAGCTTTCTATTCCTAGTTTGTAAAGCCCCCATTTAATTTTAATTTATTTAATGACTTTATAACAAATTAATTTAATCAATTTCTCCTTATTTCTCCACTTAGCCTTCAAAAAATCTAAAGGCTAAGAATTCCACTAAGATGTAAAAGGATGGGGATATTATAAAAGTTTTAGCAACTTCCTTGCTTGTGTATTCTATTTTATGGTATTTGCATGCACATTGCTTTAAAATTTTAAGCATCTTCCTTGCATATTCATTTGATTCATACTATCCATAAAAAGTGTCTTCTTAAGAATTTCAAAAATTTATAACCAATATCCATGCTCAACTTGCTATTCCTAGTTTATCTTCTCAATTGACTTATGGTATTTTTTAAAACTTATTGCATCAAGAAGAAACTAAACTAATTCATTTTGGTACTCTTAAGTCAAATGAACATGCTTTTATGATGCAGGAGCATCCTGGGTGTAAGAGCAATCTTGCATCACCCAAAAATATTTTTCATTTCAGTCTTTTATATTATAACAAGGACTAGTAGATAGGGTGGTTACTATTTATGGGAACTTGCTATTTTTAGTAAGTTTGTCATACGAGCTCGAAATGTTCTCATTTTATACATGAAGGTTCATTTTAGAGTTATAAACCTACCATAAACATCTCATTTCTCCAACTTAAGTATCAGAGAAGTTATTGTGGATTTTTGATAGAAAAATTTGCAGAAAAATCTTTAGGCTCACCGTTGGAGGCCTTAGAGTGCCCGAATGAGGTCCAAAAACTCAACAGAAGGGCACTTGCATCATTCCAAGTCTGTAGGTTAAGAGCTGGCATTTCCAAAAAGTGGTTATAATAACCAATTGGAGCAACGATTTGTGAGTTATGGCCTTTCAAAGTTGGGCTACTTGAAATATCTAAAATAATTATCAAAGATGTATTTGGCTGACTCTATATATATTGTTAGAGTTTTTTGGCCCTAGGCATTAAGTTCCAATGTCTAGAACCTTCTCAAACGGCATAAAATTGCCTATTTAAGAAAGGCCCAAGCATTGTCTAGGATAACTCTAGGTGATAGTTCGTAGCTTGTCTTGCATATTACTGCAATGAAGATGCCCATGTGGGTTAACATATTGTACTTTTGAATTCTATAATTACATATTTGCGGTGCAAATAAGAAGTCCATATTTGTTCTCACATTTTCTATTGTTTCTTTGTTTCTATTATGTGTTTATGGTATTAAAGGAAGCACCCTTCATCATTTTATGTCTAAGAATTCAAATAATAACTTTCGATCAAATAAAAATAATCATAATCATAATCATAAGAACCATAATAACTCTCAAATAATACATCTAATGTCAAGCAAAATAATAATCATCATCATAATCCCAACTATCATAATAATAATCAAAGGAATCACTCAAATTCCAAACCTCATTGTACTTATTGTGGTAAAGATGGTAATGTTGTTAATACTTGTTTCAAAAAAACAAAATAATAAAAAACCCATGAACAACTATAATCACCATCAAAATTCAAATCATTAAAAAGGTAATTCTAATGGTTCTCATTCTCATCATGCTTTTACTATTAGTTACAATGTTTCTAAATAGTTAGAATGGATTATTGATACTAATGCTTCTCAACATGTTACATCTCATAAATAAGTGTTTGATTCTTTATAGCCCGATCTTTCTAATATTATAATTCAATTAGCTGATAGTCATAGTTGCAAAGTTGAAGGATTGGTAATGTTAGTGTTCCAAATGGAAAGTTATGTGATGTTCTTTAGGTTCCTGATTTGAAATACAATCTTCTTTTTATTGTTAAATTATGCCAAGATTATAAAGTTGAATTTTATAAGGACACGTGCTCAGTTCTTGATCCTAACAATAATGAAGTTGTTGCTACTGCTAAGATAGATCATGATAACTTATTTAAATTTTCTAGATATACCTCTTTAAGACACTCTTTTCCCAAAAATATAGCTTTTAATATGGAGCATGAAAGGCTTGGTCATTTGAATACTAATTGTATCTCATCTAATATGGTTGAAAATTTACCTCTTATTGTGCCATCTAAGGTTGCATGTACTAGGCGCATGAGTGAAAAAATACATAATATGAAAGGTTGTTAAGCTTATAATCCTATTGCTAACAAAGTGCAAATTGTAAGAAATGATTCTTCCAATGCTCAAAATGAAAAGTTTAGTGGAATCAAAATTGTCTCAGTGGAGGACCAACCTCCTTCTCTAAACCCTACTCCTCATGTATCTACCTTTATTCCTCCTACTCCTTCTTACAATGATAATGGTAATGATGCATTTATAGATCATGGTAATAATGCTAATATTGATGATGTTAATGATGCTAATGTTGATAATGTTAATGATGCTAATGTTGATATGAATGATGCATTTATACATCATGACTCTTCTTCTAGTGACATATGTATTAAGAGAGAAACTCAATGATTTCAAAAATTACTTAGTAAAAGAGATAAATTTCTATAATGGGTTGACTTAAACCTCAAAAAATTGATCACTACAAATATGGTTTGATGTTTTATCTTACATACTCTAATGATCCTCATTCATCATCTTTGGCATTTCTATTTAGTATGTTGTAAAGCCTAGAATTATGTTGATTTTATCATTGAATAATAATTCAAATAATTATGTTCCATTAACCATTCACTTTGTGTGACTTTGATATGATCTTTAATTGTATTTGCATGATTTCATACCATGATAATTTAAGTATATTTATTCGTGTATATATGGGGCCCCACATAAATATCCTAATAAATATACAAACTGTTATGTCTTTTGCGACGTGTCAATCATGAGTGCATTCTTATATATTTTTCTATGTAAATGTTTTTTTCACTCTTGCTTATTCCTTCAGATTATGAGTTATTATACATTATTTCCTTCAATCTTTTTTTCTACTTATTAGCACATAGGTGTAGTTTATGCCTTTCTAGCATCATTTTATTCCCATGTTGGCACTTTATGGTTATACCATTTATTTATACAAAGTTTCCCTCCATGTGGTTCCATTTTTTGCCTCATAAAGAGGATGTTATTCTTGGAGTTTCCCTCCAACTTTAGTTAATCTAACCCATCTTGAAGGAACTTTACTCTTATTTGAAGGCAATATGTTGTTAATACTCATACTCCTTCCCTTTGGTATCTTTGAAATAAACACATATAATTTTTCCCATACTTCATTTCTTAAATCATGAGTCATGCAGGCTATGGATTGATCACCCATTAACTTGCAGTAAAATAACTTATTAGTGGACTATCTATATCCACATGGTTGATGCATTGTTGATGTTGGGTTCATTAGCTAGCCTTGTCTATGGTCACCAGTGCCTTCTATATTCCCTTCTTGAGAGATTTGATAACATCTTTTCCTATCAAACTTGTTCATTGAAGAATGTGATTGCTTTGTCGTGCTAGGCTAAATTTACATTTATCACTCTATTCCAATTTACTCTATGAGAGTTTACTTATACTTGGAAAATTTCTAACTTAAATGTAAGATGAAATTATCCTTGTGGATAGTTGTCTTGTTTCTTGTTTCTATGTTTTAGGTAATCCATCAAGGCACATACAAGACATGATTATTTGTTTTATAGATCCTATGCCACATGAATCCACTTGAATATGTAACACACTTGAAGGACTGTCCACTTCTCTTGGCTTTGCAACAATGTACTAACACTAATAAGAGACCTCTTGCACAATTGAAGTTATTTCAAAAATCATGTTGTATCATTGTAAATTGAGTTTGATACCCTTTTATTTAGTCTCTCCAAGTAAAGATTAAAGGGGTCTATTTGAATTGGTAATCTTTCCTTGGTTGTATTTATTTATTATATAGGATAAACCACTTATCTCTTATGTTGTTTTTCCTCTAGCCCACATGTGGAGAACATGTCATTTTCTTGTCCTATTGTCCATGTGGAAGGACAACTCATTTTTTGTAATTCCTTTACTAATGAAAAATATTTATTCCTCCTTAAGATGATCTTGACAATTTGCACACACTTATTATGAATGTGGCATTCATAGAAAGGGGAGTTACACATGTAACCACATGCAACTCCTTTCTCATCTCTATAAAAGAGATGTTTCTCTCTCATTCTACATAGAACTTCTACACATCACACTGATGTTATTGTAATGAGCTATTTTGCTCCACTACTCTCTCTCTCTCTCTCTCTCTCTCTCTCTCTCTCTAGGCTTTTTCCTTCATTCATAATACTCACAAGGGGTTTTCTTTTCTTTCCCCTTTCAAAAACCTTGTCTCCTTTGTTGTTCTACATTGGTGTATGCACTTGGAAATTGTTTATCTCATGGTAAGAATTCTTCTTGCTTAACTCACTTGGATCAATTTATTTCCTTGCTCTATTTTATCTTTTCTTACAATATCATTTTCAACTCATGGGTGTAATAAAATAAAGAGGTAGAGAACTATGCAATCCAATCACATTGGTAAAGAGAGAGGTAAACATTCAAATGGGAGAACTTCAATATTTCATTCTCCATTTGAATTAATTCAAAATAAACTAGAGAATCTAGATCACATTGAGGACTCAACAATTTAGTTAAGGTAGTCTAAAAGGAAAATAAGAATATCTACAAAATATTCTAATTATGAGTTATTACTCACTGAAGAGGCAAAATCTTTGTTATTGGTTCCATAATTCTTAGAACCAACAACCTTTAAAGCTACTCTCAAGGATCCAAAAAGTGATCAATGACAAGTCGCGATGCATGAGAAGATGGATTATTTAATCAATAATTGAACTTGGGATTTGGTTACTCTTCCCCCAAATTGAAGACCACTAAAAAACAAGTGGGCATATTAGTTGAAAGAAGAAGATGGAAGCATAAAATACTTCAAGGCCAAGTTAGTGGTAAATAGATTTGATCAAGAAAAGGGGATAGACTTCAATGAGATCTTCTCATTATTTTTTAAGATGAAAACCATGCAAATTATTTTGGGATTAGTAGTTCCATGGGATGTTAAGTTGGACCAACTTCATGTTGAGACCACATTCCTACATGGTGATGTAGAAGAAGAGTTATACATGCAGCAACCTTAGGGATTCGTCAAGAAGGGACAAGAACATCTTTATTGCAAACTAAATTGGAGTTTTTATGGACTCAATAAATCCCTAAGAAAATGGTACTTGAAATTTGATCACTTCATGGATGAATAAAAATTCAAAAGATGTGAATTAGATCCATGTCTCTACTTCAAGAAAATTCTTGATGTTGCATTTCTCATTCTCCTTCTTTATGTTGATGACATGTTATTTGTTGGTGCAAGTAAAATAATTGTTCATGAACTAAAGGAGAATTTGGAAAGAAAGTTTGATATGAAAGACTTAGGGGCAACTAAAAAGATTCTTGGCATGAAAATCACAAGTGATGGGGAAAAAAAGGAAATTACATTGTCTCAAAAAAAAATTGACAAATTTTTTAAAAGATTTGGCATGGCTAATGCAAAAGTTCCTCCTATTTCTCTTGCTAGTTATTTCCATTTAAGTTTTGAACTATGTCCAAAAAATACAAGAAGAAAAGGAATTCGTGGAGAAAATTCCTTACAAATTTGTAGTTGGTAGCATTATGTATACCATGGTTTCCACTCACCCTAATATTGCTCATTCCATAAGAGTAGTGACTAGATTCATGAGAAATCCTGAGAAGGCTAATTGGAAAGTAGTTAATGGATACTAAGATATCTAAAAGGCACTTAAGATTATGTTTTATGTTTTGGAGGTAATTAAGTTCACCAACAAGGCTTCACTGATTTAGATTATGCCATAGATTTAGATAAATGAAGGTCTACTACTGGTTATACCTTCAAGTTTAATGGATTGGCTTTTAGTTGGGCTTCAAGGTTGCAACATTATATTTCTATTTTTTTTTTTGAGGTTGAATATTTGGCTCTTTCAAAAGGTGTAAGGGAAATGATTTGGCTTCAACAATTTCTTGGTGACTTGAAATTTTAGCAAAGCGACTATACTTTATTTTTGATAGCCATAGCACCATTTTCATACCTTATAATAATTCATCATAGCATCTCTGTAAAAAAATGAATATGAATGCTCACTTTGTCTGTCATGTAGTTGAAGTAGGTAAGTTGAAAGTTGTAAATATTTACACAAAGATCAATCTAGAAGAAATTTTCACAAAGGTTGTAGCCAAAGAGAAGTTAGAATGTGTGAGGACTTCTCTTGGGCTTGTGAAGAAAAGATAATGCAACTATTAAGCAAGGTATTAGGTGGTCAAGATCAGCAGTGGTTGACCTTCAGGAGGGAGATTGTTAAAGTGTCAAGGCCAACATACATGCTTGTCTTTTCTCTCCAATTATGTTTCTTGGTTTTACAAGACTCTTCAATATCTAATGTAATTGATTCCTTTATATATGTTATTGTTGCATCATTTGTATTTGAACTTTTACATAATTAATACAATATTCTACTTAGTGTAGATGTAGCCACAATTTGTAGTGTGTACACTCAAAAGGTGTCACACTCTAAACCCTTCTATCCAAGAGATTGCATGAATTCAAAATGCTTGGGTGCTGGCTTAAATCTCCCTATCCACGAAGTGCAAGAAAGTATGTTTCAAGCATATGAAGGCTCTTAGCTGAGCCTTAGAGATACTTTTCTTGCTAGTAAACCATGCAACAAGAGGTTATTTGAGACAAGAGCAAGAATGCAAATGCCTACAATGAGTTCCTCAAATAAGCAATGCAAGTACAGATTAAACTAGTATGAATATGCAAAATGCAACTATGTTAGCAAGAATGAGAGTGTTATGAATCCAATTATTTAAGCTATATGAACTAGATTATAGAAAAAGAGAAACTAAGCTACATGAAAGTATACTAAAATTCCATGATATGAGAGAATTTAGACAAGAAAATGGAAGTTCTCCACAAAAGCTCTCAAGAATTTGAATGGTAAACCTGCAACATAACAGTACTCAAGAGTGTGGATTCTTTGAGAGCGAGAAAGCTCTCTCTTTTAAAGTCATATGGATGATGGAGATCAAGATCAAGATGATGGAAGATAAAGGGTGGAGTTTGAAAATGAGGTTGATCCATGTGCACACACAAGGCAACCAATATACAAAGAGTTGACTTTGCATGTAAGACAAAAGAGTCTTTTCCTTTAATTTGCAAAGTAGAAATAATACTATATGTGTGCACATTGAGTGGGTTAGAAGAAAAGGGGCTTTTATTTAATTAAAAGGGGACATGTTCTTTTAATCAAATAATGAACTTAGGATAGTATAGTCAAAACTATAGGTTATAATCAAATTAATTAATTTCTGGCAATTTGGCCTAGGCAAATGATTAATTAATTTAGCCAAAATGTTGAGAAGGGGGCTAATAGTCTAGATGACCATTTTTAGGTGATTACATTTTCCCCTCTTTGACTAATGTGTGATCAATCTAGGAACACATTACGTTAAAGAAAATAGAAGCCAAGTAGGCAACAATAGAGATATTTGATTCTAAAGAACGAAATGTAGAAAGAGATAGCAAATCTTGAATGTACAACCTGATAGCAATAGTATTGAACACTTAGGAAAGAGATGATGTCAGAATTCAAGAAGGATACTAACACCAAGCAATGTATATAGACCAAGAGCAAATGAAAAGATCAAACATATGCTTTTAAGAAATAAATAGCTATAGCAAGTGATGATAGAGTATTTTTGGCCCCTCGGGATTGAAATCAAAATAAAGTAAGGGGGATGAAGAAACAAGCTAGATATGAGTAAATTGAGATATGGAAATGTCCAAGATGACAGACAGATGATTAGAACCAAAGAGTGACCATGAGCAAGTGATAAAATGCCCCAATTTGACCAAAGTTGACCACAATAGATAAAGCATGAAAATTAGGTCAAATCAAGTGTAAAGGTGATTTAGACATGAAAATGTAAATTGGAGTAGATATGAAGTGTAGAAATGATAAAGACATGAAGAGATGGAGATGCCCTAGGGAATATTTAAAGATTAGAACTCAAGAGGTGAACTAATTGTATAGAAGAAGGTAGAATTTTAAAATCAAATTTTTACTATCAAGATGAATTAAAACTTCAATTTAAATACCAAAAATGGGCCTAGGACATCGAAATTAGCCAAGGGTACAATTTTTGTAGAATTCTGAGGAGTTTGAAAAATGGGTCAAAATTAGGTCCGAAGCCTAAGGGGTCCAAGTGTCATTTTCAAATCATTTTGTCTTTTGGGAATTTGGAGATCTTGGAGTGTTCTGGAGAGAGAAACAAGTAATTGATGAATATTTCAACCCATCAATACCGTTTCAAGCACAATTGATTGCACAACTAGCCTCCTAGCTATGAGGCACCAGTAAGTCAACAAGATTTTTCTACTTTTAATCCATTTATGAGCTTTTTTCACATGTTTTAAATGTTTAAACATGGAATATCCTATGATATTTCAAAAGTATCACATGGATATTTTTAGAAATATTGCATGATATTTCACATAAAAAACGTATTGCACCCTTTGTAAAAATTTGTCATGTGGGCTATACCCAAATCTCGCATGAGTCGATGTGGAATATTACCCAGGCAAAAAGTATCACTTCGGTATAGTAAAATGTGTCGCACAATACTTTATTACCAAAATGTATCACCTACATATAACAAGAAGTATTGCATAGCTTGTTTGTTAAGCATTTTGAGTTGTTATATTTTGCATTTTTTATCATTTTTTGATGTTGCTGATGTTTTCTTGACCTTGCTTTGTAGATTATATTTCTGGAACTTCAATTTAGGGCCCCAAAATTTGTGGGGTTGTGTGTTTTAGATCATCTCACTGATGATGAGAAGGCTTCCATATCGATTATGGGGCTAAAGTGGGTCACACTAAAAAATTTACACTCCAAAGGTGTCACACTCTAAACCCTTCCATGCAAGTGATTCCATGAATTCATAATGATCAGATGACAGCTTAGAGATCCCTATCCATGGAGTGCAAGAAAATATGTTTCAATCATATGAAGGCTCTCAGCTAAGCCTTAGATATACTTTTGTTGCTAGTAAACCATGCAACAGGAGGTTCTTTGAGACAAGAGCAAGAATGCAAGTGTCTACAATGAGTTCCTCAAATAAGAAATGCAAGTATGGATTAAACTAGTATGAATATGCAAAATGTAGCTATGTTAACAAGAATGAGAGTGTTATGAATCCAACTATTTAAGCTATGTGAACTAGATTATAGAAAAAGAGAAACTAAGCTACATGCAAGTACACTAAAATGCCATAATATGAGAGAATGTAGACAAGAAAATGGAAGTTCTCCACAAAATCTCTAAATAATTCAAATGGTAAACATGTAGCATAACAATACTCAAGAGTATGGATCCTTTTAGAGGGAGAAAGCTCTCTCTTTTAAATTCGTACACACAAGTCAACCAATAAACAAAGAGTTGACTTTGAATGTGAGACAAAAGAGTCTTTTCCTTTAATTTTCAAAGTATAAATAATGCTTTATGTGTGCACATTGAGTGGGTTAGAAGAAAGGGGGCTTTTATTTAATTAAAAGGGGACATGTTCTTTTAATCAAACAATAAACTTAGGATAGTATAGTCAAAACTATAGGCTATAATCAAATTAATTGATTTTTAGCAATTTGGCCTAGGTAAATGATTAATTAATTTAGCCAAAATGTTTATAAGGGGGCTAATAGTCTAGATGACCATTTTTAGGTGATTACACAATGAACCATGATACATCTTGTGTTGTTATTTTCTCTTTTCTAATTTGATTAGTAATCTATTTTTTTGTTTTTGCATTTAATACTTTCAATTAGATCTTAGTCGATGATTTGTTATGATGAATGAGAAGTGCTCTCTTGTGGTAATAAACCATCTAGATTTATGGAACTCATCAGGCTTGGTGAAACTTCACATTTTGTAATTTGTGTCATTACCGAATCTACTTAAGACATTGTGTTTGGTGTGTATCTTTAGGTACATTAGCCTTCACTACACATTTATAATCCATCATCACTAAGAATAATCATCCCTTTATGATCATCTATTGCTTTTGTTTTAGTGAAATCCTAGATAACATCTTGTTACTAGTTTAGTATTTTGTATAATGTCTACCTTTCATACTTTGTATGAATGTATCCCATGCCACTAGCATTTCCATCAGAACTGAGTTTTTTTTTTTTTCCCATTTTGCTAACTTTTGTTAATTTTGAATGTTTATGTGACTTTTAAAATCATGGACTAAGTATAAAGTAACCCAAAGTCTCTCATCAATATAAGTTGTCTTTGGCTCAAGAAACATCATGTAGTTGCCTTCAAGATTTATTGACATGTTGGCTCTACAATCTATTAATAGGTAACCTCTTCCTCATGATTAATCTGAAAACTCAATTGCTCATTTTTGTAGAGTGATCACTCATGTTCTAGTTTCAAATAAGTATGTAATTATGGGCTTTCATTTGTTAGGAGACTTTTCTCGTTAGAATGAGACAAAGTGTTTCCTCTAAAGATGAAATCATCTGACTAAATGATCTTCTATAACCAAAGGAACTACTTCTATTTACATAATTAATGTACCTACACATATCTCTAGGTCACAAGTAGAACTAGGATTCAAAGGAGCATAAGAACTCTCATTGGCCCCAATCACTTGATTCACAAAATACTAATGGTGAATTTTTGAACTTGTGAATGTGTAGGAGAAGGTAATTTTTATGGATTTATTGAATCTACAATAAAATCATATAATTAAACCTCTAGATCTTATGATCATGTACTGTGAATTAAACTCAAAACATCATTGATCTTATGGGAACTTCCATGCAATTGTTTGAATTGACATGAACTGTATGAACCATGTCATACTAGGTTGAACCTCTTCAAATCATTATGAACCAACTTGAACCATAATGAACTAATTTGATGGGATTCAAAATCTATGCTTCCACTTATCAACATTAACATGTAGATTTAGAGATAAGATGTTTTTCGAAGTGAAACATGCCTATGGAGACAATCTGATTTGAAATTTTACAATTTTGGGATCATTAATGGGGTAATAATTAGCTCTAGTAGGGACTATATTTCATGAAAAAAAGATAACTTCCAAAATTTCTAATTAAAAGAATAATGCCTAGCATGATTGGGCAATAGATTGATAATGATTGAGAGCTTAGGGAGTTGCTTACAGATGGGTGGAGGGGAACAAGACAACAACAAGCCAAAATAAAAATAAAAACAAGAAACACTTAAAACACTACCAAAAAAATTATTTACAAAGGACAAGGAATGGATCCCATACCTTAAAGGATGTACCTAACTCTTCATGCAAATCTATTGACTGATCAGGTGATGTATATGTTGGCACACAAAAAAAATTGACTAAAAAGATAGGCCATTCCCAATAAGAAACCTGCAACAACTAAGAGAGTAGACCGAACCATAATGTTCTACAAAAAAATATAAAGCAATATATCAAGTCAAAACAACCACTTTGCATCATAGATTTTAGTTGCAAGAATCTGATATCCTCTTGAATGAGCTGGTTTGTATAAAAAATACCCATATCTTCCATCTAGGAAAAGTAAGTTAAGGCTTTGATAGAAGAAAGGTTAGAGGAATGTCCTAAGGGAATGTCTTCATCAAAATATAAAGAAAAACTTGCTGAAAATTTGTCTCTGATAAATGCATCGCCTAGTTCATCTTTGAGATATAATGTTTCCATCAAGAGAGAGTTGTTAAGAAGCTCGTCCTTATAGCCAATTTTGAATACCTCCATTTCAGCCTATGTATATGACAACATCGAGATGAATAAGTTCTCATTTTTCCTTTTAATATCTTCATGATCTTCCATTGATTTAGGCTACAACCATTCCTCTTGATGTGATGTGCAATCAAATAAAAAAACCTCATATTATATCTACCCATAAAGATGAAGTATGTTTCCTTTTTTCTCACCATTGGTTCATTTTTGTTTATGTTGATCTACCATGCTCAATTGATCAATATCAATGGATGAAATGAAATTATAAAATTTGAAAGTAAAACAATCAAATTCTAGAAAATAAGTAGCCATTGATAGGCTTTCATTTAACTTTTCATCACCAAGCCCCTTCTCAATAGGAAACACACCTATGAAAGCCATTGAATCATTTGATAGTGAGATGTTCTTATCATCATTCTCAACATTTAGACAAAAAAATATTTTCATACTAGAAGAGATACCTTCAACTAGCATGGATTCTTGAAGGTCTTCACCATTAGAAACCATTAAGTTTTGGTGATAAGATATGGGGGCATTAATTTTGATGTGTTTATGACAGACTCCATTTGTGAAGGATTTACCTTTAAGTAACATTGTTGTTCATTAAGGAAGATTTCTTCTTATGAAACTTCTGCACACTTTATCCCACTTAGAATCATATCATCATTTAATCCACTAGCCTCCCTTTGTGCATTTTCAGAAAAAAATCACTTTTAGATGCTTTAGCAAGAACCTCATCTTAGTTTGTATTGAAGCAATAAAAGTAGATAACTGATTTCTTTCACTTGGCTAACAAGTTTTGGGGATCTTGATGCAAGGAGGGAATGAATGGCTAGGCCAAAGGCACACCTAACTATCCAAACACCTTGTTGAGTAAACATAATAGAAGAAAACACATAGAGAACCAATGAAAGAGAGAACTAAACACTTTTATTGATTCATCAAGTTATCATCATACATGCCCAGCTGTAAGGCCTTCTAGGTTATGATCAAATACAAAATATAACTTCTAGATCCAAAATCCTCTCTTATTTTCTTTTAAACATAAACCAAATACCTCTAATTATACTTTCCAAATGGCTTACAGAAGATTCTAGATCATTACATAATAGATGAACAACCTTAAAATGGTCTACACTCATCCCAAGACAAGATCATATCATTAAATTCATGATCCAAATTAAATATGTAAGTCAACTTGAATTAAGAACAAATAATACACAAAATCAGTCAAAGAAGGAACTAAGCATCAAAAAATATCAAGTTCACTCAACACATGAAGCAACACTTGGCCAACATTGGACAACTCGACGGTAATTGGAACTTTATAGTAACTAGAACTCGGTAGAAACTAGCACTCAACAATAATTGGTAGAATGAACAAAAATGAGTAGGATTACAAGGCAACCCAAGATGCTCCTACATTAGATCTTATCAAAACATCTAATGAATCTATATACAAAATCCCTCATAGATTCATCCCCTTTCATATGGGTTTGAAATAAATTTAATAACAACATGCCAAAATCAATTGCAGGTTTAAATTGTTCAAGGAACTTTACCTTTAGATTATCCCAACAAGTGATACAACCATCTTGCAAATTATAGAGCTAATCAGTAGTGGTTCCAATGAGACTTCCAATAAACAAACTGACAAAGATGTTATCTTATTGCATACCAAGGACTCCATAGGAAAATTTAACCAATATAATGTGGTCATTTGGATCATGTGTTTTATCTCTCACAAGCTTCGGGAGGAATTTCCTTGACCTTTTAGCCAAGGATGATTACTAGGCCAAGGCATTGGGCCCAACGTGAACTCCTCAAGGTTGTGCTACAAAAAAAATCTATAACATACAACAGGAATCTTCAACAAAAAAAAATTCAAATCAATACACAAAGTCACCATCTTTTTACATAGAGATTAATCATCACTAAGGAAATAAAGCATTGATCTTTCATTTCTAGTCCCCAGTAGAGTTGCCAAAAAATTGTTAGTAAACTGATTAGTCTTTTGACAAAAAATTATTGAAATGACGCTTGAGTTCCCAAAAAAAAGACAAAACTTGGAACTAACAGTTGCGATGCTTGCAATGGTTATGTACAAGTATTCTCTAAATTTAATTGTGAAAGTACAACTCGCTTCTTTGGATTTGCAATGAACAAAATAATAATTAAAATTTTAACTAGCAAGTAAATAAGGCACACTAACATTCATCCAAAAACATAAAATGAATGTGATTTTGGATTTAAATAACTAAATATGATCAATAAAAAGCACCAAGCCCACTTATTCATTTTTAATACTATATGGAAACAACGAAGATATGACATTTTGTTTCAGATACATGAATGATCTAGACTCACTGACCAAGTAGCAAGGTATACAACATAAAATAGAATTGGATGACATTAAAAGAAGACTAAAATAATTCAAAGATCAATCTCAATTAGAGGAAAAATATTCAAACTCGATGTTTTTATATGTGTATTCTCTTTCTTGGAACACACAATAAGATACCTACAGATCCTATCATTTGCGCACACAAATTATAGTTTATAATAAAATGGTCATCTCCCTCCATTCAATTATAGAAAAAATTATTAAACTTCTCCCCCTTCCCTATAGCTCAAATAATTTATTAAAAAAAAACCCTCCTTTGTCTTCATGTTGCCTATTTATCTTTCTTTCCTCTTGATAATTCTATTTTCAATTATTTAAACTATTTCTTGCAAACCAGATGCTCTTCAAAGTTATTAGGAATTGCTTAACATACCCTTGTAATATTGTGTCATGGGCATTAAACATTATTTTGGTATTCTATGGATCACTACATAACATTTTAATTGTTCTTCTTAGATAGCATCCATATTTTCTTGGTACGATGCCACACTTTATTTAAACAACGCCACCTCAAACAATGCAAAAACAAGATGATCTACATGGAATTATTGGTACTTGGATCTTTATCATCTAGATTATCTTAATCTATAAGTTGACTAAGTGCACATTCTTAAGAGTTATAAATGGATCATTTAGAGATAAGGCTACTTTGGGTGTGCTCCTTATCGATTATCATTTGATATCTCATTCCATCAAACCACCACTATATGCCAATATTTAGTCTCATTTCTCCTACTTTATCAAAATTGGGGAGTTGACTTGAAACAATCAGTATCAAACAAGCATTCAAATCCTTTTCTTTGTGTTGGTATAATGTATTTGTTCATTGACACTGCTATTGTGAAAGTTGTGAATGTGCCCTTGAGGATGCCAAGTGGAATAGTTAAATTTCTTGAGCAAAGCCAAAAGTAGAAGATGACATTGATAACTTTGACAATTTCACCATCTCAAAAACATGCTTTAATGCAACGGACTCCTCTATCTACATGTCTCCCTAAAAAGGTTTGGGTTTGAATATAATTCATAGATGCTTAATCTCTATTGACTAAGGCTCTACACATCGACATTTGTTAAAACACATTGATGCCTCCTTATGTGACAAATATGTAAGGAATCACTTCCCTAAACCAACCTTGGGCTTTGCTACCTTTAATACCATAAATTCATTTTGACATAAGATGTTGGTTTTAAGGCATACACACCATGGGATCATAATGTAGAGGGTGATCCCTCTTTGTATGCTTGTATCTCACCAGGCTTGAGGGAAATCATGCATACAATTGACTATGTTTGATTCAAAGAACATATATTTTATAATACCCCTCCTTTGCTATCATTGTAGAATTAATTGTTAAAGTTATATATGACTCTTCTATAGATGTGTTAGCCCTTGTTTGATATTTGAAATGCAATACTTTGATATGTTGAGTAATTGATTACATTAGGTTGTAATAATTTCCTACTGGTAGTGATGGTGCTTTAATTTCTCTTAGTTAATGAAATTACTTTTATGATGATGTTATATGGTGTATTTTAAAAATATGTTTAGTATGTCCTCATGATGATAAGATAATCATGTTAGAGTATGATGTTATTTATATTAGGATTTACTATTATACTTACCCTATACTTGCATGTGTATAGTGTGTGTGTGTGTCTATTTTACATTTATATTTGATGTGCTTGATATGGTTGTGGGAGGGAATCGTAATCATCTGCTAGTTAGGATCTACACAATGTACCACTCCCTGGCATTGTCTATTTAGCTTAGATATATATGCACATGTACATGCTCATATTTTATATAGATTTGTAGGTATCGGGCATCGATTTCTTTGAATTGCTAGGATGAGCGTGTCCTATCACAATAACTCAATGGTAAGAATGGGGAGGTAATGTTCAGCTCTAATCTCATCCATAGCCTAATTACTTGTCCTCGAAAGGAGGACATGTATTTGACTTTCCACCCTTTTTAAACCCATGAGTTTATCTTTGTCCATATTTGCTTTTGAGTTTTGGTTAGTTTTGGTAATATTACTTTTATGTGGATTTGACTATGTGATTTATTTGGTAAATGATTTAATTATAATATTTGGGTTAATCATATAATATTGAGAATTATTAAATTTTATTTTAATTAAAAGGAAAATATGAGAATATTTAATTAATTAAAAGTAATTAAATATGTGTTTTCATTTATAAGATTTAATTTGGAAGTCTAATTTACAAAATTGGTTAAAGAGAAATTAGAATAAAATGATATTTAATTTATTAAAAATTAATTAAATATGTGCTCCAGTTTAAAAGATTTAATTTAAAAGTCTAATTTACGAAGTTGGATAAAAAGAGAATTAGAATATTAAAAGATTAAAGATTTAATATTGCTTTATTATAAATATTTAATTAATAATAATTAAATTGAAGTTGCATTTTAATAATGAGATTTAATTATTATTATTATTAATTTAAATAATAAACTACACTTTAAATAGTGCTTGATTAATAAAGTGGAGGAAAAGTAAATAAAAGAATATTTTAATTAAAAATTTCTTCAAGCATGCATGAAAGGATTAAATAATAAAAGTTTTTTTAAGTAGAGGCCTTTGTATGTTCAAAAATTGGAAATCCTAGGTAAAGATAAATTCTTTATTAAGACATTCGAGTTCATTTCTACACACACAAGGTTTGGGGAGTGAAATTCAGAATTGGATCAAAAGAATTGTTGAATGTTTCAAAGGGTTTGGATTTGCATATGTTCATAGATTGTCTCAAATTTTAGTTGTGGCTTTGAGGTAGGGTTTGAAAATCCATTATAGAAATTTATTGAAAGATCTATCTACTTGGTGTCTTCTGAGGTGCTTGCATAATGTTTATTAATTTACTATATTAATTTTTTAATAAAGAATTATGTTGTTGATTTTGAAAAAAGTAAATCTTACTAATCAATAAAACTTGATAAAGAATATTATAGAAAAATGTAGAAAATTATTATGATTGTATTATTTTAAAATCCTTTCTAATATAAGAAAAATTTGATTATAGAAAATTCGAAGAAAACAACAAATTGAACAACTAAGGTTTCAATTTTAAATTTGTCATTAGAAACATGTGATTATCATGAATTTTCTAAATAAAGACATATATTCTTCTTATATCTAAAATAATTTGGCTACAAAATTTATTGGAAAAATAAAAGATTAATTGAGAGGAAAGTATGTTGTAACTAAACTTATGCATGCATGTGAAAATAAATATACTAAAGATAGAAAACTAAGTATAGCATGGTTGCATGATTTGAGAGATCAAAGGCATGCAAAAATACTAATTGTATGTTTATTTTTATTTTATAAAATATAATACAATTTTAAGATTTATTTATTAAAAAAAGTTATATAATGATTAATTATTAATTTAAGATATCAAAAAATAATTAAAACTAATATATTTTGTTTATTTATTTTAAAAGTTAAATAAATATATTTATTTATTTTCTTATAAGTGGGTTTTTAATATCAATTACTTTTAAAACTTTTAGTGGGATATAACTTATTATATACTTATTAATGAAAGTAGATTAACAAATTAATAAATATATAATTTTGATTTACTTATATTTTAAGAGAAGCTATAGTGGAGTTCATTATATAATCATCTAGTTCTGAATATTTAATATTATGAAAGAAATTGTAGATAATTTGATTATAATTATAATTTCAAGTTTGAGTTATCTATAGTTGCATCATGAATCAAAAGAAAAGTAAATATTGAAATTAAGTAGAAGTCAAATTGTTATTTTAGAAATGAAATTGATATTAATATTTAATCTAATAATTTTTATGTTATTAATTAAATCATTCATGATTTAAGATTATTTAAAACAATAACATGATAATATTGCATGATATTTTATATGCACAAAGAAATTTGACATTCAAATGCTTATTTATTTAAATAAGTATACTAGCATAAAGATTTATATTAACATGTATATTCTTACTTTATTTTTAAACACATATTTATGGCTCAAACTAAAAAAGATAAAATGATGGAATTAAATCATATGGCTGAAAACTATGTGTTTCCTTAAATATTCTATTTATAGTCTTGTGATGTTTATTTTTGTGATGATTTTGCTTTGTGGGTTGTTTAGTTGGCCAAGTTAGGATGGGCACTAGAGTCATTTTTTAGATTTCTTTTCTGATTATTTGACTAGATGTCATGATGTACTTTATAATTTAAATTGAAATTTCTTTTGATGAGTATTTATGAGAACATGGGTTTTGAGAATCAATTTTATTTTCAGGTTTTCTATTAAGGAACCAAATTTGATCAATATTACTTTTGTGGTATGGGACACAATTGTGGTTTGTGAGTTTTGAGAAAGTAGTCTAGGTGCATGCCTATGGGAGTGTCTTGCAATGGGGGTCAGGGCCCAAAGTGGCTATCAGGGTAACTCATTATAAGTTGTGTAACAAGTGATAACATAATAATTAAAATACTTTCCTCCCCCATGCCTTGAGATAAATTAAAAAGATAAGTTAGATATTTTTCCTCATCCATACCTTGAGTGCTTGTATAGGCTAAGGATGAGAATGGGATGGTACCTTGACAGGTATGATTGGTTTCCTCATCTTCACAAGAGGGTATTCTGGTTCCGCATAGAGTCACTAGGGGACCAGGGTCCTGAGAGACAACCAAGGTAACCTTAGAGTTGTCTTATGTGATGACACTCCATAGTATGTAGCCTAATTCTCCCTCGTGTTTCCTTTATATTTTTCTCTAGTGGTGTATTTATTGTGGCGTACTTGTTCAATATTAATTTTTTTGGTGTATTTATTGTGAGTTATTATTTATTGATTCGACGTCAAATATCGTTGATAGTTAGCTTTTTTTAATGAATGTTAGTTATTCATTGGTGGTTTTTTATTGTTGGAGTTAGTGATTAGTGGTTTACTTTTATTGATGACAATTTTTATATGTTGGTTATTGTGCATGTTGTTGGTGTTTCAAAACTACAGGTTCTAAAATAGTATCAGGATGTAGAAAATCAATAAATGCCAAAAGGATTAGCTAGTTCCCATATTCGAAAAAATTTATTCCAGATCTGGACCAACCTAACAGAGCACAAGAACTCTCTACACTTTAGCCTCTATGGGGCCAAAGCGAGTGCACCTAGGGATGAATTGGTTTTTTCACTCATATTCTTCTATAGATTTATCCCTTATAGTAGAAATTGGTCAACAATCTTCTTGGAATTGTAATGACTCTTTGGCTTACAGTAGCTAAATATAGACTCCATGAGAGTTATTACAACAAGGGAATGACCAGCAATTCAATTCTTTAGTACAAAAATAGACAATTGATTTTGATGTAAATGTGTATTGTGCAACTGCATAACTATATCGAGCATCACAAATTTATGACCAATGCCTTATCCAATGCCATATAGAGTCATACTAGTAAAATCTCAACATATTTAATTGGTTTACAATTAAATTTATCAGCTATGTTGGTGTAAATAAGTATTTACTTATTACACTTACTTAAGTTTACTTAGGTTAATGCATTATTTAATTATTTTGCATTACTTCATTATTTTTATTTGTGAGACACTTGGGAGTTTGCACACCTTTTGAGTTGGCATGTAGACAACACAAGAGTACACAACTCTATTTAAGCACATGGTGTCTACAACACTATTTTGCGTGTCACACCCTTGTAGGCTTATCCTCTCATCATCGCACATACTTTCTGTACACTAGATTGTGTCACACTCTAAACCCTTCTATCCAAACGATTCCATGAGTTTGGAATGCTTGGATGCCGGCTTAGAGTTCCCTATCCACGGAGTGCAAGAGAGTGTATTTCAAGTTCAAGGGCTCTCAGATGAGCCTTAGAGATACTCTTCTTTTAATAGAATATAAGTTGACTTGTCATATAAGACAAAAGTCACAAAGCCTTTTCTTTTAATTGCAAAATAGAAAAGGGACTTTATGTGTGCACTTTAAGTGGGTTAGAAGAATGGAGTCTTTTATTTAACTAAAAGGGAACATGTTCTTTTAATCAAATAATGAACTTAGGATAGCATAGTCAAACTATAGGTTATAATCAAATAAATTGATTATTAGCAATTTGGCTTAGGTAAGTGATCAAATTAATTTAGCCAAAATATTGAAAAGGGGGCTAATAGTCTAGATGACCATTTTTAAGTGATTACATTTGCCCCTCTTTGACTAATGTGTGATCGATCTGGGAACACATTATGTCAAAGAAAATCGAAGCCAAGTAGGCGATGATAGATATAGATATCTGATTCCAAAGAATGAAATGCAGAAATAGATAGCAAGTCCTGAATGTACAGCCTGATAGTGGTAGTACTAAACACTAGGAAAAGATGATGTCAGAATTCAAGAAGAATGCTAACACTTAGAAAAGCGGATAGAGTGAGAGCAAGTGAGAAGATCAAACAAATGCTCCTAAGCAGTGATAGAGTATTTCTGCCCCCTCGGGATCGAAATTGAAATGAGGTAAGGGGATGCAAAAATTGGCTAGAAATAAGAAAATTAGAATATAGCAATGTCCAAGATGATAGATAGATGATTAAAACCCAAGAATGACTATAAAAAAACTGATAAAATGCCCCAGTTTGACTAGAGTTGACCTTGAAGGATATAGCATAAAAATTAGGTCGAAACGAGTAGAAAGGTGATTTTTGACATGAAACAGTGAATTGAAGTAGATATGAAGTATGGAAGTGATGAAGACATGAAGAAATGAAGATGCCCCAGTGATGATTCAGAGATTAGACCTCAAAAGGTCAGCTAACTGCTCAGAAGAAAGTAGAAATTTAAAAGACAATTTTGACCATCAAGATGAACTTGAATTTGGATTTCGATCCCGAAAATGAATCTAGGATGTTGAAATTATTTAAGAGGTCAAAAATTTATATAATGTGATGATAAGATAGAAAAGAGATGAAGCGAAAGATTAAGAAGGTGAAAAGACATGAACAAGAAGAAAGTAAAGAAATATATGAAAGGAGTTAGCCAATATGTCCACAAAAAGATGAAGAGAGAGCTCTCCCCATATGCAAGAATACAAGACTAAGCTAGAAAATGAACCTAAAATGCAAGCTAATATGCAAAGTGGTTTACCAGCAAGAAGCGCATAACATTTAGACTCTTAATTTCATCATTAAGCATTTATTAGGGACATCATGAGATCATACAACCATCACTAGTATAACTATGAGGATATGAATATGATCGATATTAGATAGGTATGTGGAAATCCAATCTAAGCATCAGAGACATGTAAGTCAAGATAACTACATGATTAGATTTCCTAAGTTTAATTTAGCAAGATTACACCTGTATCAAGGCATAAGCGCCAGGATAAACCCTGAGTGCAGTCTTGCAAAACAGTCAAGGATGATACATTTGTAAGTCAACGTGTTGAATAGGACTAGCATAAATGCTTACAACACTATAGACAAACAAAGTATACCCACAAGCAGAAATCAAGAAGACATGCCCCATGCCCCCAGTCTTCTAGTCAATGACATCCTCGAAAGACTATTAGGGAGGTAACACATGGCAAAGAAATCATCATAGACAGCATAGAAAGTAGATAAAGATTAGCATAGCTCAATTTTTTAAGTGTTAAAGTGTGTGTGTGTAAGTCACTTGGCCATTTCTTCCAGACTTCATTCTGATAGTGAGAAATATCACGACATCGGAGATCGTAGGTAAACTATCTATAAAGTGTTGAAAAACACTTGATGTCAAAGTGGGGGAAGTGTTGAGAAACACTATTTTGTGAGTTGTCAAAGAAACCCTAATGCACAAGAATACCTCAATAGGCTAAGTAGCTATGCCCCCAAGATGAGGACAAGAAACAATTCCAAGCCAGGAAATGTGTAGCGAAGTGGATGATTGAGACTGATAGACATAGGTGCGAGGGTTTCAAGTAGTGCCTGTTTCCAGGTTTTCACCACTTTGACAGATTTTTTTTTTTTTTTTTTTTTGGTGATACATCAAAGTAAGGTTTTCACTAAGATGATCATTTTTTCAGGACATTTTCTGATTTTTAAGATTTTTTCAGGCTCATAGATATATACAAGATAGCTGAGCAGCAAGCCTCTAAGTATAGAACTTCTTCAAGTGTAGGATGTTGATAGGTTCTGCAAGTTCTTCACCCTCTGAAGTAGACAACTGGTAAGCACCAGACCCAAATGATGTCGTGATAATGTAAGGACCTAACCAGTTAGGTTCAAATTTCCCTTTCTGTTCTCGATTTTGCTGATTTTTGGGATTCTCTCTAAGCACGAGTTCACCAACTTGGAACTCACGGGGGTGAAGCTTTTTGTTATATTGTGTAGACATGCGCTTCTGATAAGCTCTCATGTGATCAAAAGTAGCCTTGCGCCGTTCATCCAGAGTCTCTAAATTCTGTACTCTCATAGCTCTATGGTCTTCATCGGTTATTAACCCATGTAAGGAGACACGCAAAGAAGGTATTTTGACTTCTAATGGGAGAACAGCCTCAGAGCCATAGACTAGAGAAAAGGGTGTAGCCCCTGTAGGAGTACGAATAGAGGTTCTATAGGCCCAAAGTGCCAGATTTATTTGCAAGTGCCAATCTTTCCCAGCCTTGTAACCTGTGCGGTGTAGGATTTTCAGCAGCGTTTTATTAGAGGCCTCAACTTGGCCATTCCCTTGGGGATAGTAAATAGAAGACCAGTGTTGCTTAATTCGAAACTTTTTGCACAGCTGTTTTAAGTCTTTATTTTTGAACTGTCCTCCATTATCTGTAACAATAGAGGATGGGATACCATATCGACAAATGATGTGATTCAGTATAAACAAGGCAACATGTTTTCCTGTAGCAGCAGATAATGGTACAGCTTCAACCCATTTAGTGAAATACTCCGTTGCTGTGATGATGAATTTATGACCGCTGGATGAGCTTGGATGGATCTTTCCTACCAAGTCAAAGGCCAATTGCTGAAATGGCCAATATGTCATAGAAGGGATTAACTCTCGCCCAGGAGCATGTATCAAGTTACCATGGAGCTGACATTTCTGACAGGACTTTGCATAGCGCACAGCATCAGCTTGCATGGTGGGCCAGTAATAACCCGTCCTAAGTAGTTTTCGGGCAAGTGCAAGGCCATTAGAATGCGCCCCACAAATGCCATCGTGGACTTCGGCAAGTGCCTTCTCGGACTCTTCTAGTTCTAAACACCTAAGCAACATTCCGTCTAGACCCCTCCTATACAAGTCACCAGAGACCAAAGTGTAGTGTGAGGCATTACGAAGGAGTTGGCATTTTTGGTTGTGCATGAGGGTTTCGGGAATAACCTGATCACGTAGGTAGGAGAAAATAGCTGCATAGCGGGAGGAATCGTGACCTACAACAGTGTAGATCACCTGGTTATCTGAAGAATCATAGGCTGGATGACACAATTCTTCCACCAAGAACTCAAATCGCGATTCATGTTCTTGTAATTGGAGGATAGATGCTAAGGTGGCCATAGCATCAGCAACCTTGTTTTCTGCTCTAGGAATTTGTTGGAACGTTATAAAGGTAAAATAGTTCCTTAGAGCATCTATCAACTTTTTATAAGGGATCAATTTATCATCCTTTGTTTGATATTCATTATTCACTTGGTTCACAACCAGTTGAGAATCCCCATAGATGTGTAGCTCAGTTATTCTCCATTCAAGGGCCATTTTGATCCCATTTGTTAATGCTTCATACTCTGCAATATTGTTTGTACATGGGAACAATAATTTGTAGGATTTTGGGATCGTATAACCATGAGGGGAAACAAACAACACCCCTGCTCCTGCTCCATTCTGTGTATGGGATCCATCAAAAAACATTTTCCATGTTCTATCAGTAATGTTCATGATTGAGGCATCTGGAAACTCAATTTGTAGAGGTGCTACATCTTCAAGTGGGAAGTCAGCCAACTGGTCAGCTATGGCCTGTCCTTTGATTGCCTTACGTTCAACATACTGAATGTCAAATTCGGAAAGAATCATCATCCATTTAGCAAGGCGACTAGTAAGTGCAGCTTTACTTAATAAATATTTCAAAGGGTCTATCTTGGCAATCAAGTGAACTGTGTGGGCCAACATATAATGCCGAAGTTTTTGGGAGGCAAAAACTACAGCAAGGCATGCCTTCTCTATACTTGTATAATTTAGTTCATAAGCCACCAAAGTTCGACTAATATAGTATATGGCTCTTTCTTTACCCGTCTCATCACTTTGGGCTAAGAGTGCTCCTAGAGAAGAATCCGTAGCTGAAATGTACAGAATCAAAGGTTTTCCCAGAATGGGTGGCATCAAAACTGGCGGTTTTGCCAAGTAGCCTTTGATTTGGTCTAAGCTTTGTTGACAGTCACTGTTCCAATTATGGGTAGATCCTTTATGCAGATTTTTATTGAAAGGTTGAGCCTTATCAGCTAATTGAGAGATAAATCTTCTTATGGATTGTAGTCGTCCTTGCAGACCTCTAAGCTGACTGATAGTCTTTGGTGGAGGCATATCCATGATAGCTTGGACCTTTTCAGGGTCAACCTCAATGCCTTTTGCTGAGATGATATAACCTAGCAATTTTCCAGAAGTGACACCAAAGGCACATTTTTTTGGATTCAACCTAAGTTGGAATTGTTCCATACGGTCCAATATCAAACTAAGGTCTTTGAGATGTGTGTCTTGTTTCTTTGATTTCACTAGTGTGTCATCAACATAGTCTTCCATGTTTTTATGCATCATATCATGAAAGATGGTTGTCATTGCTCTTTGATATGTAGCGCCAGCATTTTTGAGCCCAAAAGGCATGACATTCTAGCAAAAGGTACCCCATGCACATGTAAAGGCTGTCTTTTCTTGGTCTGTTGGAGCTATCTTTATTTGGTTGTACCCAGAAAATCCATCCATGAGCAAGTACATCTCATAACCCGCAGTCATGTCCACTATCATATCGATGTTTGGTAGTGGAAAGTCATCCTTGGGGCATGCTTTATTAAGGTCTCTAAAATCAGTACAGACTCGTATGGATTTTTCATGCTTGGAGACAGGTACAATGTTGGAAATCCACTCAGCATAATCAATGGCCCTAATGAAGTTTGCATTCAATAGTTTTTCTAACTCTGTCTTGACCAGTAGAGCCACATGTGGATGCATTTTTCTTAACTTCTGTTTGACAGGCTTGACATCTGGTGAGATTGATAAGTGATGCATGATGAGATCTGTATCAAGCCCTGGCATGTCAGAGTATGTCCATGCGAAGTTGACCTTCTTGTCTTGAAAGAACTGAGCAAACTGTGTCTTTTCTTTGTCTGACAAAGATTGAGCTACATGGATAATCTGAGGACATTCTTCTGTTCCCAAGTTGATAGGCTGTGTAGGTTCGACTAGAACCGAAGATCTATCCTGGAAATAGCTTGGCAGACTACCAAGTACCTCATCCGCAGGTGCCTCAGAGAGGTTTTCACCATTAGATACGTCTTTATTTTTACTTTTTTGAGGGTCAGACACCGCCACAATGTGGTTTTCGCCGTCTGATCGCTTATTTTTTCTTTTAATTTTTTGACTGAGGTACTTGATATCTGATTCCGTCATGTTAACCGCGGGTTTGCTGGTGGAAGAAATGGCAGGTTCAATTGCGTTTAGATAACAAGCGATCTCATAGTCATTTTGGAAAGATCGTATTTCAGGTTTTTGATTTTGGATAGACCAATCTATGAGCTCTGGGTAAATTAGCGAGAGTGAGGGAGAAGTTTCAATGTGATTAATATGGAAGGAGTCATCTCTGGTGACCTGTGAAGTTGAGCCTATAGAAAATGTCGCAAAAGAGTCCAGCTCAGGAATAGTCCTAGAGGAACTAGCGTGATCCATTGAGACATGTTGTGAGTCAAACTCATCTGACCTCATACTAGACCATTCGACTACATTGGGTTGGGTTGCATAGGCATGAATGACATCCACCCCTAGCTCGCAAGATGCATCAGAGAGGCTTTCCCATTCATACTCATGAGAATCTGTACTTTGACCCCTATTTATGAGATGAGCAATATTCTGCCTAATTCGTCCTCTATTTATGTCCTCAGAAGTAGACCCTTCTTGTTCCTGTTGTTGGGAGGTAGAAGCTTCTTCATTATTAGCAATAACTATGTCTTCTCCCCAAAGGAGGGAAGTGAGAGGAACAAAGTCTTCATCTTGTGTAGTAGTAGCAATTACGGGAGAGTCATCATCCTTCGATTCACTAGACATGAGTAATTTTTGACTACAATTTGGTGTATTATTGTCTAGCCCAAAGCCTAGACCAGCGGTGTCTCGAGCATCATGACCTTGAGTGTGACTTAAAGGTTCAACTAGAGCATTCTTACAACCAGTTAAGGACCCGTGGCCCTAGTAGCCCATTTTTGTCAAAAATTTATAGCCTTTTCCATATTTTTTGGGAGAAATAGGGGTAGTCATTGTAACCTCCTCATCTTCCTCTTCTCTGTAGATCCAGTCCCTAATGGCTTGTTCTTCCTTCTCTGCTTCCAGTGGTATGGAAGATTGCACAAAAGTGCCAAAAAGTGTCATAGCAGAAGCAGAAGACTTCTTTGCAATAGTTGGTTTCCCATAAGACCGAGGGGAAATTGGTAAGGCAGCAATAGAGTCCAAAGTGTACTTGCCCATACCAAGGCTCATCATTTTCAATTTTTGTTCACATTCTATGAAAGATGGTGCTAGCTCATGAGAAGAGCGATTGTGCGGGACTAGCGTTTAGGCAGCAGATAATGTGTTGATAGACATGGAGTTGTCGTCGGGGACAACCACTTCAGTACCATTAAAAGGGAACTTAATGCACTGATGGTATGTAGAGGGTACTGCTTGCATATCATGAATCCATGGTCGTCCCAACAACAAGTTGTATGCAAGTGGTATGTCTAAGACTTGCAAAATGACATTCTTCTCAACTGGACCAACTCTGATTGGAAGTACAATTAGACCTTTAGAAGGCCTTTCAACCTCATCATAGGCCTTTATAGTGATCTTGCGCTTAGGATCGATGGCAAATTCAGACATGCCCAATTGTTGGATTACATTGAACGAAATGATATTTAACCCTGCACCATTGTCTATCAAGACTCGACAAACACGGGTACGAAAGATTTGAACTTCGACATGAAGAGCAAGGTTATGGGGATGACTAAGAGCTCGGTCATCTTCTTCAGAAAAGGTGAGATAGTGGGGTGAGGAGATGTAGTCAATGTGGAAAGCATTAGATTCTTTATTTGATGGAGGCATGTTGGAAAGCTTTGAAGTGTTGGGAGATGCATGAGTGTTGGAAGAAGTGGAAGATGTAATGGAGCCACTACTAGACATAGGTTCATCAACGTAATCTTGCTCAAGAGAAGTATCCTCAGCACATGGGTCACTAGAGGTTCCAATAATTCCATTATCCATAAGATCTCTGATTTTATGTTTTAGCTCAATGCAATCTGAAGTAGCATGGTCATTAGATCGATGATAGGCACAATAGGTATCCAAGAAAGGATTTCCATAGGAGCTAGACTTAGGTAACATGATGATCTTATTGCTAAGAAGTTTTTGCAAAGTGTCATCATAAGAATCTTCCAAAGGAGCAAAATTTCTATTAGAAGTATGTCTAGAGTCCTTTTGTTGTTTCTCAAGTGAATAGAATGCATTCATGTCTTCATCATTATCTTGGTCAAAGATAGGTCCATCATGAAATTTTAGCATAGGCTCAAAGGAGGTATCACTTGCTTGTCCTCTAAAGAGGTCTTTAGATCTAGAAGATGAAGACATTTGATGTCTTGAAGTAGAGCATGTAGACCTAAAAGAAGAGGATGACCTCAAAGAAGGTGAATCACATGCATGTAAAGACCTTAAGGAAGATTCATGTAATGATGCAATCTTCTCCTCTAACCTTTTCTCAAGTTTAGACTTCATTTTTGTCATGCGCTTAGAGAAATGAAGGTAAGAAAGATCATTTGTCTCTTCTAGTTCTTTGTATTGTGCATATAGATCTTGAAACTCTTTAGTGGCATGGAGGATATCATGATCATCTAGATTTGGTTGAAGTTTGGTAGCACAAGGTTTAGATCCCATAGTTTTAGATGCAAAGCCAAGCATAAAATAGTCTAGAAGATAACTTGATGTTGAAACTATAGGAGGTAGAGTGTTCACTTGCCAAGATATTAGATAGAGATTAAAGTGACTTGTCAAACAATATGTCCAAGAAACTTATGACATGAATGACTCAAGTCAATAGCTAGGCAAGATGCCCAAATAGCCAAATAGATAGAGCAAGCAGGGTGACAAGTGAACAACTTTCCCAACCCAAGAGTGTAGTCAAGAAATCAAGGTAACCATTTTAGTAAAAGGATAACTAGCAAGCATGCATAGACCATGAAGATAGAAAGACCAAGAGAACCAAGACCAAAGAGTCACTTTAAGCATGTTCAAGAACTAGAGACATAGAAAATCAAAGTCAAATGATGAGACTCCCCTTAGCAAGCAACACAAGAAAAATATTAAGACTTGATGCTTTGACTTGGTTGACAAAGTTTGACAATAGTTGATAGCATAGCAAGTTTGATGTTCAAAAGAAATTTCTTTCCAAGCAAGACAGTGATACATGGAGTATTCTTCAAACAATCAAGCAAGGGACAAAGCAACCTTGCATGATACAAGCATATGTGAGGTCTTAAAAGAATTCCCTAGAATTATCGTCATGTGTATGTTCAAAACATTTTCACAGGTTTAGCACATTCGAGAACACATCAAGCAATATCTACCTAGAAGTCATGGTTCATTACTCAACAACTTGGCCCACACTTGATGCTCCTTTGCCTCACACCAAGTGGTTTCCCACAAGAGATATTGGCTTTGTCATGGAAATGCCACAAGCATAACCAAGGGAACACATATGGTGAGTGTAAATCTTGGGGTGATCCGGGTAGTCCACTAAGATCGATCCTTGCACCAAGAAGTTGAGCGGCTAAAAATGGTAGTTACTAACTTAAGGTGTTTAGATAGGGCTTCCGTTCATAGTGTTCCTCTTGCTCCCAATTACGGGACACCTCACCTTGCAATGAGTAACCGATCTCCCGATCACAAGAGTACCTTAAGCATTCCTGCCTAGTGATCTCCCTATGGTCAAAATCCCATAAGCAATCACACTAGGCAAAGACAAACACTACGTCTACCAAGGTTTTGTGTCCTTGATAGCCTTGAGTTTATAGTGGGTTGGAAGAGCCAGGTAATCGGCTTGTTCCCACTTGGGTCGTTCCTCTCAGGTTGTCCGAGAGCAGGCCCTCTAAAGGATTCTAACTACACAAAGTGGATCAAATTTTGGAAGTCAAGATTTCTGATTCACCACAAGGTTGAAGAGCATACTCTCCTATTCCAATCATTTTCTCCCAAACATGCCAAGAAGATTTAGTTACCCCTTGCTTTTGAAACCAAATGGCAATTCAAGATTTCTGATTCACCACAAGGGTGAAGAGCATACTCTCCTATTACCAAAAGACTCCAATCACAAGTTTTATGTGCCTATGAAAAATGAACAATTATTCAAATGCCGCACATGGAAATAAAAAAACAAATTATTTTGGGTTTTTATGCTTTGGGCAGCCCTGCAAACAATGTTAGTAGCCCTTGCGCATTTGAAGCTTTGACATGCATTCTTTTTATGCAATGTTTCAATTTTTTTCACAAGGATGGCAACCTGAAATCACAACTTGTTAGCAACAAAAGTTAGTGTGAAATAACATAAAATAGTACAATAAAAATTGGATAGTTGCCTCAAATATCCAATTTATCTTCCAATCAAGTGTCCTCCTTAAACATGTATATTCTTACTTTATTTTTAAACACATATTTATGGCTCAAACTAAAAAAGATAAAATGATGGAATTAAATCATATGGCTGAAAACTATGTGTTTCCTTAAATATTCTATTTATAGTCTTGTGATGTTTATTTTTGTGATGATTTTTCTTTGTGGGTTGTTTAGTTGGCCAAGTTAGGATGGGCACTAGAGTCATTTTTTAGATTTCTTTTCTGATTATTTGACTAGATGTCATGATGTACTTTATAATTTAAATTGAAATTTCTTTTGATGAGTATTTATGAGAACATGGGTTTTGAGAATCAATTTTATTTTCAGGTTTTCTATTAAGGAACCAAATTTGATCAATATTACTTTTGTGGTATGGGACACAATTGTGGTTTGTGAGTTTTGAGAAAGTAGTCTAGGTGCATGCCTATGGGAGTGTCTTGCAATGGGGGTCAGGGCCCAAAGTGGCTACCAGGGTAACTCATTATAAGTTGTGTAACAAGTGATAACATAATAATTAAAATACTTTCCTCCCCCATGCCTTGAGATAAATTAAAAAGATAAGTTAGATATTTTTCCTCATCCATACCTTGAGTGCTTGTATAGGCTAAGGATGAGAATGGGATGGTACCTTGACAGGTATGATTGGTTTCCTCATCTTCACAAGAGGGTATTCTGGTTCTGCATAGAGTCACTCTTTTTGGTCTATTGTGTGTTTGTGTTTGAGTTCTTAGTTCCTGGGTGAATTTTTCCCTTAGGCAAATTCTTACAAGTTGCTAACCCTAAACCAATTCTTATGATATATTTTCCATATACTTAGAAACCATATCAATTCATAGAAGCATTTACTTAATTCTTTGAATTAAAAGCAATAATGAAATGATACACAACCTATCCTAGCAGCATTAAATTGAAAGAACTTTATTCATTCAATCTCAAAATAACAAGCATATGAAAGTAGAGACAGAATTTAGAGACACAGATATTTAGAACTCCACTTTTATATTAATATTCCTTGATAACAGTACAATATTGATATAAGACTCAAAATATAACTAAATATATGACAAATTTTTTCATTCAATATTCATTGTATTCTTAGAATGCAGATTTGAAACAACATACAATTGACACAAAAAATGGACTGACTACAAACACTAAAATTGTATAGGACTAAGACCCTCACTCCAAATCTTGGAAATTCTTTTATACGTAAGGATTGCAACAAACTTTAGATGGAAGGACACATGTCAAAATTTTACTTGAAACAAATAAAAAGATTTTTTTTTCTTTGATAGTTTACAAAACATTCTTTGTATTCAATCAAAATTGGGGAAGTAGTTGAAAAATTGGCACATGGCACTTTCCTTAGGTGTCTTCATCATAAAATTGTTTGTATTTTTAACAACTTGTCATTTTCTTTTCCTTTTCTTCACTTTGTCTCTTCTACCTTTAACTGTGCCTTTAACTGCCTAGTCATTGTCCCTAGATGGTAGAGCCTTTATTCCTGCTATAACTTCCTAGATGGCTATATCAGTGTCCACATCTAGCCAGGTGGCATCTTTGATTCCATTTAGTTCCTCAAGGCACTTTTTCCACTTAGCATCTATTATAGCTTTAACCTCTATATTTATCTTACCCATCTCTTAATCTAGTTTATATATAACATATCAATTAAATCATAAACTACTACAATATCAGCTTCACCATTGTAGTATGCAATAAACCTAGAGTGATTCAAAATGTCATCAAAAGAGGATGACCATTCTAGACATTCCTTATCACCTCCATCATTATCCAAAATGTTGGCTGCAAAAAATGGTGTTCATATGCCAATTGTTTTCATTTTATTTTTTAATTAATTGCACTTGCCCACAAAGAAACCATGTAACTCTTTTACCTTATGGATCAACTTAATGACAAAAATAATTTTCCCTTTTGGTAAGTCCATCCTCTAGGTAAGAAAGAATTGGGTGTAGGGGCCCCATGTGGTGAATAAGGGAGATAACAAGGCAATTGCCTCAAAACATTTATATTTTTCCGCTTGCAAAACAAGATAATTGCTATGCACATTCTAAGAAACAAGTTTCAAAAAACTTATCTTATGGATGAACAAGTTCTTGATAGTTCTAATTTATATCTCCTCCCTAGACTCCAATTCCTCCTCATCGATGGCCATGGATTGGCCCACCATAACTTCTATCTCAAATGCATGACCCTCTATTTGTATGTCATTGTCCTCAATCTCAGTAGTGGATCTGCCAGTGTTCTTCAAGACCACTGTCTCATTCTCTAACTTATATTTTTCTACTCCAACACTATGTCTTCATCATTTCTTCCTCATAATGCCTTCTAGTTTTAATATACCTCTCATAGGCTCCGTCTAGCTGGTCCTCAAGCACATCTATCATGTTATTTCCTAACAGTAATGTATTTAACAATCCATAAATTTGATTGCTAGAAGTAGAGTGAACACTCCAAAATACTACATTTTCCCTTAGGGACTCCTTAATCTCCATGAGAGTTGGTTTCTAGTGTTTTAGAGCTAAACTCTATATTGCCATAGTTTTGGCATCAATGTTGTACCCAGACCCTCTCAACTGCCCTAGTTTATTATCATCTTCAAATGATATAGTTTTGTCCTTCCTCCTCATTTGATCTAGCAAGAATGAGGAACTAATGTCCCATCATGGGAATACAATCATACCACTCCTCTGTATCATCTCTCTGGCCTCTTCTATAGTAAGATTTTTACTAGCAAGATCATACTCTTGTCATTTTTTAACCATCTCAACTACTATCTCATCTGAGTCACCTCGCATCATTTGGAGTGACAATACATTCTACTTCAATTTGAACAAAAAACTCTTAAAATCCTCTATTTTGATGAAAATTTCATCATTCATGAATTTATTAGCCTCAATGATTTTGTCATCAAGCATTTGAGCTTGCAACTACAACTTCTTGGTCCTCTTCTCATCCTTACTGGCTTGAGCCATCATATAATTTCTTCTTGCAATGTCAAATTGTTCATTGTTCCTGGGTAGAATCTACAAAGCTTTCTCCTTGGCCTTTTGTGGAATTTCAACCATTTTTTACTTCTTTCTCCTCTGATGAGACCATTCTGAGCTTTCTGCTTGATCTTCATTATCAATGACCTCTACAAAAATAACCTACTCAAAAGACTCAAGATCTATCCCAAAATTTTATCATTCTTTCACTAGATATATTCTCATCTAAAAAATATTCAATCATATCCTCCTCCCATAAACCCTTTTTTGGAGGCAAATTATATGTCCTCATTTACTTTAAAGGATTTCTAACTACATTTTAGGGGTAATAAGTTCTAGTAGGGGAAATTATCATTTTGCAATTCCTTAGGAAAGCATCAGTTTCCTCAATTACATTATTCCCTAAATCAAAATCCCCAGGTTTGGTACATCTACATAAAAATGTACCCTTCTTGATAGTTTGGCTTAAGTGTTCTTTATTTAATGAAATTAACTACCAAAAGACCTCTACAAATCCTAGTCTCTTTGGAACATATTTTGGAAGAAGGTGGGGTGGTTGAGGGGATCCGTAAACTCTTACGACTGTGTAATCTTCAAAAAGAAATACACTTCCTCAGTCATTCCCTAATTTCTTTACTTCCTAAAAGTAGAGGTTGGGTTTAACTACCTTTCTATCATTTCTAGGTATCCTTTCAATTACAACTCCTATCATATTTTGAATAGGGTGTATACAATCAGTATAGAAAGAGATAGCATTTGAATATGGGTAGAATCTTTTCCATACCCTTGTCCATCACTGTACAAGTAGTCTCTCTCCTCATTCCTCTATACTTTCAAAGAAACTTCAATCAGATAATTGGATATTTCTATATAGGATCAAATGCATGATTAGAGAGTAATGATGGAACTTAAAATTATCACACCTTCCCTCAATTTTTGTAACAATCTCATCATGGATCCTAGTGATTATGTAAGTAACAAAACCATACCCAAATTTTGTGTGTTGTTCCTGAATATTCAGTGCCATGATGTAGTGCCCACCAAGAGAATTCATGGTTCCATCTAAATCTAGGGCTTTCTTTAGACCAAAGACAATGTTCTGCATATATCTCTAAAAGAATTCAAGAGCCATAAGGTCTTCCACCTCTTTCTTCTTTGGTATCTCTCCTTTCTCTTTCCTCGACTTTAGAATATGCCTAGTCATAGCTCTACCCATGTAGAAGCTCTTCTAATTTTTAAAATTTTCATTAAGTTTCTCTATGTTAATTGGTAATGAAATTGGAGCTCCCAAGTCAAAAGCTTCTATGAATGTCTCTTTATCTAGTGCCAAGATTATGCTTCTATCTTTTCCGTGGAGGGACTTGCTAACTGGATTGTATGATCTGATTAGTGCCTTAACTAGGTCAACATCCCCAAAGACCTTAGGCATGATTAGTTTTCCCAAGTTTCTAGTCCAAGGTTTTTAAATTTGTGTTAGAATTTGTATAACAAATCTAAAGTCGAGATTATAATTCGAAAGCAGAATACAAGCTACATGAGAGAATTGAAGCAAGGACACAAATATGCTCTAAAATATGCAATATATTTATCAAGTGGAAAACCTTCTTGATAATGTTACAATGAGATATTTGAGTCTTTTTCTATTGCATGTGAGCTAGCCTATTTATATACGCAAGAGTTAGGAGTACACTTGGACAGAGTGAGACAAGTGTCTCAACTTGGAGGAAGTAGAGTCTTGATGGAATCAACCACCTACCATCCACCTAAAATCTAGAAAAATGGTGTCCAAATTGTAATTAACCACATGTGATAACTAAGGAGTAGTTGGAGTCAAAAGGATGACTCACAATATCCTCCTAATAATAATATCCAAGAATATATAATTCCTTCTAATTTATGAGCTCAATGAAGTAAATTCAATATAAGAGTTAACTGGAAAAGAACTATTTACTCTAACACTCTCCCTTAAGTGCACCTTAGGGAGATGTACTTAACCTCACAAAGCTACATGAAATGCAAGATGGGTCTCAGCTACTAGGCCATGTTAGGTACCCATGCACAAAGTGCATAAAATATGCAATCTCTCATAAAGAGAAGAAAGAGGGAAAACCTCATGGGAAAAACCCTCCCTCAAAAAGAGAGATGAAAATGAAAAATGCATGATGAATAGAGTAATCAAGACCCCCTCATTATGACATACATAATGCATATACAATAGAAAATCCCTCCATAGGAAGGAAACAATGGACGAGAGACCAAGTAGCCCCTCAATGGAGAATGTATATCAATGATTGATGCTCCAAGCTTGATGCAAAAATGGCTCCATGAAAACTAAGTCACATTCCTCCCTTTAGTGAGAAACAATACCAAAGGTGTATGAGAAACATCTCCCCAATCTATAAGAATAAACCTCAAAAAATGTGAAATCTCTGAAAACTGGTCAAATGTCCCCATGTCAATACTAAAGGTTGGCCCTTCCAAAATAGGTGCACTAAATGAGTCTGTTGAATATGAAAATTTAGGATCTAGTGAGGATGAATGTAGAACAGGTAGTAAAGACTCAACTATCTCCTTTGAAGATATAGAGACCTCCTGTAGCTGCCATACATAAGGATCCACAGTCACTTCAACCTCAAAATATTGATCTTATGGAGTATGAATGTGAGGGTAAAAGTGTTCCCTCACAATAATTGAAGAAGGATCCTTGTCATCAAAGAGAATAGTTAAATTAGTGATGATGTCTCCTGAATCTGCAATGTAGGATTCCTCAAAGAAACTTGAATTTTCTATCAAGTAGCAACCTCATGAAGATGTAGATGGAGACAAGGTGTATCTTGTTGTACTGAATCATATGAACCTGTGATTAAAGAAATCTCATTATCTTCAAGGATGACCATAGGTACAACATCAATAGGAGGAGAAGTGATAGATGGCTTAAGAATACCCAAGTTTGACAGCCATCAAATTCTCTAATACCAATTGTTGAAAATGTAAGAGTGTAACTAAGAGGGGAGGGTGAATTAGTTACCAAAAAAATAATTCCCTATCCCTAGATGTCAATTCAAAATTTCTACTGATCATGCAATATTGTCCAACTTGTTTAATACTAAAATATTACTATCACTCGATTAACAAAGAAATATTATTATTATTAATATGTTGTAACCTTTACTAACTTAGTTGTAGAAACATAAGGCATAAGAAAATAACATGAACACATATGACACCAAGATTTAACGTGGAAACCCAAATTTGGGAAAACTACCATGCAACTAGTTACAATATTTTCACTCTTCTCGAGTGAGCCCTATTCTAAGCCAACCCTATTAAAGGTTACAAACCATACTATCAAGTATGACCCTATTAGAGGATTTAGATCACCATGATAGGAGTGGTCTGGTTGGATGTCTTCAAACACTTCAATCTTGAAATTTCACCTTAGAGGATTTATAAAATGATTGTTAAGTCAACTCTATTAAGAGATTTCTTTTATGCTACAATGGTTAGAAAATAACAACAATTTGGCTTGATTAAAGAAGCAACTATCTTTGTAGATTCAAATCTATGTTTTTCCTTGACTTTTGGGTCCTTTCTGATTAGATGTTCTTTGCATCTTATCTTCCATACTTTCCTGCTCTATCTTTGCCTTCACTCACATATCCATCTTATTTCATATTCCACGTCAACTTTTTATCCTCACAACTTGAGCTTTATTATATATCATAAGATTGGATAAGATAGTTTGAATACCCTTCAAATAATCAATAAACATCCAAATAGTCATCCTAAATTAGTTAATTTTTAGACAAATGCAATATGTTGTCACTTGGTCAATACTAGGATTGAATACTCAGCCAACATTGTGAGTCCTTTGATACTTGACCACTCGATCAATACTACAAGTAGGATACCCTTCATTAACCAACTTCTCAATTAACACTATAAAAGTTTTCTTTACCCAAGTGCTCAGTTGATACTGAGATATACAAGGTATAACTACAAACTCTACATTGCTCGGTTAATACTGATATTTTTGTAGCATCAATGATAACATATAATTGAAGAATTGTTTGCAATAATTTTCTCATCTTCATCATAATCATCTTTCATTGCAACATAAACAATTTCTTCATCATGATCATCAAAATTACTAACCAAATTCTTCAAAAATGTAGCAAGATTTCTTACCTTTATCTTTGTAGTCTTTGTTACCTTGGTTGTCTCTATTGTCTCTCCTTCCTTGATTCTTGAAGTATTTCCTTTCTTCCTTTTCATATATGTCAAGACACCTTGCAAAAATATGAACAACTTTTTTACATGTAAAACAAATCATAGGGAGTTTACCTTTATATTTTCCTTTTCCTCTTGGTAGCCTTCTGGACACTAATTCTTTAAGTTCATCAATATCATCATCAAATTCACTATCACTTTCCACATGTTTACTCTTCTTCTTTCTCTTAGATCCATTAAGGGTCAGTTGAGCTTTAAAATTAGATTCAACACTAATAGGTGAATAATTATCAAAATTTGACAATTCAAATGTAGTGAATCTACCAACTAGACTATCTAAGGTTAGATAATTACCACATGAACATCTCAACTCTTGTCTTACAGAAACCCTAATAGCATAAACAAGAAGTAAAGTTATCAACACCTTTCTTATCATAGTCTCTTCAGTTATGTCTCCTCCAACACCTCTTATAGCATTCACCAAAACTTTGATTTAGCCACAATATTGTGCAATAGTTTCACTTTCCTTCATTCTCATATCATCAAACTTGCCTCTCAAGCTTTTTTGCCTTAGCCCTCAATATATTTTTGTCTCCTCCATGGATTTGTGCCAACTTGTCCCACATTTTCTTTACAGTAGTGCAATCCTTCACATCATCAAATTCAACATAACTTAGGGTTGTTTCTAGTTTAATCATCATTTGGTTGTGTTCTTGCTTCTCTTTCAATTGTTCAATTGTTATAGGTCTAGGTATCTTGATGTATTCATTATTTTGGTAGTATGATGTAGAATCTCTAATACCAAATAAATGCAATCTCATCAAGCATTGTCATGTTGGGAAGTTCTCTTTGTTTAGCTTTGGTATCTCTCTCTTGTACATCTTGATCTTTAGCTCTAATACCAATTTTTAGAATGATTAGAATAACTGAGAAGGAGGGGGGTGAATCAATTAGCCCCAAGTCTAGATGTACCAATTCAACTTATAACAACTTCAAAATAACTTAAACAATCTCAGTAAACATCTCGGTCCACATAGCATATCATCAACAACTTAACATTACGTTCATTACTTAACTCTATGTTTAGTGTATGTGTGTCAAATAGCAATAAAATAAATAATTGTAAAATAACATGAATAACATGACATTCACACAAGTAAATGACACCAATATTTAACATGGAAACCCAATTTGGGAAAAAACACCAAGTAACATGCTACCACTTTTTTACTCTTTTGAAGTGAGCTAGGTTAAGAGCCAACCCTATTAAAGCTTACAAAACACACTATTATATTTGACAATGTTAAAGGATTTAATCACCCTATTAGGAGTGGCCTGGTTAGAGGACTTTGGATCATTCCATTAGAATGTCACCTTGATTAAAGGATTTAAAAAATGACTATTTGGTCAACCTTGATTAAAGGATTTTGATTGCAATAATGGTTAGAATGTATCAATTGATTTGATCTATAAAACACAACTTACTTTGCAAATTTAGATCTCCATTCACTCATCTATTGGTTCATTGATTGGCCTCCATTAACATCTCCATCACTAATCTGCTTGGCATCCTTTCAAGAAATCACATTTCACCAATCTCCTTACTTCTCTTCTGCTACTCTTCTCTTCAAAGGTTTTCTTTAAGATTACCAATAAATAATGAACTAACCTTAGAAAATATCTTTTATGCCTCCTTAAATAGGTAATTTTGATCTTTTTCCACTTAAACACCATTGTAGATCTTAGCCCGTTAAGTTACATTCATCAAATCCTTCCATAATTGTGTTCTTCTCCTTTCTAGAAACTTCTCATCAAAGCCTTGCCTTTGATTGCATAAAAAACTATCATTATGCATTAAATATGCTAGCTCATCAATCCTTATCATCCACACATTTTGACTAATCTAAAATTTTAACTATGTCAGCCTTTGGTCTCAAATATTTCATAAACTATTTTTTTTTTTGACACTTGGAAATCACTAAGATCTTCTGCTTGGTCATCACTATGTAGCTCTACAATCACTATTCTGCTCGGGTGTTACTGACGCTTAGTCAATACTAATATTTCCTTCATCAACTTGTTTGGTCATAACTATCACTCAACTTATACTATTTGTTCAACTTCTTATTTTCCTTAATCTTTTGTTTCAGTTTCTTCATTGATCGACCAACACTAGTACTTGGTTAAGCTTAGATTTTTACTCAACTTCTTGTCATTTCTCTCATACATCAATTCACTTATATTCTTTACTTCATGTAATGATTAAACAAAACATTATCTTGTTAATAACTTATCAAGTGCCCATTGTAATTCCATGGTACTTAACTTCTCTTCTCAACAACTTGACTGGCTCACCTTGCTATCTTTTCTTTTCAAATCCTCCTCATCAACAAATAATATGACACTCTACACTATTAGTAAATGGCCTACAAGTAGGATTGACGTTAATGACAACATAGCAATTTTTTCAATTGTTATTTCTAACAAAGTGATCATTGCATATATATATCAAAAGCATTAATGTCATATGCCATGTGGTAGGTAAAATCTTTTGTTTCTCATTGTAACCCTAAGGTTACAATTTATTGGCATTAATATAAGGATCAAGAGTCATTTGATACTTTGCATCATTAAAATCAAGTGTTCTTTCATATTGCAAACCCTAAGAGATCATAAGCAATTTTGCAAAAAGCATAACCTGCAATAAGAATCTCTCATATTTGTGCACAACAACTAATCTCAAAACAAGCAAGAACCTTGGCAGAAGAAGTCAACAAGATAAACCTGATTAATAGTTGAAAAATAAGTCATCTAGAATATCAAGAAATCAAAGAAGGCAAGGATGTGAAAGAAAAAATGAACTATCATCACTTCACAATGATGTTCTTCTCATGTAGGATGTAAGTGTGTATTAGGATGTTGTGATCTAGGATATCAGTGACAAAGAGATACGCTAGTTGTATAGCACATTTTTCTTAGAAGGATTCATAAAGGACAAGTACAAGGATCTAGAGAGTTCCATGCTAAGTAGAGCTGTGGACATACCCAATTTCTTTCACAAATAATGGTTAAGATTGTTTTTGTTTACAATCCATGAGCAATAAATATGGTTGGACAAACCATACAAAATCACAAAAGCCCTATTAAGAGGGTAATTTGTTTCAAAGCATTCGATGTTGACCTATTGATGAACACCATATCAATAAGACAAGCAACTTTATTGACTAAATCACAACAGATCCAAGACAAAGTGGGTTGCACAATGAAAGAGATTCCAAACCCTAAGTTAAGGTTTGTGGCTATGGCATTGGGATACAAGTTGTGTCACACCAATAAGGAAAACTATTTCCCTAGCAATATCACTTACAAAGAAATTCAAGCCATCCACAACAAGACATAAATTAATCTGTGTGGATAACTACATAGGTAGATAATGGATAACCTAGGAAAGTTATTGAATGATCATAAGGATCAGACCCTATGGTTTGGATCTATACTTGTGTGCATGTTCTTTATCCTGAGAGAAGAGTTTCCAATATCCCTATACATAAGTGGAGTGAAGACCAACTGGTCATGGTACAAATAAGTGAATTGTATAGGAAATTAGAAGGCAAAGGGAATTCCATGCTATGGTAATACTTCAAGGGTATCCAAAAGGAGATGAAATAAAAAGAAAGGATAACCACAATCTTAGTGGAAAGCTTCAAAGACTAGGTTTTTTTTTTGGACAACACTAACAAGTGCATCGTTTGAGCAACTCAACCGAGAACTCTATGGTTGAGAGCATTTAGATATAAAGTGAAGGATGAAGAGGCACAACCCTACATATAATGGTTAATGACATTAGAAGAGAGCTTAACCCTACCAAGGTTTGACACCTATGCAGAGATAAGAAATATACTTCTCATGGAGAAGAAGAAATGTTAGCAACCAACCCCACATAGAGTGATAAGGAGTCAAGCATCTAAGTCGGTTGGGACAATTCCATTCAAGGTGATGAGCACTGAGGAAATAGAATAAGAGTTATCAATGAGTCCCCCTTACATGGCTCAAGTTCAAGAAGGAAGAGAATCATCACTTGCTCAACCTAGATTTGAAGAGACCAAATCTAAAGATGATGTAGCAAAAGCACCTGTAATCACCAAAGCAACTGAGGAGGTGGAAATGTAAGCATCAAAGGCACCAAAGGGATGTAAGAAGAAATCTAAACTAGTTCATATTGGAGAAAATGTGAATGTAATTATTAAGAAGCATGATTATTCTATCCTTACGAATTTTTTTTTAGGTTTTCTAAGGAAAATAAGATAAAGGCCACTAATGTTGTATTAGCTAGTATGAGAAATATAGAAAGAAAACCATATGATATTGGAATATTGATACCCAAAGAATTAATCAGGATATTGAATGACAAATGGAGTGTGGGAGAAAAGGATAATGAGAAAATGGTAAGATATTCTTTAATAAAAATGAGACCCAAACTAACAGAGCCTCAAAAGGCATTTATCATAGAAGTACATAGAGGAAGGTTCAACAACACAAAGGATGTCATACACATTTTAATCAAGTGAACCAACCAAACATGGGAAATCATTGCTCAACGTCTGAAAGATATGACTCTAGAAATTGACACCTATGTCTTAAAAAATTAGACTTAAGGAGGCAGCAAGGAACCATCTAGTTCCAACTTAAATATGTTAGGATTAACCATGAACATAAATAAAAATTACATGAAAATGTAACTAATATCATAAAATAATAAATCACACAAAAGAGAACACAAGACACAAAGATTTAATGTGGTTCACCCAATTCCCTGGGCTACGTTTACCAATAATAAGTCCAATATTCTTATTATCCAGTGATTAAAACTTGATTAAAATTTGTAATCCCTTACATCTCAATACCATTACAAGAACCTACAATTTCATCATACATTATTAAATACCTGTTAGAATTCTTTAGAATAACTGAGAGGAGGGGTGAATCAATTATCCAAGGTCTAGATGTACAAATAAAACTTTTCACAACTTAGTGAACCCATAAAACATTTATCATCATGCATGCATCCATAAGATTATGCAATCACTTATAAATTGTAGGTTACTATCAAATCAATTTGCAAAAATGTAAAAATGAAACATAATAGATTCAATAACACACTTGACACAATGATTTACATGGAAACCCAATTTGGAAAAAACTACCAGCAACATGTTGTTAGTCTCAGATTAGTTTTGACAATTGAGTGTCAACACACTTAACCAATTTTCAAGATGATGTTGAGTGTAATACAGATGTCAAGCTACAACATGTGCTAAGTTATAAATTCAACAGGTGCCAAACAAGTATCAAATGTCGAGTGATAAGTGATGTCAAGTCACTATAGATGCCAAGCAGAGTATTGATGATGAGCGAAATAGAGTTACTATAGATGTCGAGTAAGACAGAATTCCTATATGTGTTGAGCATCAACAACTAGTAAGTGTCGAGTAACATAGAATCAACATATGAGTTTGTGCCTTCACAAACTCAGATGTAAACCATTTTTGAGTTGACTCAAGGTGAATCTCAAAGGATCTTGAAGATAAGATCGAATCTTTTACGTTCCCTATGTAATCAACATGCAACCAATAAGAAAAATGTGGAAAGCATACAACCAATAGGAAAAGTGAAAGAATTGAGCAGGAAAAGAAGAATGAATATTGATCATAGATCATAGATTCATACCTAACCTTAAGTCTTCGAAGTCTTTAAAAGGAGGATGAAACCCCATTATTCATGCATATGTGTGAGAGTTTATGGGAGAATGCTAACGAAGTGTAGAGGGGTATAAAGACTTAGAGAACAAAGTGCAGCATTACAGAATTCAGTTGGTTAGAACAGATTATCAAGATTTTGAGGAGAGACATATCAAAGCAGGAAGGATCATATCAGATTATATAGAACAAGGATCTAGAATCAATAATAAAATATTGTAAGTCATCAGGTCAAGACTTTCTAATACTCTCTAGCCATTGTATTAGGAATGAAAATACTATGATAATAGGTTTGTCTAACAACCAAGTTGTAAGCCTTTCAACAAGGTGCTAAATCCTTTAATAGGGTAACATTCCAAGTGAGTGTTTGTAAATCCTTTAACCAGGTCACTTTTAACAGGGTGTAAAGTCTTTAACAAGACAGGCCTTTTACAAGGCAAACCATTGGAAGTGGTCAAACTTTGTAACCTTAAATAGTTACATATTGTTGCAGTGATAATTTGTGGGTGTCATCCCACCCTAGTCTTACCTTCTCATTTTGGAGGGTTACTAGGTGACCAAAATCTTGTGTTATCTATTTTCATGCATGTCTTTATCTTTCATGTTAAGTAGATATGTTAGATGCATGTGAATGATCTCAGCTAAAAGTTTTTAAAAGGTTAAAGTTAGTTACTTCTGATTCAATCCCACCCCCTCTCAGAAGTAAACCTTTCCACTTGTAAATTCCAACACATGCTACTCTTTCTCACTCTTCTAAAGTGATGCCCTATGAAAGGCCAACCCTATTAAAGGTTACAATACACACTATTAAATGTGACCCGGTTAAAGGATTTCAATCACCCTATTATGAGTAAACCTTTTTAGAGGACTTTAGACCATTCACTTGGAATGTTACATGTTTAAAGGATTTAAAAATCACTATTAGGTCAACCTTAATCTAAAGGATTTACCCTAGACTGATACAATTATTAGAGAGTAACAATGAGACTTGATTTGATAACAACTTACAACTCCATTTACAGATTACAGATCTCTATTTTAGTCCTCCATTATGCTTGACTTTCACACACTTCAACTCTGATAGCTTGTTCACCCTTCAAACATCCATACCCTAGAGCCTTCTTGCTTAACTTGCTAATGCAGACTCTTCACTTAGGTCACTAAATGAAGAAATACCCTAGACTCATTTTCTTCCTTAGGTTCTCACACATGACAACCTTTGCTTCTGACCAACCATCCCTATATATGGCTAATTAAGATATTTTTCTGTTCATTCTCCATCGTCCAATTTAGAGTTAGGACAAATTTGGTAGGATTCAATGAATCTACCCCTTATTTCATGTCATCCATTTCTAGAAACTTCTCCTTCAATCCTCTTTAAATTTCTCTCAAAATGTTTTACCATGGATTTTTTGCCCCCAGCTCATCAATCTTATCTTCCACATGGTTCACATAATCCAAGAAAACAAACTTTTCAACTCAGATCTATCAAATTCACAATCTTTCAAATAATGTTGACACTCGGCATTAACTAGCTTATGATGCTGGACACATACTACATTGCTCAACATCCTCTGTAAAATCACTTGACACAAACTAAAGTTTACTAGTGCTTGACATCAACTATTTTACTCGAAAGACACTAAAATAGACTTTTACTCGGCTCCAAGTGATTTTATGCTCAGCTTGAACTAACTTTACTTGGCACCTACTATCCTCTTGGTCAAGCTTGACAAACAAACTTTGTTTTACTTGTTATTCTAAACTTTCTTAGTGCAACCGATCTTTGCAACTTGAAGTAGATTATCAATACACTATGATATCATTGTCTTAGTTGATTCTTGTACTCCTTTTCATATCATAACTTGACCTTTTATTTAGGTTTTGTTGTTACATCATTTGATCAAATCTTCTTCATCAATCAAATAAGTGATAGTACTTAAATCATAAAAGCAGTTGTCTTAGCAACAAATAGTAGGTTTGACATTAGTGAAAAAAGAATGATTGAAACACATTTGTCATACTTGTATCAATCTATTTTCAACAATCTCCCTCTTTGGAATTGATGGCAAACCAAACTGATCAATCAAATTGACTTGGTTTAAATAGTAAGATCAATAAAATACCAAAAGAAAATAATTCCTTATATTGAAATCTCTCCCTCTATCAGCAACTTTCAATAGATAATTAACTCATCCTTATGACTCCCTCTGAATTACTTCTTATGTCTCCTTCTAGATTATCCTTATGACTCCCTCTGAATTACTTCTTATATCTCCTTCTACATTATCTTCCTCTTACTAGGTAGATGTAATCATTTGATACACTTTCTTTCTCAGTAGCCAAAATTTCTCCCTCATACTATGTGTTAGGATTTCTCCCTCTTTGTTCAGTTCCTTTATGTGTTGTTAATAATGTCTATCTTCAATATCTCTTCCGATCAATTACTATCTCCCTCTTTGACAATAATGCCAAAGACTTGTCATCTTAATATGTATATATGAACTTCTTTAGTTTTTCCCTTTGTCACCTTGGTCGTGACTAATTTGTAGTTTCAACTCTTTGATTACTTTAAACAACTCCTAAAGTAAGATCTATTGCATCAATTTGTAACATATGCCAATCAATTTCTTTGATGCAAAGCACTCCTCTTATTTTTTAGATAGCCTTTGATAGGGATATCACCCCTAGTTTACCTCTTAGATACTCATGAACATCCTTGGGTAATACCTTTGTGAAGATATTAACAATTTTCTCTTGTGTTAACATATTCCATCTTCACCTCTTTGTCTTGAACTAATTCTCTCAAGTAATGATACTTGATTGTAATGTGCTTAGTCTTTGTGTGCATCACAGAATTCTTTGATATGTTTATAGCACTTGTATTATCACAATAAAGTATCACTAGTTTGGTAATCTCTTCCTTCATACCTTTGAGTAGCTATTTGATCCATACAATGTTTGTAAAATTTATAACAACAACAACATATTCAACTTTAGCAGTAGATTGTGAAATGTAGTTTTGTTTCTTGCTAATCCATGTAACCAACCTCTTGCTTAAGAAAAATGTTCCTCCACTGGTGCTCTTTCTATCATCAATATTTTTAGCCCAATTAGCATCAATATAGGCTCTTAATTCAAATTTCCCATTTTTCTTGTAGTATAGACCATATTCCTCTGTTCATTTCAGATATCTCATTATTCTCTTTACAACCATCAAATGATTCTCCTTGGGATTAACAAAGAATCTTGCAACTATCCCTATAGATAATGCAATATCAGGTATGTTGTATACTACATATTGCAATTTATCAATCATAGACCTGTATAATGTTTGATTCACCTCAGCTGAATCATCATTCTTGGACAATTTATGTCATGTTACCATAGGTGTACTTACTGGCTTGGAATCCTCCAATCCAAAAGTTTTTAGTACCTCTTTAACATACTTTGATTGAGTGATGTATATACCATATTTCATCTAGAGTACTTGCAAACCCACAAAGAACTTGATCTCTCCAAACATTGACATCTCAAATTATTGCTTCATTTCATTTGCAAAAGCCTTACATAAATAATGTTGACTTTCAAATATGATATCATCAATAAAAATTCTAGATAACAAAATACCTTTGCCTTTCTCTTTCTTCAAGTACAAATTGATGTTATCGTCAGTCCTTTCAAATCCAATCTTCACAAGATAATAATGAAATCTCTTGTACCATGATCTTGGTGTTTGCTTCAAACCATATAAAGCCTTGTGTAATCTATATACCATGTTTTTATTGTTAACATCAACAAATCCTTCTGACTATTCTAAATAAACATCTTCCTCTAACATACCATTCAGAAATGCAGATTTAACATCCATTTGATAAACTTTGAAACCTTTGTATGTAGAATAAGCAAGCAAAGTTCTTACTCCTTCCAATCTAGCAATAGGGTCAAATGTTTCTCCATAGTCAATTCCTTCTTCTTGTGCATATCCTTTACAAACCAATCTTGCCTTGTTCCCTATGACTTCACCATTTTCATCTAACTTGTTTCTGTATACCCACTTGGTGCCAATCACATTTTTGTCTTTTGGTCTAAGAACTAGTCCATGTTTTGTTTTTCTCAATTTTTTCAATCTCTTCTTCCATGGCTTTACTCTAGTCTACATTTTCTAAGGCATCTTTCACTAGTTTGGGCTCTTTCATGCTCAGCAAGCATGTATCATTTCTCAACTTGTTCCTTTTCATTGGTCTAGCATCTTTATCTCCAATGATTTGTGCAACAGAATGATGTCTCTTGACATATTTAGACAATCTTGATTCAGGTCTGGTTTTTTCATTTGGTCTTTCAACTTCTGAGTCACTATGTACATCTCTATCAAGTATTTTAGCATTTCTTTCATGTACACTAATCTCAGAATCAGAATGTGCCTCAACTCCATTATGTAACTCTACACTCGAATGTAGCTTGGTTCTTGAATGCAACTTGGCATTCATGGTATATGACTCGACAGTGACTGAAACTTTCTATTGGTTTTTAACTTGATTTGTAGCATCTTCTTCAGTAGGCATGCCTTTATAAAAGTATATAAATGATTTTTATTCTTCTAGTTCCTTCATGGCTTCAGCCTCATATACTTCTCCATATTAATCAAATTTCACATTTGCAATTTCCACAACTTTGTTAGTGTTAGTATTTAAACACTTATAAGTTTTACTTATTGCGGAATAGCATAGGAATATACCTTTTTCACTTTTTGCATCTAGTTTTCCATTCCTAAAATCTTTGAGAATATAGCATTTGCTTCCAAATACTTTAAAGTATTTTACATTGGGTGAGTATCCATACCATAGTTCAAAAGGTGTTTAATGAGTACCTTTCTTGACTTGTACATGGTTCAACATATATACAGCTATACTTACAACTTCTCTCTAGTATTTTAAAGCAACATTTTTCTCCATCATGAGTGTCCTAGCATAGTCCATTACATACCTATTCCTCCTTTCAACAATTCCATTTTGTGGAGGGGTTCTAGGAGCAGATGTCTATCTTTTGATTCCTTTGTCATTACAAAACATCTCAAACTCATTTGATGTAAATTCTCCTCCTCTGTTAGATCTCAAACATTTTAGACTTTTACCTATTTCCTTTTCAACTCTTGCTAAGTACCACTTAAACATTTGGAAAACATCAGATTTCTGTTTCAGAAATATAATTATCATCATTTTAGTATAATCATCAACAAGCAACATAATGTACTTATCTCCTTTGTAGCTTTGCACTTCAATTGTCCACACAAGTCAGTATGAACAATCTCTAGTATTATTTTAGAGGTATAATTTTTACTCTTAAAACTTGACTTTGTCATTTTGCCTAACTGACATTGTTTGTACATTATATTATCAAGATTCTTCAACTTAGGCAAACCTCTAGCTTTTCTCATGTTACTGATACTAACTAAGTTATCAAAATTAACATGACATAACCTCTTGTGCCATAGCCACACATCATCAAATTTTACAACTAAACAAGTAGCATTCTTTATATCAAGGTAGAATAGATTACTTCTAGTTTGATCACCCTTTCCAACTAGTTTTCCATTAGTATCATATATCTTAGCAATATTGTTTTCAAACTCACCCTTACATCCTGAATTATTTAGTTGTGACACACTCAAAAGAATATAGTTAAGTCCTTCCACATAGTAAGTATTGTCACATATAATCTTTTTTGTGAGTTTGATAGAACCTTTTCCTTTAATCAAACATGGTGCATCATTACCAAATCTTACACTATTTCCATCATAACAATTCAAGGTAATGAACTTACTTTTATCTTCAGTCATGTAATATGAACACCCACTATCAATGATCTATATGTCATTCTTGTTCACACAAGACATAAGTGCAATTGCCTCATCTTCTTTGGACATCTAGCAACAATATGACCAACCTCATTGGAATCGAAACAAATGATAGGTAGTTTACCTTTAAACTTGCCTTTATCTCTATGAAATCTCCTTTCTAATAGTGCTTCAAGTTGATCTACATCCTCCTCATCTGTATAACTATCAATGGACACATATTTTATCTTTATCTTTATCTTCTTCTTCTCATCAAGTTCCTTTAATGATATCTTAGCTTTGAAAGTAGATTCAATATTTTTAGTTTTGTAATTATCAAAATTAGATAGCTCAAAAGTAGTGAGACTACCTACCAAACCTTCAAGACTTAGAACATTCCCTAGTACAAATCTTAGTTCTTGTATAGCATAAACTCTAATAGCATATATAAGTAGTAGTGTTCTCAAAACTTTGCTTAGTACTATATCATCATCTATTGTACCAGTACCTACTCTTATTGCATTAACATCTTTTATCCTTGAGCAATATTAAGCAATATTTTCACCTTCTTGCATTCTCATATCATCAAACTGATCTCTAAGACTTTTAGCTTTGGCTCTTAGAACATTCTTGTCTCCTTAATGGATGGTGTGTAAAGCATCCCACATTTTCTTTGTACTGTCAACACTTTTGATATCATCAAACTTAGCATAGTTAGGGAAGAGGCAATCTCCAAGATTGCCTGGTTGTGTTCTTTATTCTTTTTCAAATCCTCAATAGTTAGGGCTCCAATAGGATTAGCATGCTCAATAGTAATTGTAGATTGTGCATAATCTCTAAGTCCTCCAAGATGTAGCTTCATCAAACTTTGTTATGCAGGAAAGTTATCTCGATTAAGCTTAGGTACTTCTCTTTTTGACATCTTGATCTTTGTGCTTCTAGTACCTTCAAACTAATCCTCTTAAGAAGATGGCTCTGATACCAATTATTGGAATTCTTTAGAATAATTGAGAGGGGGGTGGATCAATTATCCAAGGTCAGATGTACAAATACAACTTTTCATATCTTAGTAAACCCATAAAACAGTTATCATCATGCATGTATCCATAAGATTATGCAATCACTTAAAACTTGTAGGTTACTATCAAATCAATTTGCAAAAATGTAAAAATGAAACATAACAAATTCAATAACACACTTGACACAATAATTTATGTGAAAACCCAATTTGGGAAAAACCACTAGTAGCATGCTACTCTTTCTCACTCTTCTAAAGTGATGCCCTATGAAAGGCCAACCCTGTTAAAGGTTACAATGCACACTATTAAATGTGACTCGATTAAAATATTTCAATCACCTTGTTAGGAGTGAGCCTTGTTAGATGACTTTAGACCATTCACTTGGAATGTCACCCGGTTAAAGGATTTACAAATGATTGTTAGGTCAACCTTAATCCAAAGGATTTACCCTAGACTAATACAATTATTAGAGAGTAACAGTAAGGCTTGATCTGATAACAACTTACAACTCCATTTGTAGATTATAGATCTTTGTTTCAATCCTCCATTCTGTTTGGCTTTCACACACTTCAACTCTAATAGCTTGTTCACCCTTCAAGCATCCATACCATTAAGCCTTCTTGCTTAAATTGTCAATATAGACTCTTCACTTAGGTCATTGAATGAAGAAATACCCTAGACTCATTTTCTTCCTTAGGTTTCCACACATGACAACCTTTTCTTTTGACCAATCATCCCTATATAGAGAGAACTAATATATTTTTTCATTCATTCTCCATGAACCAATTCAAGGTTAGGATAGATTAAGTAGGATTCAATGAATCTAGCCCTTATTTCATCTCATCCCTTTTCTAGAAACTTCTCATGTAATCCTCTTTGAATTCACCTCAAAATAGTTTACAATGGATTCTATGCCACCAGCTCATCAATCTTATCTTCCACATGGTTCACATAATCTAAGAAAACAAAGTTGTCGGCTTAGATCTATCAAATTCACAATCTTTCAAATAATACTAACACATGGCATTAACTAGCTTTTGATGCTCGACACATACTACGTTGCTCAACATCCTTTGTAAAATCACTTGGCATGAACTAAAGTTTACTAGTGCTTAGCATCAACTAAAATTTGCTCGACATCAACTATTTTACTTGGCATACACTAAAATAGACTTTTACTCGGCTTGAACTAACTTTACTTGGCACCTATTGTCCACTCAGTCAAGCTTGGTAGACAAACTTTGTTTAACTCATTCTTTTGAACTTGCTTAGTGAAACCAATCAATGCACTATGATATCACTATCTTAACGGATTCTTGTACTCCTTTTCATATCATAACTCAGCCTTTCCTATAGGTGTTATTGTTACATCATTTGATCAAATCCTCTTCATCAATCAAATAAGTGATAATACTTAAATCATATAAGTAGTTGTCTTACCAACAAATAATAGGTTTGACATCAATGACAAAACAATGATTGAAACACATTTTTCATACTTGTATCAATCTATTTTCAACAATACCTAACCCTAAGCCATTTCATACAAGCCTTTTTCCGCTTGCAAAATTAGGGCTAGAATAAGTTGTCCGATAGAAAAATAACAGTCAATGCCTTTCACAATAGTAAATTCATTTTTGGCTTTTGGGGGATTTCCCTCGAAAACTCCCGTAGGGGTGTTACCCCTCGAGCCACCTTGTATTTCAATAGGGAGTGCACTTGGGGTGCTTCCCCAGGACTCCGCAAGGGGCCCTACTCCTTAACCCACATAATAATAATCTTGGGGGAAACCGCGATGAATTTTAGGGGCAAATTAAACTATGAGTTTGATTAGGCTCCACAAGACAACAAAAGATGCAACCAAGCCTAAGCAAGCTCAAGAAGACCAAACACAAAAGTTGAGCATGATAAAAAAAAAATTTGAAGAAAGGAGAGAGGAACATTCTAGTCCTCAAATAGAGGAAGATGTTCAACAAATAGAGAAGCAGGAAAAGATAAACATGATTCAAGAGGAGTTAACTTTGTAATCACCTAAAAATGGTCATCTAGACTATTAGCCCCCTTTTCAACATTTTGGCTAAATTAATTTAATCACTTACCTAAGCCAAATTGCTAATAATCAATTTATTTGATTATAACCTATAGTTTGACTATGCTATCCTACGTTCATTATTTGATTAAAAGAACATGTCCCCTTTTAATTAAATAAAGCACCCCATTCTTCTAACCCACTTAAAGTGCACACATAAAGTCCTTTTTCTATTTTACAATTAAAAGAAAAGGCTTGTGAGACTTTTGTCTTATATGACAAGTCAACTTATATTCTATTGGTTGACTTGTGTGTGCACAAGGATCACACCTATTTTCGAATTCCACCGTTGATCATCCACCATCTTCATCTTGATCTCTACCGTCCATACAACTTTAAAAGGGAGAGAGCTTTCCCCCTAGAAGGATCAATCCATCATTTGACTATTGTTATGCTGTAGGTTTTCTAATAGGTTTCTTTGGAGCTTTGTGGAGAACTTCTCTTTCTTGTCTACATTCTCTCATCCATGGCATTCTAGCTTAGCTTAGCTTTCATTTTTACATGTAGCTTAATCTCACATAGCTTAATAATGGTATTGTAACACTCTCATACATGTTTTAGCATAGCTCCACTTTGCATCTCATTCTAGCTTAATTTTCATTTGCATTGCATTCTTGCATCTTGTCTTTGGAACCTCCCATTGCATGGTTTACTAGCAAGGAGAGTATCTTTAAGGCTCATCTAAGAGCCCTTGAACTTGGAATACACTCTCTTGCACTCTGTGGATAGGGATCTCTAAGCCGGCATCCAAGCATTCTGAACTCATGGAATCGTTTGGATAGAAGGGTTTAGAGTGGGACACAATTCGAGTGTACATTTTTGGCGCCCACCGTGGGGCATAAATCAAGTTTTTAGCTCTATTTGATTTCATTTTTTATCTCTAGTTTTTTTATAGCAGCATATTGGATCTAATCAAGTGCTTTTGTAGAATTAACACTTTGGTTTTAAGGCCAACCCATAAGTAGATTGGTTTGAAAGCCAAAAATCTACTTGGTTTAAAGATTTGATCATATCTTTTAAACCGCTTGGAGTTTGGTTCTGAATTTTTTTTTGTAGGTTGGGTATGTGTTCAAAATGTTTCAGTCCAATTTTCAGAGCATTTTGACATGATTTTCGGGAGTTATGATTTTTTTTTGTTTTTCATAAAAAGTCATTTTTTATCGCAAAATTGTGCATTTTTCAAAAAAAATTATATTTTCATAAAGGCACTTGAATTCTAAGAGGAGTAATCTCTTTGTGTTTTGACTTTTTAGGTTGTATTAGGGATCAAAAACCCGATTTGATAAATCTAGCCTGTTTTGACAAAATTGGTCTCTAGGGCACAAATGAAATTTTTTTTTTGAATTTCTTGCATTTTTGGAAATCTCTCTAATTTTTAGTAGGGGTCTCTTCTTTTTATTTCTATTTTTGAATCCGAAATCATAGCAATCAAATCCAATCTTGTTGACTAGGTCAAAATCAAAGAGTAAAAATGACAGCATTTGTGATTAACTTGCACTTTCTTTGCATGCACTTGGTTGGAAGATAAATTAGATTTTTGAGGGAACTAACCACTTTTTATTGTATATTTTTATGTTATTTCACACTAAATTTTGGTGCTAACAAGTTGTGATTTCAGGTTGCCATCCTTGTGAAAAAATTAAAATATTACATAAAAAGAATGCATGTCAAAGCTTCAAATGTGCAAGGGCTACTAACATTGTTTGCAGGGCTTCCCAAAGCATAAAAACCCAAACTTTCTTGCTTTTTTGTTTTCATGTGTGGCATTGAATAATTGTTCTTTTTTCATAGGCACATAAAACTTGTGATTGGAGCCTTTTGGTAATAGGAGAGTATGCTCTTCACCCTTGTGGTGAATCGGAAATCTTGACTTGCCATTTGGTTTCAAAAGCAAGGAGTAACTGAATCTTCCTGGTGTGTTTGGGAGAAAACGATTGGAATAGGAGAGTATGCTCTTCACCCTTGTGGTGAATCAGAAATCTTGACTTCTGAAAGTTGATCCACTCCTTGTATAGTTTAGAATCTTTTAGAGGGCCTGCTCTTGGACAACCTGAGAGGAACGACCCAAGTGGGGACAAGTAGATTACCTGGCTCTTCCAACCCACTATAAATTCAAGGCTATCAAGGACACAAAACCTTGGTAGATGTATTGTTTGTCTTCACCTAGTGTGATCGCTTATGGGATTTCGACCATAGGGAGATCACTAGGCAAGAATGCTTAAGGTACTCTTGTGGTCACGAGATCGGTTACTCATCGCAAGGTGAGTTGTCCCGTAATTGGGAGCAAGAGGAACCCTATGAATGAAAGCCCTATCTAAACACCCTATGTTAGTAACTACCTTTTTTAGCCGCTCAACTTCTTGGTGCAAGGATCGATCCTAGTGGACTACTCGGATCACCCCAAGATTTTACACTCACCATCTGTGTTCCCTTGGTTATGCTTATGGCATTTCCATGACAAAGCTAATATCTCTTGTGGGAAACCACTTGGTGTGAGGTGAAGGAGCATCAAGTGTGGGCCAAGTTGTTGAGTAATGAACCATGTCCTTTAGGTAGATATTGCTTGATGTGTTCTTGAATGTGCTAGACCTGTGAAAATTGAATTGAACATACACATGACGATAGTTCTAGGGATTTCTTTTAAGATGTCACATATGCTTGTATCATGCAAGGTTGCTTTGTCCCTTGCTTGATTGTTTGAAGACTACTCCATGTGTCACTATCTTTCTTGGAAAGAAATTGCTTTTGAACATCAAACTTTCTATGCTATCAACTATTGTCAAACTTTATCAACCATGTCAAAACATCAAATGCAAATATTTTCTTGTGTTGCTTGCTAAGGGGAGTCTCATCATTTGATTTTTATTTTCTATGTCTCTAGTTCTTGAACATGCTTAAAGTGACTCCTTGGTCTTGGTGCTCTTGGTCTTTCTATCTTCATGGTCCATGCATACTTGCTAGTTATCCTTTTGGCAAAATGGTTACCTTGATTTCTTGACTACACTCTTGGGTTGGGAAAGTTGTTCACTTGTCACCCTGCTTGCTCTATTTATTTGGCTATTTGGGCATCTTGCCTAGCTATTGACTTGAGTCATTCATTTCGTAAGTTTCTTGGACATATTTTTTGACAAGTCACTTTAATCTCTCTCTACTATCTTGGCAAGTGAACACTCTACCTCCTATAGTTTCAACATCAAGTTATCTTCTAGGCTCTTTTATGCTTGGCTTTGCATCTAAAACTATGGGATCTAAACCTTGTGCTATCAAACTTCAACCAAATCTAGATGATCATGATATCCTCCATGTCACTAAAGAGTTTCAAGATCTATATGTGCAATACAAAGAACTAGAAGAGATAAATGATCTTTCTTACCTTCATCTCTCTAAGTGCATGATAGAAATGAAGTCTAAACTTGAGAAAAGGTTAGAGGAAAAGATTGCATCATTACATGAATCTTCCTTAAGGTCTTTACATGCATGTGAGTCACCTTCTTTGAGGTCATCCTCTTCTTCTAGGTCTACATGCTCTACTTCAAGATATCGAATGTCTTCATCTTCTAGATCTAAAGACCTCTTTAGAGAACAAGCAAGTGATACCTCCTTTGGGCCTATGCTAAAATTTCATGATGGACCTATCTTTGACCAAGATAATGATGAATACATGGATACATACCATTCACTTGAGAAACAAAAAAAGGACTCTAGACATACTTCTAATAGAACTTTTTCTTCCTTGGAAGATTCTTATGATGACACTTTGCAAAAACTTCTTGGCAATAAAATCATCATGTTACCTAAGTCTAGCTCATTTGGAAACCCATTCTTGGATATCTATTGTGTTTATCATCAACATAATGAGCATAGTACTTCAGATTGCATTGAGCTAAAACATAAAATCCAAGATCTTATTGATAATGGAATTATTGATACCTCTAATGATTCATGTGATGAGGATACTTTTCTTGAGAAAGATCATATTAATGAACCCATGTCTAGTGATGGTTTCCTTGATACCTCCACTTCTTCCAACACTCGTGCATCTCCCAACATTTCAAATCTTTCCAACATGCCTCCATCAAATAAAGAACCCAATACTTTCCACATTGACTATGTGTATCCTCAAGGGCTACCTCTAAAAGAAACTCAAGCTAACCTTCACTTGGCTGCAAAACTTTTCCATGCTACTAATCCTAAACATCCTCAACCTTCATGCACTACTATGCCTAATCCAAGCACTACTCCATTCACTCTTCATTTTCCCTTGTCCTTAGAAGTGGCTCCATGTCAAGAGGGCTCTCAAAATGAAAAAGCTATAAATGTTAAGAAAGATCAAGATCAAGCACCCTTTCATCTCCTTCAAAATGTCACTCCTCCATATCCTATGTCTTATCCACCTCCTAAGTATGATGAAGATACCACTTCCATTATCTCCCTTGAGCTTACTGAAAAATATGAGAAAAGTTCTCTTCATATGCTATCCAAAGCTACTTGTCAAGATCAAAGCATCCCCTCATGTTCTACTTCTCCACATCCACTTCAAAATTGTGCTCAAGCTTCAAGTGCTTCTATTAAAAATGTTGTTCCTATCAAAGGTACTTATGAGTCTATTGATGGCTTTGACCATGTTGCTCATTCTAAAGATGTTGATATCCCTTCCCACTATCCCTTTGCATCTTCTAAATCTATCCTTGGTCTTTATCCATCTAAGCTAAAGCATTCAAACCTTCCATCCATATTGGGGCCTTATGTTCCTCCATCTCCTACATTCATTCATAGCTCATTCCCTAGCTCTCCTATATTATCTCAAGATCAAAAAAGACACTCATCCTTGATGAATTTTCACCCATGTATACATCTAAACCAGTCATATCATCCTTATTCATCCACAAATCCCAAGTCCTTTGGAAGTGAGAATAAACATAAGAATCCATTGAAAAAGAAAGATCACTATGTCCCATCTAATCGACATGTGAATGCTAAGAAGGAGAATGCACAAAAGAGACCGCAAAGGTCCACTACTCAAAGAGCTAAACCAAAGAAAATATGGGTTCCTAAATCCATCATTATACAAAGGCACTCTCAAGCACCCAAAGAACGAGGAAAATCTAAAGCTATGTGGATTCCCAAGTCTCTTTTAAAAGACTTGAATATTGAAAATATTTCAAAGTTGACATTCAAGCTTCCAAAGGCTTCCATTCCATCTTCTTCCAAAAATCTTCCTAAAATTATTCCAAAGCCTTCCACTCCACTTTTTTCCAAATCTCTTCTACCACCTCATACATCTAAACCTCAAGCTACTTCATCCATGATTCCTCCATCATTCCAATACCCTTCAAGGTGTGTGTCAATGTTGATCTTGTACAATATTTCAACTATCCTCATGAAATCCTCTAAAGCTTACACTAACTTTCTATACATGAACTATTATCCTCCATATACTCTTCCTACTACCATTTCTCTTTCATCACCCTATCAACATCTTTGAGCATACCTTTCTATGGTCTTGTCTTATCATGACTTATCTTTCCTATAGGAGCACTATCTACATTCAAAAAGCTTGAGCTCTTTCTAAAAATTCAAAAAAAGAAAAAAAAAATAGAAGAAAAATAGAAAAAATGAAAATGTGCCTTGGTGAAAACCACTTCTTGTGGCACATTGGTAGCAAAAGTAAAGAGAAATAAATTTATCCTATGGTGAAAACTACTTCTTGTGGCACCTTAGATAAGTACCATGATGAAAACCTGGCAAACAGGCGTCATGCGTAATTCTTCCATCATCCATCTATCCCCTCTTCTCTCTTTGATCTTGACAATGTTGAGCTATCTTTGCATATTGGCTATCTTATCCACTAGATTTTCTATTGTGCTCTCCCATTCACTCATGGCCTCTATCTTGAGCTTTATTCTTGTTGCTCTATCTCATTGCTATACTATCTAGTTGACCCCTTGGTCTTGATCATAATAAATGAAACATGGTTCTCATAGGTCTCTTGACATGGCTACTCTTTTGGACTACACACTTCATGCTATCTCACTTGTTGGCTTCATTGCTTATCCTACATGCTATCTTTCTCATTACTTCCATTGCTTATCCAAAATATGCTTCATATGACTATTTCACCTCTTTCCCTAGCTTGGGTACTCTTGAGGAGTCAGTCCTTGAGGATCACTTTCACTTGCTTCATACTCTTTTTTCATCCATCTTTGCTTATCCACTGGCTTGTTGCTCCATCATATCCTATACCTTGCTAGACATTGGGAGAAAATGATATGATCTTGCTTGAGAACTAGTGATCTCTAAATTATTCTTAAAAATTCCAAAAGATATCATATGTGATGCTGAAAAAAATCCTAAAAATCAAAAAATGTCCTTAAAAAAAGATCTTCTTAGTGAAACGTAGCAATAGGCACTTTGATGTATCACCAAAAAAATTCAAAAAATCAAAAATACAAAAAAATTGAAAAAAGTCCTGAAAAAATCTGTCAAGTGGTGAAAATCTGGAAATAGGTGCTACTTGAGACCCTTGCACCTCTGTCTATCAGTCTCAATCACCTACTTTGCTACACATTTCCTGGCTTGGAATTGTTTCTTGTCCTCATCTCAGGGGCATAGCTACTTAGCCTATTGAGGTATTCTTGTGCATTAGGGTTTCTTTGACAACTCACAAAATAGTGTTTCTCAACACTTCCCCCACCTTAACATCAAGTGTTTTTCAACACTTTTCAGATAGTTTACCTACGGTCTCCGATGTCGCAATATTTCTCACTATCGAAATCAAGTCTTGAAGAAATGACCAAGTGACTTACACACACACTTTAACACTTAAACGACTGAGCTATGTTGACCTTTATCTACTTTGGGTGTTGTCTATGATGATTTCTTTACCATGTGTCTCATCCCTAATAGTCTTTCGAGGATGTCATTGACTAGAAGACTGGGGGCATGGGACATGTTTTCTTGATTTTTGCTTGTGGGTATACTTTGTTTGTCTATAGTGTTGTAAGCATTTATGCTTGTCCTATTCAACATTTTGACATACAAATGTATCATCCTTGACTATTTCGCAAGACCGCACTTGGGGTTTATCCTTGCGCTTATGCCTTGATACAGGTGTAATCTTGGTAAATTAAACTTATGGAATCTAATCGCATAGTTATCTTGACTTACATGTCTATGATGCTTAGATTGGATTTCCACATACCTATCTGATATCGATCATATTCATATCCTCATAGTTATACTAGTGATGGTTGTATGATCTCATGATGTCCCTAATAAATGCTCAATGATGAAATTAAAAGTCTAAATGTTATGCACTTCTTGCTGGTAAACCACTTTTCATATTAGCTTACATTTTAGGTTCATTTTCTAGCTTAGTCTTACATTATTGCATATGGGGAGAGCTCTCTCTTTCTTGTCTACATTCTCTCATCCATGGCATTCTAGCTTAGCTTAGCTTTCATTTTTACATGTAGCTTAATCTCACATAGTTTAATAATGGTATTGTAACACTCTCATACATGTTTTAGCATAGCTCCACTTTGCATCTCATTCTAGCTTAATTTTCATTTGCATTGCATTCTTCAGGAACTCCTTGGGACATTTGCATTGTTGCATCTTGTCTTTGGAACCTCCCATTGCATGGTTTACTAGCAAGAAGAGTATCTTTAAGGCTCATCTAAGAGCCCTTGAACTTGAAATACACTCTCTTGCACTCCGTGGATAGGGAGCTCTAAGCTGGCATCCAAGCATTCCGAACTCATGGAATCGTTTGGATAGAAGGGTTTAGAGTGGGACACAATTCGAGTGTACAAACTTCACCTAAGTTGACTAAAGCAGGAGGACCTACAACTAAAGCTAGACAAGATAAACAACCAACAATCACCCCACTAGTTATATAGGTTGGTGTACAAACCACAAAGGAGCGAGTCAAGTCACCAAAAGCATGACTCAACAACATATTGATGAAACAATCAAGGAAACCACCATTATTGTTGATTCCTCACTGGAAAAGGATGAAGATAAAAGGGATAAATCACCTCAACTGGTACATGTACCATGTGAAGAGCCCTCAGAATAAAAGTCCCCATAATTGGAGGATTGTACCACCACAAAAGGGAGGTGAGGAGATTGAAGAAAAAGAAGAGCTACAAGTTGAAGAACAAGATATTGCAACTAGACCTACATATTCAAGATTGAGAGTGTAAAAAATAAGCACACATGGACAAGAAAGTAGAAAGAGATCACCAAGCGTGTTAGGAATGACAAGTGGTGAGTTCTCTAAGATGAATAATAATCTAGTTAGGCATATGATGACATCTTTGTCATCATCTTCAAGCTCTGAATATGAAGGAGAATTTTATGAGAGGGATGACAAAATGATAGAAGAAAAGGAGAAATTAGATATCATCACTAAAAGAAAATAAAAATGATCAAAGACATGGATTGAGAGGAAATAAATGAGTATAAATAATAATTGAAAAGGAAAAGTGAACTCAAGGAGCAACATCAAGAAAGGACGTGGGTAATCACTAGAAAAAATAATTCCTGAGATAGCCTCAGATGTCACATATAACCCTAATATGGATCTCATCAACCAAATTTCCACATTGGTTGACAATATAAAGGATATTCAGGAAGTGTTGAAGCATTGGTAGAAAAGAGACTAGAATCCAAAAGAGTAAACATGTTGCAAAATCTACTAGAACAAGACAAGACCACTCTATAGGAGGCAAAGGAAAAACTAAAAGAAACCTTGCAAACCTTAGCATCGATCATGAAGAAGACATCAGATCTATGAGCACTCTCATCATATCTAGAACAAAAGTTACAAAAAGCTCAACAGGAGCTACAAACCCTAAAAGATACCTTCTATATAGCCATTGATCTTGTAGCTGACGATCTATCCAAAATGAAAGGGATATTACACCTCATTCATCAAACAAAAAATTACCAAGAGAAAAGAGCTATCAGATTTATGGAAGTACAATGCAAGTTCTCCCCAATGATATGCATCATTCAAACACATATTGCAAATTCAAATGTACTAGTCACCAAAGCACCAAGCAATACAACAAAAAAACTTGAAACACTCTTGGAAGATATAAAGAGGGAGAGTATTTCTCTCACAAACTTGAATGCCTCATGGGATACCCATCTTGTCACCATACAGGGTCAATACCAAGATGTATTTCACAACCTATAGCCACCCCATAGGACCCTTTGTCACTAATGAAAAAAAGGGAGAGAATATAAGAAAGGAGAATATCATGGTTGGGGGGGCGGGGGTGGTGGGGGGGGTGTTTTGGGGTGGGGAATAATATTAGTAGAGAGAAAAAAAAGAAAGGGAGAATATAAACATAGTGAGTGCAAAAGAAGGGGAGAATAGAAGAACATGAAAAGGAAGCAAAATAATGAAAGGCATAGAGTGAGACATGCACATTATTAGGGGGAGTTCCAACAATGGGATGCTAAGGTCATCTGCTAGTGACATAATCCTCATTGGTATAGGTGAAGGTATGGTAAAACACAAGAATGGTTTTTTCCATCAAAAAAACTTCACAATGAAGAAAAGGAGTATGTTGGTAAACTATGTTTTGCCATCAATGCCAAAGGGGGAGATTGTTGAACTTACAAGGTTCTTTGGAACAAAGGTTGAAAGAAGTATGGAACGTTGTCATTGGTGGCCTAAGTATTTGATTATAAAACTACTTGACAACTGGTTGAAGGAAGGAGAAGAAGAAATAAGTTGATTATTGATCAAGGAGTAAGTCGATGTACACTCTAGCACACCCAGAACAACAAAGTTAATTGAGCATAAAGAATAGTTGATCTGAGTCATCAACAGAGTGAGTCACCATGGATGTGACAAGAGAGATACAAGAAAATTAAATGTGACAAGAGATAAGAGTGAAGTGGTGGAAGTGGGAAAGGACAAAGGTCACCATTGGTTCACAGAAGGACTGGCAAGGTTACCAATCCAGGCCCTAGGAATAGGGATCACGGGTTTCTTTTCAACAACCCAAACATAGAATTCAAAATTTAAATGTGAAAATGGGAGGGATAATTTTAGTATAGGTAATTACATCCTAAAATAGTAGAATGGATATAAACAATCTAATCAAACAATAAGTTGTTGTTGTTAAAGTTGTTGCTACTGCACATAAGAGCAGAAGAAAATAGAGAACACAAAGAACAACAAGTAATCTAGAAGACGAAGCAATTGTAATGGAAGAAAGGATAGTGATAGATTGTTGCAAATGATCAAGGGGAGTGGTGAGAATAGGAAACTTGCCAATAGAACAAGGAGATCAGTGCATCTTCAAGGATACAAAGTGAAGATCTACACAATAATCTAGTGCCACGTCTTAGGTTTAAATACAATAGTATGCTTACTTATCATTGTATCTATCTATAAGCTCTTAATAGGGAAAGCTTAATTAGTAAGCTTATTATAAAATCCTCTAACAATGTGTCTCTCAGAAGGAGATTTGTAAATCCTCTAACTAGGTAGCTTTCATAGGCTATTATAACCCTAACAAGTTATAGGCATTCCTAACAAGATGTGTTTCTAGAAGAAAGCGTTGTAGTTCCTAACATGCATTATAATGGCTAGTGGGTATATTATCCCTAACGTGGTTTTCATCCTCTCATTGAAGGTTTTCATGTATAAAATATACATGTGAACTTGATGAATGCTTTTGTGTGCAAACTTATTTGCTTTTTCCTTACTATATTTATCTTATTTTTAGTTGTCAAGTAGCTTACATTAAGCATAGTTAAAGTAGTTCGACAAATGACCATTTCTCATGAAGGTCTTGATTGTTAGAGTGGGGTTGTTGCACCAAAAGACTGATCTGTCAATGCCCGATACAAAAACTCGGCTTATAGAACACAACAGGTAGTTAAGCCATTGCCATGAATCTTGAGGGGAGTGCTGAATAAATTTCCATCAACCTCCCCCTCAGTGTTACCTGAGGGTTTGAGGATTCAAACCTATGACCAAACTCTGATACCACATGTTAGAGTGGGATTATCGTTGCACCAAAAGATCGATCTGTCAATGCCCAATACAACCTCTCAACTTATAAAACACAGGAGGTGGTTGAGCCCTTGTCACAAATCCCAAGGGGAGCACTAAACAAATTTCCAACACTGATTCACCCCCTTCTTAGTATTGGTTGGGACAAACAAATGTAATATCCAATTTGCATACATGCAAAATATAAAAGGAAAATTACCCAAGCATCCTCCTTTGAAAATCATTTCCAAATACTACTTGTAAAAGATGTTTCAATGAGAAAGGAACACATCGATTCTCATCATTGAACAACATGAATCTAGGAAAAAAACCTACTTTATTGAAAAGACTAATCTAGGTGGAAGAATCACTCATTTCTAAAGTCAACCTAGTATTGCAGGTAACCCACACTTGCATAGGTCAATAAAAATATAGTGGTCACTACATAAGCTTTGCACAAGACATAAAAGAGGTTGTAAGTGTTCTTTCATGAAGAATACAAGAATTAGATGTTCTCATAGTTCGAAGATTGAATATACAAGGGCAACACTATGACTGCTATGTAAGAAAAATTCGTGTTAGGAATGTTTTGTTATACAAGATTAAGAAAAGCCCTTTATTATAGTGGTGTTAAAATAGATTTTGAATGTTTAGAAAAAATCTATAATGTATGAACAAGCATTTCAAGCATGCTTACTGTTGAATTGTCATTATGCATGATGCTAAACAACAGGAATTCTTTCAAACTCCTCTCTTGAAAAGTCAATCTTTTGAATCAACTCCAAGGTTTTGGGTGATCTCACGACCTACTGGAATCTGCTGGGTTGAAGATAAAAAATTTTGTTCACGAGGAGGCCTTTGCTGGTTTGAATGATTTCGGATGAGGTGTAGAATCTACTCACTGCTTCAAAATAAACACGCAAAAGAACTATGTTTTTGTATTTACTTTTTGTTTTATATGAATGCAATCTAACAATGCAACTAGTATGAATTCCTACTTTAACAAGGGGTTAATAAAGAAAATAACAAGAACTTTAAAGCAAATAATGTGAAAGTAAAATCCTAATAGACATAAGCTATGAAAATAACACATCTGGAAGTTAAGCTTTTAGAGAAATCAATGTATAACCAATGAAAACAAGAGCAGCACTTCCCTGATTCCATTGATGCAATTGTCGATGGGAAACTTAATAACAGTATGATGTTTCACTCTTCATCAAATCGCAAGGCCACAAGAAGTGTGCTCATGCAAGATAAAGAGTTATGCAAGCACAATTTGGTGATTTCTTCTCAAGCTAGATACATCAGTGGAATTTGTTAAACCGTAGCAAACACCATAATTAAAAGAGATCGCACAACTAGAAATAACACAATAAACTTTTGGCTAAATCACAATTCCATGAGCATACATTCATAAAACAATGACACATTTAGGCAAGAATTACTACACTCCAAATGCGAGCACCAAAAGCATAATATTATTGCAAAATAACAGTGGCCCCGATTACATATTACAATCCTATATTTATAAGAAATCATCTCAATTTGTGTTGAGAGTGAGAGATATCTTCATGCAATAATATGCTTTTAATTTAATAAAACAAACTAATTATGTACAAACTAACAATCTAACTGGTGCTTAGTAGGACTCCATCCATTTTTACATTTATTAATTGGATGCATGAGCCTTTACATGTCATAAAACAAAGAAATTGAGAGAAAATAAGAAGAAGAAAGCCTTCAGTCAAAGTAGAAGTGTCACAAATAGAATTTTAACCTTTATTGGGTGTTTGTCAGAGTTAAACTGCTATTAGAATGTGTTTCTAATGTATGGAAAGCTCTAATTTTGGAACTAACAGTTAACTGTCAGGTGCACCTCTGGAAAAGAGCACCTTATAGCTATATAAAACTTCTTTTTGTTCTTCGCTGCTATTTAGCTACTCACACAAATTTTGGCTCAGGGTAGAGGCCCAATCCAATGGTATTGTTGCCTTCTTGATTGTTTCAATGAAATGCACCATAAAAATGTTTAAATGCCCTGCTGTAGGTAAACCCATAACTCTGCTCAATAGGATAATGGAATATCCAATGTCTTCAACCATATATCCCTTGGTCATATCAACCTTGCCTATTTTCTTCCCCAAAGGAATCTTCTCAATAAGGTACGAGGTTTGAATAATCTCTGATGCCTCCTCAATGTGTTCCCGATACCACCTTTTTGCTTGTTCATAAGTGAGCCTAATAAACTAGTCTACCCATGGGAGGTGGAATACTTTCTCGATATTCTTGGGGTGCAAATCTAAGACAATTTCTCTAGTTACACTCTTTACCACTCTTTCTTCTAGTACCAAGTGTTCTGCAAGTGTCATTACAAGCTCTGAAGATTGCACTAATACTGAGTGTGAAGTGGCATTGATGAGTCATAATCAGATAAGTGTTGAGACCATAATAGACCTCTCAATGGGTTTGTTGCAAATTTCAAGGAATTCCCCTAGATCTGTGTGTCCCAATTTTTTGTCTTTTATCTTTGAGTAATCATCCTGGAACCTTGACTTTGATGGAATGCCTTAGAATTTGAAGACAATGGGTTTTAGTGCCATTTTCTCACCTGATGAAGATGCCATTATATCTACAGCAAAGAGCACCCATTAGTTTAAGATTGAAAAGAATATGGCAAATTCAAACCCTAGCGAACAAAATTTGCAAATTGAAACTGCTTTGAAAACATAAAAACTCATTTTAACCTCACAAAATAAAAGTATAGCACATTAGTGCAGTAGGAAGGTGCGCCTGATGCACAACACTTCTCAATTTTTAAAATTTCCACTCAAAACTTTAGGTGTGCTAGTGTGTACCTAATACTTGTGCTTTGATATATATATTTTTGTTTCATTTTAGGTTTTTATGACTTTTTGTTTATTTTGGTATTCAAGGTGCGCACTAACGCACCAAGTCAGGTGTGATAGTATGCACCGGCTTGGTTTTCCTTTGTCATTTTGCTTTTGGAGTTTAAAATGCATTCAAGGTCCATGGTGCACACTAGCACACTAGGTTGGGTGTGCTAGTGTGCACCATACACTTTAGGTAAATTTTGTTCATTTGTCATGTTTTTAAGTCTCGGGGTGAGGAGTAGGAGTTGCACCTAGCAGGTGCGATAGCTGTGATCAATGGCGTTCGACGGAGGGAATAAGGATGCAAGATGTGTAGGTGGGGAGTTTGATCTTGCTAAGGTGCATGGATGTGATGGAGGAGACAAGGTAAGGAGTAAAGGGGAGAGGGTTTTTATAGCCCCTAGAGTGAGCTTGGTGAGGTATTCGTAGCTCGTAGGCCCGCAGCTACAGCTAAAAAGATTCTACCTTATTCTAGCACATCAACGCACTTGGTGCGCCTATTTTTTTGTAAAAAATGCCTTTGGCCTAAAAATGTTTGATTTTTGAATAAAGAACTTCTTAGGCGAGACTCAAATGCAAACTAGGAGGAGTAGGAAAGGCTTCAAAATGGCTCAGATCCCAAACTAGGAGTCGAAAAAGCCAAAATTCAAAATAAAGGGGTCTCCATTTCCACAAAGAAATGGGGCGTGCAATGTGAAACCACAACAAATAGCCCCAATAAAAAGAAGAAATGACAACAACATTTCTTCATCAGCAAACATTCCTTTGACATGTGTCAAACACCAACTAAATCTCAAATATTGCAAGCATATTTCAAATCACTTCACAGTTAAAACTTTCAGGATCCAAAGCCTCCAAGCTCAGTGTGTGCTCTATATATTTGATTCCCTCAACATCTCAGGATATGCTCTATCAAAGTCTTCTGACAACTCAAAAATAATCTTCCACCCCTCCTAGCTCATTCATTAGGAATCCTCATGAAGGTTGCTTGTCGATCCTTTGTCTGACCAGATGAGAGAATCAGTTCAAGGGCTCTTAGTGGGCTGTCACTTTAAATTTTTTGGCTAATCTTTGTATAATTGCTCCATGTAGTTCATAATGTCACTATTTGATTCTTGGATGAAGCAATGTTTTGATACTAGATAGCTCATTTTAAATGTGTATCCATTTATCATATTACCCTTTTAGATCTCTTAGAATCCTTAAGTCTTAACACTGTTCTTTCTTTTTTATTTATTTTTTATTTTTTACTTTTTAATTTTTTCTACTCTATCCTGACTATGCTTAGACTGTGTAGTCAAGACATCGGTGTCATTTTTTGGATTTGATCTTTTGTGAGCATCCCTTGCGTTCCTCTTTTAAAACTTTTTAGAAACTCTCATGCCAAACAATGATCTTAACAATCCTTCCAGAAGACCCCTCTATTTGAACCAATTGGGGTTTGGACCATCCCTTGCTACTTTTGACTTTAGTTTGAAAAAATCTGAGAATATTGATCTTTAAATTTGTTAGGTGTTGAGAACTTGTTGGTCTAGAATCCTGAACTCATGACTAAAAATCCCCCTATTACTGCAAGTAACATCCGTTCCTCAATTGGTATAAGACACACAATCATCCAAATGTTTTGACAAAGAAATACATCTTCCTAAAATTAGAACCAAAAGAGTAGTTAGAAACATATGTCAAGGTAAAATCTTGAGTGCACCTTACCCCCCCGGACTGACACAACTTTGAAAGCAAACATGTGACTGAAAGCAAACCCACCTATAGAAAATAAACACACTTGCAGAAGTAAAATCTAATAATAATTTTTTTTATTTTTAAATTTTTTTGGGGGTCTTCTAGGGTTCAAAATAATGTTTCAGAAATTTCCCATTGACTAGCAATGAAACTAATTCCCCCTGTAAGGAACTAAGCCTAAAAGTATTTTCTCCTAGAATTTTTGTGATCTGATAAAGGCCAATCCAAAAGCATTGAAACTTGGTATGGTTTGCTAGCTTTTCTCTTGCCTTATCCCAAGGCAAAACAAGGTCAAAAATCTTGAAGGATTTTGTGGTTGCCCTCTTGGTGAACCATCTTTTCACGATAGCTTGATGTTTAGCCATGTGCTCCAATGCAGCTATTTGTTTCTCATTCACCTCTAAAAGATTCATCAATCTAATCTGTACTTTGTCAACATCTTTAGCATACCCACTCATGAATTTCAAAACAAGAATCCTAAGGTTGAGCGGGAATACTGGCTCTTGTCCGTAGAGAAGCAAATATGGAGAAGTCCCCAAAGCATTCTTGACCCTTACTCGATCTATCCATATAGCATATTTGAGTTGTGTATGTCAATCTTTAGGATTCTCCTTCAATAACTGTCTTATTACTGTAATCAAGTTTTTGTTTGTAGATTCAGCTACCCCATTTCCTTATAGGTAATAATTTAAAGAGAACTTGATAATAACCTAATTTTCAAATGCCCATTTCGTCAAAAATACTGATGCAAAAGTTGATTTGTTATCACACACTAAAACAAATGGCATCCCAAATCTAGTAATAATGTATTCCTCCAAGAAGTCCATTACCACTTTAGTGGTGCAATTTCTAAAAGTTTTTGCTTCTGTCCATTTGGTACAATAATCCATGACCATTAGAATCTAAGTGTGTCCAGTAGATGATGGTGGATTTACTAGACCAATAAAATCCAACCCCCACTTTGCGAAGGGGCGCACCTCATACACTAGTTGTAACAGTATTGTCAAGTGTCTTTCTCAGTTAGCACTAGTCTAGAAAACATGACAAGAATGCACATGTTCAAAAGTATCCTTGAATATTGTGGGCCAAAAATAACCTAATCTTAAAATCATATGAGTAGTCACCTCTATTGAACCATGTCTTGTACCATACTTATCGTGAAATTTTTCTAGGACTTCCTTCGCTTCCTCATGTCCTAAGCACCTCTGATAGATCCCTTCATAATTTCTCTTGTACAACTTTATGTCTTGAAACATATAGGACTCACACTTCATTTTAAGTCCCCTACACTATGAACTATTCATCCAACTAGGGCACTGGTTCTGTAGAAGATGGTAAACAATATCCTAGTACCAGACATCTGTCACGACACCTTGACCAATACCCACTTGAGATACTATCATTCCCTTCTGGTCATTGTTATTTATTTCACTATCAAACTTAAATTTCTTTCTGTCTCCAATTTGGTTATCAACTATCACCCTTGATAATCCTTGACCCCTAACTAACCTCATGGGTTGAATCTCTAGATTAAATTCTTGCAATATCACCATCCATTTACCGCATCTTTCACCAAGGTCATTTTGCATTAATAATGTCTTTACTAATAGATTAGGTACAATAACATACACCTTGCTCCTTAGTATATATAATGGTGAAACTTCTTTACTACTTTAATCAAGGCAAAAGATTTTTTATTGAGATTGGAATAGTTCAACTCAACATTTCTTAGAGGGTAGCTCATAAAAGCAATAGGTCTTTCATCTTCCTTCTCCTTCTTCTAGGTTAGGATCCCAACACACGAATGTTCTGAAGTGAAGGAATATATCTTAAAGGTAAGATTTTAGTCAAGACTTACCAATACTAGAGCCGTGGAAATGGCTACTTTGATATCCTCAAATGATTTCTTTACTTCAGGAACCCATTCTGTTTTAGCCCCCTTTTTGAGTAAATCATTAAGGGCACACACTATCTCTGCAAATCCACTTATGAATTTTTGCACAACATTTATCTTTCCAAAGAAAGACTTGAGTTCCTTCCAACTGTTGGGGGTGATAACATCAAAATGGCTTCAACTCTATCAGGATCAATGGAGATGCCAGCTTCAAAAATGACATGACCTAGGAGCTTTCCCTTAGTGACCCAAATGAACATTTCTTGGGATTGAGAGATATGCCATATTTACAACACCTATTGAATATATGTCTTAGATCGGCAATGTGAGTAGTTCAATCCTTTGAAAAGATAGTCAAGTCATCCATATAGATAACTATACATTTATTAATCAATCCCTTAAAAGCTTCATCCATGGCTTGTTGGAATGTAGCCCCTACATTAATCAATCCAAATGGCATTCTGCTATAGGTGAAGGTTCCCCATTTGGTTGTAAAAGTCATCTTTAGCCTATCTTATTCTTCTACCATTACCTGATTATATCCTAAATATCCATCCAACAAAGACATCATTTTTGAACCATTCACAATTTGTAAGACCTCATCAAGCGAGGGCAATGGATAGTTGTCCTTTTGAGATGCCAAGTTCAAATTACAAAAATCTACACAAAGTTGAATCTCCCCAGTCTTCTTTCGTATAGGAATGAAATTAGCCACCCATGTAGAGTGACACACAGGGAAAATAATCTTATCATCCAATAACTTCTTGACTTCCTTCATTATCAAAGGTTCAAGGATAGGATTGACGGGTCTTGTCATTTGTCAAAAAGTTTTGGCATCAAGTTTGAGTGGAATATCATGTGTAATAATTTGACGATCATATTGATGAGACTAAAATTTACCTTTATTTTGTGGTGTTTAAGAGACTTTGTTGATACTCTATTTGTCTTTGTTAAAACACTTATGGACCTATGTTTACCGAACCTTCGATGAACCTATGGTGTAGAAACTATGTCATCTTTTTCTCATATTATATCTAGTATGTAGTATTTCATATAGTTATCAAAATGTGTGTTCTTATGTTTGAATTTAATTTGATAAATGTTTATTTGCAAACATGATTTTTGTCATAACTAACCTGTTAATGAAGATTGAAAGATGACTGGAGGGATTCAAAAGTTAGGCGTCAACAACATTCAAGTAGAAGCGAGCGCTAAGGAGCAACCACAGTGGAGGAAGTTGTAATGGTTCCAAAAAATACAGTAGAAAGTAAGGAGGAGCTATGAAGATTCATTTCCTTCTCTGCATTTACTCTGTGGTGAGCGAATGTTAAGACTTTATTATTCCCACCTTAAGTCGTTATTTCTTCTTCCTGCCTTTAGTTGTTCTTCCTATTTTCTCTCTTGTAGATTTAAAGCTAGGACATTTACTTTTTTGTTATGGAATAAAGTGTTGATCTCCTATATATGTCAGAATCGACCCCAGTGTGTTAAAAAAAAATTTAGTGAGTAAGAAGAAAAGTTCTGAGAGTAGACAGTTAACTTTTACAGTTTTGTGTTATGTAATGAGTATCTAAATGGAATGAAATAGTTTTCTTTGGCTTCTATCCTATGCTAATAGTTTAGAGAAGCCAACCAAGGGGGCCCACTTGGGAGGTGGATTAGATTAGGATAGAATATATTTATTTTCAAGCATTAGTAGTATCTTAAGTAGAAGTAGTAAGTTCCTTCCTATAGCATCGCACTCTGTGAATGTTCCTTAGCATATGTGAGAACAATTTTAGTGGATGAGCCAAGTTGGAATATTTGTTATCTTTTCCATTGTATTTCCAGTATTCATAGAGTTAAGTGTTTTACCTTCCTACAGTAGTAGTGTAAGGTCATAGAATTAAGTGTTTTACCTTCCTACAGTAGTAGTGTAAGTTCTTTTCCTTGCATTTTTACTTTCCTGCAGCATAAGCTTAGTGACTCATTAAGAGACCTAGTGCACATACTGTGCCGACCATTTCAAGTATACATCCCTGGGTTGATAAGATTAAATGCACCTCATGGTGGGGAAAATAGTCCTTATTTTGATTATATTATTCCTAAGCAAGGCCTAGTGCATGACTATGACACAACTATTGTGAGGCGATTCATTTTTGGCACCTTTGCTGGGGATGGTTTCAAGATGGAGCATTTTTGAGTCATAGTTTTTAGTTTGAGTTCTTTTTACCAGTGTGAAAAGCTTAATTGCATGCATCGACAAGGAAGACAACGAGATGAAAATGGCAGATTTCTTTCACAAGGATCTGTTAATTTGAATGAAGAAGTTGAAGAAGAAGAAGTTGAGTTACCTTTTGAAGATGCAAGTCCTATTTTTCCCACAGCATCATCATCAAGAGCTGAACCCATAGATATATCTGGTCTCCAACCTTTCACTAAAGTATTGGCTAGTTTCCTTGATAACACTACCCTAAATCCACCAATTGTTAATCATCCAGTGCCCAATGTTCCTTTTCAGCAAAAACCTCAAAATCCATTACTACCAGTCATGGCACAATCTACTTTTTCCATTTCCACTTCCAAGTCTTGTAACCAATGCCAATCTCAAGAACATACCTCCCACTGCTCTTCCAAAGTTCTATGGCCTTGCAACCGAAGACCCTGATACTTTCTTGTTTGAGTTTGACATAATTTGTCGTAGTTTTGACTACAACATTGATGCCCATAAGCTTAAATTATTTTCAGCAACATTGAAAGAATCAGCTCTATGATGGTTCATGGGCTTAGGAGCCAATCCAGCCACAACTTGGGATGAAATGCAAGCTCTATTCCTGGAGAAGTATAAAGAATGTTGTAAAGCATTTGGTACAAGAGGGGATGATATCTTCAGGATATCATAGAAGGAGGAGGAGACATTGGAAGACTATGTTTCACATTTTCTATATACATTGCAAAAGAATCCTCAACACACATTGTATGAAGACTCACAAAAGCTAGTCTTTTTGAGAGGTGTGAATGATGACTGTTTGGAAGCATTGGACCTGATGGCTGGTGGTGATGTATATCAATCTTCTTGGGATGACCTCAAAATGATCTATTAGAACTATTCAAGGTCAACTATGAAGAAAGGTTGAGGATCGTGTTCTACAATCACTAAAGGGATCGGTCAAGGCATTTCAAAGCTTGAGATATCCAATCTATTGTCAAATTTCAAACAATACATTATTAATGATGTTGCCACATAGCTAGACATGATGACTACAAAGAAGAAGCAAACAAAATCTGATTTCCTGCAGTAGTTCCAACAGCCAGATTCAAATACGACTCAAGCAACTCTTCCTACAACCAAAGGTGTCAACATTTTGATTGTTGTTCTTCAACATTAGTTTTTAGTTTGCATGCTCATAATAATAACTTTATGTTGGCATAAAGTTCACTTTTTGTTCATTTTTTCTTTCCATCTCATATCTTTATCTTCCACCCATTCACCTCATCTCATTTCTTAATCTTCCATCCACCCACTTTCCACATCATCAAATTTTCCATGTTTTCAATAAAATCTACAAATGCTGATGGATGTTGTCAATAACATTATTTCCACCACCTTTTTGGTACATGCGAACATCAACTCGAGAGGTATAACATTTTCAAATTATCTTTCATTTATAAGTCCACAGATTTCGTCAATTATATTTAATACTGCATGAAATATATAATGGCGGTGTATGCTAGTCCCTCACTCGTACTGATCTAACAAGTGAGGACACTTGTCTAAAATTAGCAGGGGGCAGGGGAATGTCATACTATCCAATGGCATGTTTGATTATCCGTGATGGTTTTCTAAATCTTCGCATTACCCCTTATTAATGAAAATTTGTTGCCATAAGTACGCAAAGTAAGACGTTGTACTCCTTATTTTTGAATGATTTTTTGTGTCAGGCTATGATGTGACCTATTTTTAAAAAATTTGTCATTTGAACCCTGTTTCCAGATGATTTCCACACAAACTTATGATTTACCTTCATTCAAAGCTTAATTATTGTACATAACAATTTGTTATGGCAATTAATTGCTTCCTAAAGTAAAGCAGTGTGATGAGTTTGAGGAATAACGCAGAGTTTGAAGCTTGAATTCAGAAAAGGGGAGAAAATAGAATAGCAAAGGAAGTGTTGAGAAATGGGTGGGAATTTGCAAAGGAGAGAGTTGGTAGAGCACACTGTGTTGCTCTCCGATGTAGAAGCTGCGAGAAGATTCAATGCTTGTGGATGGCTAGGTTATTGTTTAAGTTTAATGGCATATGATGAAGAGGCAGCTATAGAATTTACCAAGACATTTGATGAGGGTGAAGCTTCTATTTGGGGCTTGATAGTAGTTGCAATAGAGGAGCACATCATAGAAGTAATAGGGTTACCTACGATTGGAGAGCACTACCCAAGCACGCATGATGCTAGGTCAGCGATGGCCCAATTTACTAGACCACACGACCCTCAATTGGATGTCACGAAACAAGGATGTAAGAGGTTTTCATTGCCACCACCATACCCTAAATTAGTGATGCACATTATCAGGTATTTTACTTGTGAAGGAAGATTTTCTCACTTACATGCACATCATTTCAAGTTACTTAGTTGTGTAAGGCATAATATTGTTGTGAATATTCTGAATTTCTTGTATAATATGCTTTGCATTAGTATGGAGGAGACTCAAAAAGGGAAAGAGAATTTTGTTACTCACCATGCTTTAATTAAGTTGTTGATAAAGAGGTCTCTTAGGAATGTATCCCTTTTAACATGGGATGCGTTTTTGCAACTTAAAACCCTGCAACCCCAAGCTAGCCCTAGTGAACGACATAGTGAGGAAAACATAGCTCCCAGTACTGAGCCTGCAGAACAAAACATTCAAGGAGTTGAAACTAAAAAGAATCAAGGAAATGAACAAGAAACTGCCCCTATTCAAGAAAATGTGCCTCCACCTATACAAGAAATCCCTAAACCTACTACCAGCAAAGCTAAGAGGAAACAAAAAATTACCAGAAGAAACTTCTATTCAACAAGAACCAAGTCCTAAAATTGTAAAACAAAAGAGAACAAAGAAGGATCCTACAACAGTGACACCGAAGTAGAAAAGTAGGCAAAATGTTGTAACATAGGAAGAGACCCCTGCACGGAGAAGCCCTAGAATGAAAGGGCAGGTTTCTAAGGATCCTATGTTGTCTAAAACATCCACTAGGGAATCTCTTGTGCAAATTATTTTTGATCATTCTCCCCCTCATCTTGAGATAACAAATGTTCCTGATAATCTTCCTGTAGAGTGTGGGAAAGAAATTAAAGAAAGTATAGATGATACCCTAGCAGATTTACCAGACACTTCCAACTGTAGGGATGAAACAATTCCTAAGTATGTTGATTTGAATACTACCTTAGTTATACATAGATCAACATGGATCAATAGTTTGGTAGAGCATCTATGGTAGGAACAAAGAAGGAGGAAAAGGGATCATGAAGGAGAAGACAACAGTGTTTTCACCCTATAGAAGTTCCTTTTTCAACTTTATGGACAGTATTTGTTTCCTGAAGTATTGTGGAAAGAAGAAAATAAGAAGATGAATAAGATTATAGTATCACAAAATGAGGAAATTGCAGAGCTGAAAGAATAGCTAGAAAGCCAAAAATAACGCATGGACCATGCCCTTAAACTAGCTGACCAAGCCCTTGCTTGTAGGCCACCACCTAGAGTCTATGCTTTCTTCTTGAAAGAGAAATTTCATGTGTCTTAGTTAATGTTAACTCTCAAGAATGTGAATGCAAAGTTTAAGTTAGCATAGGAATTTTATGGGTTGTATCAAACTTTACCACCATGGCATCATAACTTATTGTGTGAATTATAAGTTCATAACTTTGTTATTCCTACAGAGATTGAGTGGAATCCTTTGCTTTACATAGGAGATGTACATTTAAAAGCTCTCATGTCATGGATGTCTAATGAAGTGAATTATGATAGGTAGTTGAATGACTATAGAGATGAGGAGAGAGCAGAACCTTTACCTTTGAGAGCAGAAAGTAGTAAGCCATAGGAGATGCTACGATATTGGTTTACATTGACCTATGGAAACAAGAATCCAATAGTAAGGGAGAAGATATTTGCTACTAGAACTAAGGTTTATGATGAATATGAAAATTTTCCCTACTTTGCATTTCAGAGAGCCATGACCAATGTAAGGAGCAGGTGGGCGAGACTACCTGAATCTCTTAAGAAATTAGAACCACATAGCCCTATTAACTTGGAAGCCATGCTACATGGAGTTCCAAAATATCTAGAACTGGGAAAGCAGCCAAGATCGAAGTTGTGGTGTCCTTTAACAATGCAACCTCCAATGTTCCTATGGCCCTTGTATGATATCAATGTTGATAGACTTGATAAGTTGCAGGAAGATCACCAGAGAGAAGTGTGGGAGAGAACCAGAGGGTTTTACTACACTTTTAAGAGCAACAAAAATGGAAGGATAGAAATTGGAGAGTTTAGGTCTCTAACAAGGAAGTGCAATGCTTGAGGACAAGCATTAGTTTGGTAAGGGGTAGATGATAAGACTAAAATTTGCCTTTATTTTGAGGTGTTTAAGATACTTTGTTGATACTCTATTTCTCTTTGTTAAACCACTTATGGACTTACGTTTACTGAACCTTTGATGAACCTTATGTTTGAATTTAATTTGATAAATGTTTATTTGCAAACATGATTTGTGTCATAACTAACCTATTGATGAAGACTAAAAGATGATTGGAGGGATTCAAAAGTTAGGCGTCAATAACATTCAAGGAGAAGCGAGCACTAAGGAGCAACCACAATGGAGGAAGCTGTAACGGTTCCAAAAAACATGACAGCAAGTAAGGAGGAGCTATGAAGATTCATTGCCTTCTCTGCATTTACTCTGTGGTGAGCGGATGTTAAAACTTTATTATTCTCACCTTAAGCTGTTATTTCTTCTTCCCGCCTTCAGTTGTTCTTCCTATTTTCTCTCCTGCAGATTTAAAGCTAGGACATTTACTTTTCTAGTATGGAATAAAGTGTTGATCTCATATATATGTAGGAATCGACCCCAGTGTGTTAAAAAAAAATTAGCGAGTAAGAAGAAAAGTTCTGAGAGCATACTATTAACTTTTACAATTGTGTTTTACAGTTCTATGTTATGTAATGAGTATCTAAATGGAATGAAATAGTTTTCTTTGGCTTCTATCCTGTGTTAATAGTTTAGAGAAGCCAACCAAGGGGGCCCTCTTGGGAGGTGGATTAGATTAGGATAGAATAGATTTATTTTCAAGCATTAATAGTATCTTAAGTAGAAATAGTAAGTTCCTTCCTGTAGCATCGCACTCTATGAATGTTCCTGCAGCATATGTGAGAACAATTTTAGTGGATGAGAAAAGTTAGAATATCTGTTATCTTTTCCATTGTATTTACAATATTCATAGAATTAAGTGTTTTACCTTTCTACAGAAATAGTGTAAGTTCTTTTCCTTGCATTTTTACTTTCCTACAACATAAGCTTAGTGACTCATTAAGAGACCTAGTGCACATACTGTGCCAACCATTTCAATTATATGTCCCTAGATTGATAAGATTAAATGCACCTCATGGTGGGGAAAATAGTCCTTAGTTTGAATATATTATTCCTAAGCAAGGCCTAGTGCATGACTATGATACACCTATTATGATGCGGTTCACATATGTCTTTAGTTCTTCATAGCTCCAGGCGATAACATCCTTATATTTCATAAGCAATTTGAGCATGTCTTCCCTTTCTTGTGGACTATATGTTTTCCCAATTCTTACCATCTTGAGATCATCTTCCATTCCTAAATTATATGAATCGCATTTCTCGGTCCCTTTCTCTTCAGTGGTTCTTTTATTAAATGTTGATTCATCATGATCAACAATGTGCTCCAACTCGATCATCCCCTTAGGAATAGTATTAGTTTTCAGGTTCAGAATTCCATCTTCGTCTTGAGTTCCACTATCCTCAGGTGCATTATTTGGAGTGTCATCTATTTCTTGCCCCTTAAGGTGGCCACTGCACATAATAAGTTCAAGTGTTGATCATCTTGAAAGAGTTGAAAGTTTGTGATATTGTCGAGAATAGACAAAGCAGCAACCAATTTGACTAAAAAATATTTTAATTTTGTTCTTTGGATTGGTTGTAATGCACTTGTTGAATTAGTGAGGGCATCTGCTACAATGTTTTTCCTTCTTGGAATAGACTTTATGTTCAAAGCTTTAAAATCATCTTATAGATCCCATACCCTTTTCCTATAAGCAAGCAACCTCTTATCATTACAGGAATATAATGATTTCACTTGTCAAATAACCAACTGAGAATCTCCTTCTACTACAAGAACTGTAACTCCTTTCTTGAGTGCAAAAAGAAGTCCTCAAATCAATGCTTCATATTCTGCAACATTGTTAGTGCATCTAAACTACAATCAATATACTACGTAGAAAGACTTACTTTTTGGACTAATCAACTCAATACCTACATCGGCTCCTAATTTGCATTTGGAACCATCGAAGAAAAGTGTTCAAATTGGGCTTTCATTGGGTTTTCTAACCTTATGCTTATTTGTCATCAATTTTTCCTTTACCTGAGCTTGGAAGGATTGTCTCTTGGGTACCCATTGTAGTCTTTCATGGGGTGGGCTCATTGATTTCCCATTGTCGTTCCTCGAAATTGGGAGCATACGTTTTTCTTATTTGTCTTGAATTTCACCTATCAATTCTTTGATTTCATCAACTTTGGGTTTAGGATGGATGACTATCGAAGTCCATCCCTAGCCTTTTATGTATCATCTTCTTCTTTGTGCTTTAATCATTCCAAATAAAGGAGAAGACAAACCTCCACCATCTGAAGAGGTATCGCTATATGATGCATTTAGATCTTCGATTTCTTCTTCAATCTCTTCGACAGTATCAGATATGTTTGTAAGACTTCAATTTTTTGTGGGTTCACTTTGTGGATCATTAACTTTCTTTACTCCCATCATTTGTGTTAACATCTTAGCAACTGCTTCTTGACACGATGAACATTTGAACTCTGAATGGCTAACTTTATGTAATTGACAAAATCCTGGGAGGAGGAGGATATTAGGGTCAGCTTCTTCTCATAAACATTATAAATTAGCCATCATATGGTCTATGAACTGTGTTATGACCTCATCTTTCGGGGTTGAAATTATGGAGTCCATATCTTGATCATCTGATATTTTGGTCGAAGTCATATAAAAAACCATTACCTTGTAGGAGCCTAAATCTGTTTGTAAGAAGGCTACCTCATTAGGAGCATTATATTTTGTAATCATCTTTTTTAAGTTTGGCTCTACATCTATTTTGATATGATTGCTCAAACCTTTCCACGGTAACCAAAACTGGGTAAAATCCATGGAAAACCATCCCCTTAGGCACTTCATCCATTCTCTACTTAGGAGTAATCTATATGTTTCTAGGATATCAACCACATGTATATCAATAATATCTTGAATCTATGTGTCGACTATTAACTATATATGAACATCCTTTAATACACCAATGACTCACTTTTGTTTTGTCCAACTGTATCACTATTCAGTTGGTAGGTTGAGGGCTAACTCCTAACTTTTGCGCTATGGACAATGGCATGACATTACATGAAGTTCTTGAATCAATAAGGCAATTGGGAAGATTCTTCCCATATATTCTGATGCTTAGCGAAAACAAGGGCACCTCAACCATGTCTTTAAACATAGGGGGCAATGCCTCCGCAACATTAACTTGTTCCAATACCATCTTTTGAGGGGTAGTATTCATATTGTAGGAGGTCTTTGTATGATCCAGAGTTTTCATAAGTGCTTCTTGTTGTTGTGGACAATTTTGCAACATGTCAAACATGGATATGTTGGCCTTTGTTCATTTTAGGTCTTCCACAACACTATACTTTTTAGTAGACCAAGCAGGGTTTTTCAATATTGTTTTTGATTAAGTAAAACAGGTATTACTAGGGTCTTGAAACCCAAAAGTTTTTACAACATATCTGAAATAGAAATATTAAGAAAAGTCTAGCTACCATGCATCTGCTTATCAAAATCCAAACCCAAACAACAGGCCTGCCACCAAGATACAAAAAACTAGCTACACTAGAAAAAGAAAAACCAGCTAAACTAGTAAAAGACGAGATAAAAAGGAAGCACTAACTATTAGTTCTCCCTATCCAGAACCTACAGGGTCTCCGCAGCTTCATTGGTCTTCCGGTTGTCTGCATCCTCCTGGTCCTGGTTCTGAGCATCCATTGGATCCTTGGTTTCTTCCAAATCATCCTCAGCCTGCCCAATGTCTAAGTTGGCCTTCTCCATCTTTTCCCCACCAAATCTAGCACTCATCAGTGATTCACCCAGACTGTTAATATTCTCATTTAGGGTGTTCAATGTGGCAATCACCTGACTAGCCATGTTCTGATGGGAGAACTCCATCCTTTGGACTCTTTGTTCAACCTTGGTGATTTTGTCCTCCTGGTCAACATTGTGTCCCTAGACGTTGCAATGCCATTGGCTTCCATCCTAGCTTCTCTTCTCTTCGTTGTGCCCTTGGTCGCTACTGATACTTTGGCTTCCTTCTTGGCTAGTTTTTCAATATTGTTGGTACATTTCCTTGGTTTTGATTTTGTTGTCCTCCATATGGTAGTTTAACTAGTGCCATATTGTTACTCACTCTTGGATCGGGTAGAGTTGGTTGTAGTGCTGGGGGAATTCCATCTGTTAGAGGTTCCTTTCTACTTCTCAAGTTGTACATATTCTAATTGTCATTACGAAAAGTAAACATCTCTTCATGTTGAAGATCAAGTTCTTGGCTAAATGGGAATGAGAATTCTTCATTGACTGGCTACTCTATCTGTGTACTTTGTGCAGAATCATAAGATTCTAATAACATAGCATTAAATTGCACAGGGGGAACATTTTTGTTTACCTGTGAGTTTTGAGTCATTTATTGATTTCCCTCATAATATGAAACATCATTGTTAGATGCATTTTGACCATCATCATATTGATTGATATATGTGTACTAAACATTATTGTTGTTATTGACTACAAGAATGCTTCCATTGTTCGGACATGTATTCCACTGTCAGTTTTGTCTTTGGAAGCCATTATTACGATCAAAAGGATTGAAGTTGTTCCCTCCATTATTGTTTCCTATATTGTTGTTCCCACTGAAGTTCCTGTTATAATTTTAGCCATAATTGTTGTTGTAGGGACCAATGTTGTTCCTTTGAAAACTATTATTCTATCCCTATGACAACCTTAGATGAGTTAGGTCGTTGTTCATTTGTGACATAGTCTTTTTCATCTAACCAAATTCAAAAATAAAGCTATTGTCTACTTCAGTGGGTACTGCTGCCTTTTGATCAAAGAAGGTAGCTTTCAGAGGTTCATACCCTGGATATGTTAGAGTGGAGTTTTGTGAAGTAGGTGCCCGTTGTAATGGAACTAGATTCATAGGTATGAGTTGACTAGGCATCATAGGTACTCTGATAGGGCATGTTGGCATTGTCATGACAACTTGGGCTGGAAGCATCAATCCTTCTCCATTAGGATTGGTCTGCTTAGTAAAAGTTATTGCTTCTGCGAAAACTTTTTCCAATGTATCAATATTTTTTGTAGGAAGTCTTCTCAGAAAGATAACAATAAGAGGGTCCATATCATTTAGGTAAATCTGAATAGCTACTTCAACTAGTATAATATATGGTGTTTCCAATTTGTGATATGCCATGTGAAAGCAATGATTAAAGTATGAAACTGTCTCAATTGGATCCCTTTTGATTGATGTGAATTGTTGATTTATCACTGCTGGGTTGATAAAGGTTTTGAATTGTTCGAAAAATAATTTTTTGAAAGTATCCCAATCTCCAATACATTCAGGTGGCAAATTGATGTACCAATTGTAGGCAACTTCCCCCAAAGAGTAAGGGAATAAATGAAGGACCACATCCTTGTTGGCAATCTATTTTTGGTTGCAAATTTCTTTGAATACTTTGATGTGGTCTTTGGCAGTTCGTGTTTCTCCATAAATGAACCTTGGGCAAAACTTCTTGGGATTCTTAGTTAGGTCATGGAGTGCACCTCTCAAGTTGATTGGTGAGTCTATAGAATTTGCGAAAAATTCCATTGGAAGATTTGGTGGACCCAAGGGTGGTTTTTGTGAAGGTGGAGTTGAAGAAGACGATGAAATATTGAAGGGAAGTGGTTGAATTCGAGGTATTCCTTTATCACTGCAAGGCTTGCGAAATTGGTTAAGCTTGAGAAACTCATGTGCACTCAGGGAAGATCTCAAAGCTCTTTGAAATGTGGATTTTGGATCAAGATCCTCCAGTTTGCATCAATTATGGAAAAAGCACACCTCTGTAGACGCACACTTTCTCACAAATAAGGTGCAGCTCAGAATTTAGCGCACCAACACACCTGAATTTTTTTTTGAAAAACTTAGAAATTTTTTGAGCTTGTAAAAAGTGTAGAATTTCAAAAATTTGGTAGACTTTCCTTCTATTTCAAAAATCAAAATGGCGGCCCTTCTTCTAACACCACTTCTATTGAGTTGTCATTATGCATGATGCTAAATGGCAAGAATTCTTTCGAACTCGTCTCTTGAAAAGTCAATCTTGTGAATCAACTCCAAGGTTCTAGGTGATCTTGCAACCTAATGGAATCCACTTGGTTGAAGATAAATGTATTTTTTCATGAGGAGGCCTTTGCTGGTTCGAATGATTTTGGATGAGGTGTAGAATCTACTCACTGCTTCAAAATAAACACACAAAAGAACTATGTTTTTGCATTTTTTTTTGTTTTATATGAATGCAATCTAACAATGCAGCTAGTATGAATTCCTACTTTAACAAGGGGTTAGTAAAGAAAATAATGAGAACTTTAAAGCAAATAACATGAAAGTAAAATTTTGATGGACATAAACTACAGAAACAACACGTCTACGAGTAAAGCTTTCAAAGAAATTAGTGATAACCAATGAAAATAGGAGCAACACTTTCTTGATTCATTGATGCAATCGTCGATGGGAAACTTAATAACCATATGATGTTTCACTCTTCATCAAATCACAAGGCCACATGAAGTGCGCTCATGCAAGACAAAGAGTTATGCAAGCACAATTTGGTGATTTATTCTCAAGCTAGATACGTTAGCAGAATTTGTTAAACCGTAGCAAACACTAGAATTAAAAGAGATTACACAACTAGAAATAACGCAACAAACTTTTGGCTCAATCACAATTCCATGAATGTACATTCACAAAACAATGACACATTTAGGCAAGAATTACTACAGTCCAAATGCGAGCACCAAAAGCATAATATTATTGCCAAATAACAGTGGCCCCGATTACATATTACAATCTTGTATTTATAAGAAATCATCTCCTCAATTTGTGTTGAGAGTTAGAGATATCTTCATGCAATAATATGCTTTTAATTTAATTAAAAAAACTAATTATGTACAAAAAAACAATCTAACTGGTGCTCAATAGGACTCCATCCATTTTTACATTTATTAATTGGATGAATGAGCCTTTACATATCATAAAATAAAGAAATTGAGAGAAAATAAGAAGAATAAAGCCTTCAATTGAAGTAGAAGTGTATAGAAGTGTCAAAAATAGAAGTTCAACCTTTACTAGGCATCTTTCAGAGTTAAACTATTGTTAGAATGTGTTTCCAATGCATGGAAAGCTCTAATTTTGGAACTAACAGTTAACTATTGGCACACTTTTGGAAAAGCACACTCGATGTGCACCTGTGCACCTTTGACTTCCTCAAAATTATTCTAACACTTAGTAACCAAAAAGTGCACCAGTGTACTAGTGCACCTCAAAGGTCCAAAATTGCAAAATTTTACTAAGTGTTAAAATTGAAATTCTAGCTTCTAGGTTTTGTTTCCCTTCATACCAGAGCTATGTCTGGATGCTTGCCTTTGAATTTCTCAATAATCTCAGTGATTTTTGTCGCATCCAATAAATCTAAGGCATCATACTTATCTTTGACCTTCTATCTATAGTTTTTTACTTCAATACGGGTCTCAACAAAATCCCTGAGTTTGGTATCCAACTCTAGCAAGGCTTCTTCTGTCATGAATGCCTGCCGAATATCTTCATCACTGGAAACTTCATCAAAAATCTTCCTAAATCTCTACACTACTACCTCAACCAATATTAACTTCTCCCATGCATCGTCTTCAAAAATTTTGAGACATGCATCACTATAATGTTTCTCTGCTTGCAAAATCTGCTCTCGGGCTTGGTCCTTGAGCCGATGGATCTCTGCATGTAATGTTTCCATCACTTTATTACTATATGTTATCTTTTCAATCCAATCATCAATTAAATCTAACTCCTCTACTATATATACATCTACAAGAATTCTATACCTTTGCCCCTTTATGGCCTGTAGTACTTGTAAATCTTTTCCCCGTGCATGTACTTCATCCATGATATTGAAATCCTACTTCAAAATTGCTACCATTTTATCTACATTTTCTTGCATAGCATGTTGTAGCTTTAGATTTCCTTGGATGATAAGCACACCCTTTTCCTCAAAAATTTCCCACCATTGCTGACAAGCATTCAAAAATGGACCCAACTATACTCCTCCCCTATCTCTTCTCTCCAGTGCAGTGTTCAAAGTCTCCTCTGGGTGTTTGGGATCCAAGGGGCCAACAACTTCAACTAAATATCCTTTTATGATTTCATTTTGCCTACGAAGTGTCATTAGTTTTGCCCCTTCTTTCTCCAAACTCCTAAACACCTCCTTCATCCCCATTGTGACCATCAACTTGGTTGTATCCAATGTGGGCTTTCCAAGCATAACCTCTCTAATTTGATAATCTTGTGGAGTCAAATCTTCTACATCAACATCAGGAGGAGGAATAGCCACTTATGCAAATAAATCTTGATTTTGGTCATTGTTGATGAATGTTAATGCTCTGGCCTCTTTTGATGGGGACTCGGGCTTCCTTAGAACCTCAATCAACTCAATCATGTCCACTTCATTGGCATTGAATTATTGCTTTTTACTTCTTATCATTTCTTTTCGTAACCACCTTGGGACTCATTCCACTGAAGGCCTGCCTCTTGAGGATGAAGGAGTTTTCTCTACCACCCCTTTTCCCTTATTGCTCCTTTTCAGGTTTCTCTCCCTTTGTGATGGCTCTCCCTTTATAGCCTCTATTTCAGTGGAGCCCACAATTCTTACCTCAGTGTCCTAGGGAGCTTGCTGAGGATATTGAACCATTTGCCCTTCGCCAAACACTTCATTGGTTGATATTTGTCGTGATTCTTCCTCCTGTTCCTTTTGAATTTGTTCTTCTTCAGTACTTGGAGGTAGGGGAGTAGCACAGCCTTTATCAATAACTAAAACTTGCAATGGGGATGAAGGAGTTATCTTGAGGCCCTGCGACTCTGGTGGCATTTGAGTCCAGTCTTCTTGTTGGGGCTCATTTATCGAGGTATCCATGATTTTTTCTTCCACTAATTCCATCCCTATGGGTATAAAATCAAAATTTAACATCTTAAATATGTCTATACCCTCCACATCCTGCTCATCAATCCATTATTGCATTTCATCCTCCAATGTAGTTGTTTGCAAAGGTTCTTTTGGGATTGATGGTGGTGTAATAGTAGAACTTCTCCTTCTTTCTTACTTCATGGCTCTTGCTAGCCAGGTTCTCCTATTCAAAGGTATATTATACTCATCATCCTCTTCTTCTTCTTCCAGGAATGGGTTTCAGGACAAATGGGAAAGGCACTACCCTCCTGATCACCATTTTCCTTTTCTTGACAAGGGTTTTGATCTTTCTTCCATTCTTAGGCACAAAAGGGGATGCTTGTTCTATCTATCAAGGTCGAGAGACCTCTTGAACCTCAACTTCTGTCTCCATTTGGCTAGCTACAGTAGCTGGTGGAAGTTGGGGATCAATCTGAACTTGTGGCACATCAATATCCTCTAGTCGTTATACATTTACTTCTTCTTGTTGTTGAGGTGCCAAGATTTTTCCCTCTTCTGGCTCAGGTCTCTAAGGGGAATTTATTTTCCTCTTCCCTCGGCCTCCACTCTTCTAAGCTCTATAATAACCTACCAGCCTATGAAGTTGATGCACGGTTTCAGGCCTTACTAGAGATTGAGCTGCAAAGGTAGGAATGGTAACTTTCTTCCTTGTACCTTTAGCCGAGCAGGCTTGTGCATGGAAGATTACTATTTTAGGTATTGGATCAAGATCAAATGGCTTCTTAATCTAATCCTACATCATTTTAATGACTAGCCTAGCTCGATGATTGATATCTAAGTTTTCTTCCCTGTCAACCTCGACACTCATTATAGGTTTGTCGCCAATTCTATCCCTGTTAAAAAGGGATCCAACAACTTGTTAGAATCTTGTTGCCATATCTTCAAGGGAATTATCATTTTCAAGGCCTTCTCCACCAACTACAAATTCATCCTACAATAGTCCCTTATTTGGATGTCGTAGTCATTTGTAGTGTTCATCTAATGGTCTTCAATGGCCACCTCATGTGTGAACGCTTTACCTGCTAGATATTGCACTCTCCCAACATTATCAAAACATGGTCATGGAGCATTGTATTCTTCCAAGGGATATTGATCCCATTCACACTCAAAAGAAGGAATATCTTTCTTTTGTTTCACTTGAAAAGGTCCTATGGTCAGAGGCCATGTCCAATAATGTTTGTGTTATTTTCTGACCTTGTTGTATGTAGACTCAATTTGTCGAGCAATCTCTGAGAGGATGAGTCTATCACAAGGGTACCTTGGAAGCTTCTTTGGGTTAACAATGGTACCAACTACCCTTAGATATGTATATATTTTGAACTGGATGTAATATGCTCCGAGTACCATTATCTATGCCACTACATTCTCTAATAACTTCTTTGCATAATCTCCCTCTATGAATTGGATGATGGAAAATATGAATGCATCATTCACAATTTTGTATTCTTTACTTTGCTCCAAGAGCTTCGGGTATATAATGTAAGGCCATGCATTTGGATCCTGCATGCTACCCTTCCTGTATAATCCTAGATAGTCTATTGCCCGTGTAGCTTTAACAAGTACACCAAATATGAAGTCATATAAAACTTCCTTTTGTTCTTTGTTGCTATCAACTGCTCACACAAATTTTGGCTCAGAATAGAGGCCTACTCTAGTGGCATTGTCGCCTTCTTGATTTTTTCAATGAAATGCACCATAAAAATGTTTAAATGCCCTACTGCAGGTAAACCCATAACTTTGCTTAGTAAGATAATGGAATATCTGATGTCTTCAACCATATATCCCCTAGTCATATCAACCTTGCCTACTTTCTTCCCCAAAGGAGTCTTCTCAATAAGGTACGAGGTTTGAATAATCTATGATGCCTCCTTAATGTGTTCCCAGTACCACCTTTATGCCTATTCATAAGTGAGCCTAATAAACTGGTCTGCCCGTGGGAGGTGGAATACTTTCTCAATATTCTTGGGGCACAGATCCAAGATAATTTCTCCAGTTATACTCTTCACCACTCTTTCTTCCAGGACCAAGTGTTCTGTAAGTGTCATTATGAGCTCCGAAGATTGCACCAATATCGGGTGTGAAGCAGCATTGACCAATCTTGATCGAATAAGTGCTGAGACCATAGCAAACCTCTCATTGGGTTTGTTGCAAATTTTAAGGAATTCCCCTAGATCTGTGTGTCCCAATTCTATGTCTTTTATCTCCGAGTAATCATCCTAGAACCTCGACTTTGATGGAATGCCTTAGAATTTGAAGACAACGGGTTTTAGTGCCATTTTCTCGCCTGATGAAGATGCCATTATATCTGCACCAAAGAACACCCATTAGTTTGGGATTGAAAAGAATATGAAAAATTCAAACCTCAGAGAACAAAATGTGCCAAGCGAAACTACTTCAAAAACATAAAAACTCATTTTAACCTCACAAAATAAAAGTATAGCGCAGCAAGAAGGTGCATCTAATGTGCAACACTTCTTAATTTTTAAAATTTCCACTCAAAACTTTAGGTGCGCACTAACTTACCAAGTTAGGTGTGCTAGTCTGCACCTAATACTTGTGGTTTGATATATATATATATATATATATAGTTTTTAGGTTTTTATGTCTTTTTGTTTATTTTGGTATTCAAGGTGTGCACTAGCGCACCAAGTTAGGTGCGCTAGTGTGCACCAGCTTGGTTTTCCTTTGTTATTTTGCTTTTAGAGTTTAAAATGTATTCATGGTCCATGGTGCGCACTAGCACACTAGGTTGGGAGCACTAGTGCACACCATATGCTTTAGGTAAATTTTGTTCATTCATCATGTTTTTAAGTCTTGAGGTTGAGGAGTAGGAGTTGCACCTAGCAAGTGTGATGACTGCAATCAACAACGTTAGGTGGAGGGAATAAGGATGCGAGATGTGTAGGTGTGGAGTTTGATCTTGTTGAGGCCCATGGATGCGACGAAGTAAGAGACAAGGTAAGGAGTGAAGGGGAGGGGGGGTTTTATAGCCCCTAGAGTGAGCTTGGTGAGGGATTCGTAGCCCGCAGCTCCACAACTGTGGCTAAAAAGATTCTGCCTTATTGTGGTGCATCAACACACCTAAATAGGTGCATTGGTGTGCCTATTTTTTTTATAAAAAAGGCCTTTGGCCTAAAAATTTATGATTTCTGAATAAAGAACTTCTTAGGCGGGACTCAAATGTAGACTAGGAGGACTGGGAAAGGCTTCAAAATGGCTCAGATCCTAGACTAAAAAGCCAAAATTCAAAATAGGGGGGTCCTCATTTCCACAAGGAAATGGGGCGTGTGTTGTGAAACCACAACACTTACTAGCATTGAAATAAATGAAGTAACCATGCAAAATAGAGAGCAAGAAATTGATGAAGACCAAAACAAAAATAGCATGACTTTCACAACATCATTCATGTCTAGAATACCAAAAAAAATTACAAGCTTGAAATCATTAAGGAAACATTAGAACTAGAGGATGATGCAAACAATATTGTTGGTCCAACCTAAAATAGACTCTTCTCCAATAAATTAATACAATTTATAGGGATTTCTTGATATATCATTTCCCACTCACTTTCAACATGGATCAACACAACACATGTAACCAAGGCTTAGGGAAGTACAAATCCATGATTTTGTGTTACAATTGATGAGGTTTCATGACCAAAGAGTTGGAAGCCACCCTCTATTTCAATTTTGTTTACAACCTCATGCTTCACCATCATACCCAATGCCTTGCAACTGTATTTATTTGAAGAAATGCATGAGAAAACATGACAACTACCATTGAAAAAAATTATGGACACCTCAAGCATCTCCTAGACACAACTTGCAAAGGAGCTTATGTACTTTGGATCTTCTATTAGAAGTATGAGACCATTGGAACAGGCATTAAGAAGAGTCAAAACACATGATCAATCAATTAGGAATGCCCACTTTATTCTTCACTTTAAGTGGAGTAGATACAGGGTGGCCAGATCTACATTGAATATTGTCAAATGATATTCTTGTTAAAATGCAATCAAGCAAGAAATATTGGGAAAATTTAATCATTAATCCCCACACTACAACATTATACTTGCATCAATGGTTCACAATATTTTAGGAAGAAGTGATTGAAAAATCCTTGGAGCAAAAGATTATTGGTTCAAATATGAGTGGCAACATAGAGGTATTGCACATATACATGGATTTATTTGGCTCCCAAATGCACACAATATGGACAAATTTAATTGGAAAAATGATGGAAAGGTTGAAAGAGTAAGAATTTTTTTCGACATGTATGTAAGTGTTTTGAAGCCTCATGATGCGGGAGACAAAAACAACACAATGTTTAGATATGCATTAGATGATCCATGCTTTCTAGAAACAACTAAGATATTTGTTTCACATCATGGTAATGACTACAAAGAGATAGTAAATTGTGTCGAAAGGTACAAAAAGTGTAGACAAGAGACATGCTTGTGAAAGAAGGGGGAAAATAACATTGATACAAAGCTCTATAAAAAGAACATAATTACTCCACCTCGTCATGTGACAATGATGGTAATAAAAAAATATGAACCTATAAAAATGATGATAGGCTAAACATACATAATTAAGAAATGTTGCACATATGGATAGCCAACATAGATTGCCAACACACCTGAGGATAAGGGAAACACACCTTTATGGGAAAAAGCATGGACTGAGGGACTCATTCCTAAAATCAATATCTTTTTCTGGACTATGCTTCAAAACAAAATCTTAAGCCTGGATAATTTGTAAAAAAGAGGGGTTTATTTGGTCAATAGATGTTGTCTATGCAAAATGGAATCTGAAGATAGGAATCACCTTTTCTTAAACTATAATTTCAGCTAGAAGTATGGAGTTATCTTCTTCTCTACTGGAATATATATTGGGTGAATTAAACAATGTTTCATGAGTTGGATTTGTCCATCTAGGGATGTTGATATTGGTTTCCTTTGGAAGATATCTCTACCTCATCTTTGGTGGGGAATATGGAAAGAGAGAAATAATAGAATTTTTAGAAATAAAGAGACTCCTGAATGGGTTCTTGGTCAAAATATAATAAGAGCTATCAAAGAGAACTTCAAATACCAGAAAAAAATGATGGATGAAATCCAAATAAGTAATCCTATGAAGACTAAAGGCAATAAAATAAAAATTGATGATCAGAGACAGAATGTTAAATGGAATTCTCCTTTTATGGGATGGATCAAAGGTAATTTTGATGGTTCAACCAAAGGTAATCTTGGAAAAGTTGGTTGTGGAGGTGTTTTGAGGGACCAATCTAGTAGAATTGTAGATGTTATTCAATACTTATAGACAAGTCTACTAGCCATAAAGTTGAGGCAACGACTGCCTTGTATACTATGAGGTTGGTAGTGGAATCTGGATATCGAAACTTGTGGTTGGAAGGAGATTCACTCAATATAGTTAATATGCTTAATAATGAGAGTCTAATAACTTGGAGCATTGAGGGAAGTATATTGGAAATTAAAGACATTATGAATAAATTTGATAATGTTTTTATTTCTCACATATTTCAGGAGGGTAATACAATAGCTAACTAGATTGCCAACTAAGCAGTCTATAGGGAAACTAAGCTGAGGTGGCAAGATGACCTATGTATGGAAGTGGAGCTAATGAAAATTGTTAATTATGACAAGACACATGCAAGGGAAGGAAAGATTACTTGAGATTGATAAATTTATTGAGGGGAGTGGTGGGATTATAGCGAATAGTCTAAGTATCCCTAGGAAGTACTATGGTGTAATTATGATTTGCACTTGGCACATATGCAAGGTTAAAAGTTCCTCAAAAATCATAAGCATGTTACTCTTTCTTTTGGTTACTACTTCTCAAATGAATTGTAGGTGTAGAGAAGAACATGATATGGAGGGGAACTAAGAAACCAAGAACCAAGTAACTATAAGGAATGGGAGGCAAATGCTCCCATGTGGGAGATTTTGAAAAAGGGAAATTTATGACTTATATCAGGAAACTCTATGGGTATAAGCCACATATTATAGAGAATTTATTCAAAAACTAGATTGAAGAAAGGGTCACTTTGCATGGGGTCATGGTGAATTTTTTTGAGGAATTTATAGCTGAGATTACTAGTCTTCCCTTGGAGGGACTAAAATTCAGCAAGGAGACAAGTATCTTGAATGTGGCCTTTAAGAAATTACTGAAAATGGATGAAGAAGAGAAAAATCTAGAGAAGAGCGGTGACTTCTATGACCTGAGACAAATCAAGGCTATCTGGAGGGATGTGTTGTCATGCATTCGTGAGTACTTTATCCTTGATGGTAGAGTTAAGAGGGTCCATAAGTTTCAATTTTTTTTTCCTAAATCATTTTAGGTATAAAGATATAATCTCTTTCCCATTTTTCTTGAAATACTCTTTGCTACAAAGCCTCCATGCCCGTGAGAAGAAGGAGTCTTGCCTTGTGCTTCATGAGGGTTTAATATTACTAATAGAATTTTTTTGGAAAAGCAAGGCTAGTAACCTTCTCTAATTATGGAGAAGAAAAAGAGAGTGTCTGGCAATGATCCTCATTCTAAGAGAATTAAGGTCAAAAGTGAGGAAGGTAAAAGTGACAGTAAGAGTATCAAAAAGGGTAACAAATGAGAGAGTAAAAATAAAAATGGGGAGGAAGTTACGAAGTCTAAGAGCTCTGTTGATGATGATAACACAATGGAAATGGGGAACCTTAACTCCAACTTGGAAGGTTATTTTGGGAGGAAAGGAATTTCAATTGGCAAGGATAGTGTGGAAGATATCAAGGACAAAATAATTGTGTCTAATGATGGGTCAGAAGCATTAGGGTAAACAGAGTGCTCACCCTTCTCCTCCTAAGAGGAATGACAACTAGGAGAAAATAAAGAAGGATACTAGAAAGGAAAATGAGGGTAAAGTCCTTGTCATGTAGGATAACAGCTAGAGTAAAGAGAAGAAAGATGAGAGTACATAGAAGCAGGATGTTAACATTGAGATCTAGATCAATATAGAAACAACTGCTATTAATACTATGATTAGGGCTGATGAAGGGTGTAGGGAAGAGTCTCATGAAGTGAAATTATCCTTCCTTCATACTGCTAAGCTTAAAGAAAAAGCATCCCTTCGAGGTGATTCTTAGCTTTACAATGAAATTGTGGTGCTCAAGAAAAAGTTGAGGTTATCCAAAAAGAGTTGGACCATGAACGAGCTATAAGAGCACAACAAGAAAGACAAGTTGGTAACATTCCTGACAAACTCAAGGAGTATGAGCTAGAACTTTTTTACTTAATCAAGGAATCTAGGCAAAGAATGGAAAAGGTTACATCTTGTTTGTGTGCAACAGCGACCAGTCTAGGAAAGGAAAGCAATGAGGAGATTATGTCTTTGGAAAATGTTGGCGTGGGGAGTCCTAGAGGACCAAGCAAGAGAACTAGATAGAGCATAAGGAAAAAGGTCACTAAGGCTCTAGAGGCTCCTACTTTAGCTGCAACTGATATTATCCAAAGTACTGCAAAGGTAGGTAAAGAGTTGGCGAATATCATTAAAGAGTTGTTATAGGTGTTGGTCGTGGGTGTTGGTGTGATAGTAGCTTGTTTGTGTGGTTTTTTTTGGTCTTGCCTTTTATTTTCCAACTTTGTTCACACTTTAGGTTCCAGGTCCTTGTAAATCTACTTGTTGTAATATATGGTTTAAACTTGTGGTTTCAAGTCCCTGTAAAACCTAGTTTTTTGAGTGTTTTTTGCTTTAACTTTAGGTTTCAGGTCCTTGTAAAACCTGGTGGTGCTTAATGCTTACTTGTTACTTTTGTTAAAGGGTTTCAGGTCCCTTCAAAACTTGTTTTTACCCTAATCTAAAACATAGATTTCCAACTTGTGATAGCACACACACTTGTTCTCAAATACATTGCCAAGTATGCAACAAAAGTAGAAAGAACATCTGGAACTTGCACAAATATATTAACAAGAATATCTGCAATGCAATAAGTAGATAGTTCGACCCTTGCAACATACCAAAAATTTATGGTTGAGATAGTGGTAGAGCGTGACATAGGAGCACAAGAGACATGTCATATGCTTCAAAAATTTCCTCTCATTGTCTGTAGTTGCCCTTTGACATCTTTTAATGTTGGAAGAAAATTGTTCCATTGAATAACAAGGATTACAAATGAGAGCCAAGTCCATACCAAATATGGAGTGACCTCCAAAGCTTGAGGCAGTAACGTTACTTGAATTTGCAAGATCTTTCTCCTATTCTATGAATTGTAAGAACTACAAATCGAAAGAGATAAATTTGAAAGCCATTGTTGATGTTTACCCAAAGTTATGTGCTGTCTTAGATGAGGATTCTGAATTATTTTGAATTATTTTGTTGGTGTGAACTACTCTTATACAAAAAAATTGTTGTATAGAAAATGACATAGGACTTACACAAGAGTCAATAATTAGAAATTGGAAGAAAATGCATCCAACTCAATACAATGTATGGCATGTCAATTGCATCAAACGAGAGGGAAAAAACCAAGAAGAAGAAGAATAAGAAGAAGAAAAAGAAGAGATTGAGAATGACACAAACGCATGATAAAGATGAATGAATGAGAGTTGTTTTCACAAATGGCTCCCTCAAATATTATCACTCTAAGTGAACTAGACATGCTTACAAAACATGAATCATATGCCAACCACAGATGAGAACATAATTCGACACCCCAAAACTTACATGAAATTGCAACACAATTCATCAACACACATAAGACACATGGTAAAGATAAGATCATGATGCCAAACTTTGACATTTCACTCTATACATTGATAGAAAAACAAGAGTCAACATTAAGAGTAATAACAAACCACAACATATGCCCTTCTGCAAAACCACTTTACATGATCATTCAAGGAACTACTAGTACAAGAAAATCCTACTTAATAGAATGCATCAGAAATGCACTCAATAGTAAGATACCACAACAAAAAAAGTCAGCTTCTCATACTAGCTCCCATAGGGGTTGCCACATTCAACATACATGCAATAATGGTACATTCAGTGCTTAGGATTCCTATCAAAGAAATGCAACCACTACACGAACAAATATTGACAATATTCCAAGATGAACTAAGGGATGTCAAATACATTCTTAATCATGAAAGGAGCTGCATAGGACTAAAGTTGATACTAAAAATAAATAGTAGACCTCATCAGGGATTTCTACAAAATCAAAACATGTGCTTTGGTGGTGTCTCCATAATCTCGGTAGGTGACCTCACACAATTGCCACTTGTTATGGACAAGCCTATCTACACATCTCAATCATGTGCTAGGACATTATAGGAGCAATTTACACTAGTTATCACCTTACAAAAAATGTTTCAACAACATGTTGAAAATACATCACAAACATAGCTTCATTAGGTATTGCTGAATATATGAAATGTAATGCCTACCCCTAGTTGACTTTTCATATTGTATTGCCGAACTCTTTTAGGCTAGATTTATGTTTGTGCTTGATGATTAGTGACATTTTTTTCTAGATTGTTGGATATTATTTCATACTTAGTTGATTATATGATGAGTTACTTTGGTACTAGTTATTTCAGTTATTTCAGGATTATTTCAATGATATATATGTTCATTTAATGACTTTTAATTATTTCATGATGTTGGTTAGAGGAATGATTCCATATTTGCATGTGTTATGGTGTACCCTATTTGTTTTACTTTATGTATGATGTTTCTGATGTGGTTGAGGAAGGGACTCGTAGTCACCTGCTAGTCAGAATTTACACGATGTACCACTTCCTACCATTTCCTATTTAGTTTAGAATATATGTATATGTACATGCATGGATTTTATGCAGATTGCAGGCCCTAGGTATCGACTTCCCTGAATTGCCAGGATGAGCGTACCCTATCACAGTATTTCAATGGTATAAGTGGGGAGATAATGCTTGAGTCCAAATCCTAACGTAAGCCAATTGTCCTAGAAAGTAGGACAAGTATCTGAGGTATTTACTATCTGAATTTGTCAAGTGACATGAATTCGTGATTTTGACCCTAGAGTTTGTTTCGGTATTCTGTATTTTATGACGTGTTTTCATATTGTGTTTTGTGGATATGTGATGATTTTCTGTTATAATTAAATCAAATTAGAAGATAATTTAATGGAAATCTTATAAAGAAATTTGATATTTAATTAATTGAGAAATTAATTAAATAAAAGAATTAAATTTAAAGTATTTTATTCAAGTTCTAATTTAGGCATATTTATATTTATTTAATTTAATAATTATTATTTAGGAGTTTTATTTTTAATAATAAACTCCAAATAATAATATTAGTTGAATTAATAATTAAAAAAAAAAATTATTGGTAAATGATTGAAGCCTAGATTAATTATTATTATTTGTTGGAATTATTATTATATGTTAGGCGAGGGTAGATTTGAACCCAAGACCTCCCACATGAGAGGCTCACAAGTTACCGTTACATTGTAGGCTTTTGCCTAGTTGAATTAATAAATATATTATTAAAATGTCTCGTAATTAACTAGAGAGAGAAAACATAAATTTAATAAAGTTTATTTTAATTAAATTACATAAAGTTTATGCATGAAATTAAAATATAGTAAATTAATTAAAGAGAAAAATAAAATTATTTAATAAAGATATTTTAATTAAATGACAAAAAGTTTGTGCATAAAAATTAAGATATGATTAAATATTAAAAGATAAAGATCAACGAGTCTTCTCGGGTGATTGCACAATCGAAGCCCTAAATTTAGGGGAGAACTCTTTATTAAAGATCTAGAGCTCATTTTGCAAGAACCAAGGGATTTGGAGGAGCAATGGTCAAGAAAGAGGTTTTCAGAAGAAAGGGGATTGCTTGCATGCTTCGTGTGTTTGTCATATTAGCATAAGATTTAGGTAGAATCTTGTGGATTTAATTGAATAGTAGTTTTTCATTCTTCGATTTCTCTATCTACTCCGTGCTTGCGAATCCGTTTTCAGAATTCCTCTGGGTTGACATCCTTGTTTGCATATTTAATGTTCTTCATTTTAGGAAATCTTTGTAAGCAATTTGATGATTTGAAACCCTTGTGTGTGAATCTGGTTGTTCATTGTTTTTGGAAACATCTGTATACAAATTGGAAATTAGAAACTCTAGTTTGTGTTTTATTATTCTTCGTTTTTAAAGACACCTGTAAATGAATGTAAGGATTGAAACCCCTATCTGGAAAGTTTTAGAATTCGTAATCTAATTGATAAAATCGGGTTGTAGGTATTGGAAAAAAATAGATTTAATGTACAAATTTGAGTGGCTGTTTGTAGTTTTCTTATCGGATCTATTATGTTAATTGTTTATATATATATATATATATATATATATACATATATATATATATATGTATATACATATATATATATATATATGTATATACATATATATATATATATATATATATATGTATATACATATATATATATATATGTATATACATATATATATATATATGTATATATATATATATATATATATGTATATATATATATATATATATATATATATATGTATATATATATATATATATATATATATGTATATATATATATATATATATATATATATATGTATATACATATATATATATATATATATATATGTATATATATATATATATATAAAATAAAAAATTACCACAATAAATAAATTTACTATGATAATTTTATATACATATATTAAAAATGTGTTGCTGTGCAAATTTAAAATCTACACTGTATAATTTAAAATGGATGGGGGGGGGGGGGGGGGGGGTGTTGTTTATTCTTATCTTTTTAGCGTTGTTAATTCTTATCATTTTATATTAAAAATACAAATAAAATATAAAATAAGGGAGGGGCAATGACCTCCCCCCCTACCTTGCTGCTTGGTAGTAGCTCAAGGTACCATGGCAGCAGTGAGCATTGCTTGATAGTGGTTCACACTACCATAACAGTGTTGAGCGCTCCCACAACAACATCATGTATAGCATGAGAGCCTTTTAGGCTTTAAACCTATTTTTAAAAGGTAAGTTTTATTTTTATTTTTATTTTTATTAAATATCTTTAAAATATGCAATTTTTAATATAGTTAATTTTATAATATTTAGTATTAATAATTATTAAATATATTGTTATTAAATATTATAAATATTATTATATTATTAATTATTACTTTATTAATAAATTAATAATGGTTTATTAATAATTTAATATAAATTATTTTTAAATAAGTAATTATTATCATTAATTTACTATTACAATATGTTTGTGAAGTAAATGGATAATTATCCATTGGGAAATTGATTGTTTGGTAAACTCGGATTTTATTTGATGGTTTAATTTAGACATGAAAATGACTTATGCATATTAAAACAGATTTGAAAAGTAAATTGATAATTGAAACTTAGGAAATAATTATTTTAAAGTAAACTCAGATTTTACTTGATGATGTCTTTATGGAAATGATTTCTATTATTTTGGGAGATTGATTATATCTTTTGATTATTCAAAAAACCTTAACAAGTACAATACTTTGAAAAGAGAACTGACAACCTAATTGTATATTGAATCTTGTGTTTTCCTTAGAAAATGAAAACTCGAAAACCTTAGTAAATAACATACTTTAAAAAAGACGAAAACTATTGTGTATGTTTACTGAACTCTTATGTTTTGATAACGAATTGATCTATGCAACAATGTTTAAACTACTTTTTATAATCTGTTGAGTGTTGAGACTCTCATAGACTCGAAAACATTAGCAAATCGACACTAGGGGAATTTTATGATTTGGAAACCTTACTAATTATAATTCTTTGAGAAAATGAAAATGTGAACCTTGATTGAGAATGAAAACTCTATAAACAATAATACTTAGAAAAGAAAAATGAAACCCTAGTTGTTATTGAATCTTTGTGTCTTGAAAACGAAAATAAAAACTTGAAAACCTATAGTGAAAATTAAACTTTTGTGTTTTCCAAAACTTAATGAATTATGAAAAGTTACTATTGCATGCATTTTATGTGATGTGTGGTTTACAGGTTGGGGTTTCGAGATTGACTTAGCTTTGGCCAGTCAAGATGTTTACTAGAGGCTTGGGAGTTTTGTTCAGTGATGTCATGATGATATTTTGTACATGATTTTTTATACTTGACCATGGTGACGTGTAATGTGTGTGCTATGATGAGTTTGATTAGAGATTTTGATGTGCTTTCCAATTCTTGTGTAGAACTGAGGTGAATGGTGTGACTTCCCTGATATAACCTTTGAGTCTTTGATCAATTATCTTTGATTGCTTCCTAGTTGCTTGTATAGGACGGAGGTGATTAAATGATTTGTTTTGGTGATATCGTGTTATGATATGGATTTGGTTTATGGTTACTTGTTTTGGGATAAATCCTGTTAGGATGATCGTATTGGTGGAATATGTGATTATGATCAATAATATTTTAGTATGTTCCAGTTGCTTGTTTAAGAACTGATGTGTTGTTTATGGTCATTTGAGATCTTTTGCTTTTGCTAAGCTTATTTGTATGTCATGTTAGGAAGTGGCTTGCAATGGAGGCCGAGGCCCTAAAGAGGCTGGTGGGTAACCCATTGTAGGTTATTTTAATAAGTGATAACATTTCATTAAATGGGTTTAAAATGAATTAACAAGAGTCATTGTTTTTCTTCACCCATGCCTCGAGTACTAGTACAGACTAGGATGGGAGTAGAGAGAATGCTTCGCTGCGACTTTGCTTCGTTAGTATGCCTTGTTTGGATGAAAGGATACTGATGTCGCATAGAGACACTAGGGGGGTTGAGTATTAAAAGACTGCTAGGGTAACCTTAGAGTTGGCTCATGCGATGATACTTGCCCACTTGCATAGTAGATTTCTTATGTGTCTGTGTTGCCTCTAGGATTAGTTGATACTTGTGTCTTGGTACCCTTTGAGATAGTTTGCTTTTAAGTGATTCCTTGAACCTAGATGTTGGTTTTTGACTTTTGAGTTTGTTATCCATTTGAGACTTGAGTTTATCTCCATTTAGGTTCCACGAGGTCGGGTGGTAGTGCATTTTCTTATACCATTGAGATCTGACAATTCAATGTCATGGTTGGAGTTCCCTATTCTGTACTCTCTTTCATTCTATTTCTTATGTACTATGATAGATGGTTGTACCATTTTGTATTGTATTTTCTTTCATATATCTTACAAGATGATGTGATCTATTTCATGATGTATATTATTTCAACCTCTCATACCCTATGACTTGTACAGCGGATGATTGTGCATTTTGTTTATTGCCAAGTGACATCTTGTAATTCTATATTATTTAAATGGATTCATACTTGTAGTTTTCCATGGTGTGAAATTGTTATGTGTTAGATTTAATATTAATAAGACTTAAATGTGATTCAACGTCATGGAACCCTTAATAATTGTAATCTGTTTTATGGTATGTGTTTATGTGAATGTTAATGCTTCCGTTATATTATATCTGTTGTTGTTAAGTTATTATCTTTCAAAAAAAAAAGTTTGGCAAACTTAGTGAAACTTTAGGTTAATTTCTTTTGGGTTCCTTGGTGGGGTGTTACATGAAATGCCGAGCCACACCAAAAAGTATGACAACTCTTGATAACCTGCATAGACAAGCATGTCAAATCAAGTGAGAAGGAATAATTTGACAACTTGATGTACCTATTTTCTGCCAATGATTTGGCAAAATTGCATAGTAAAAGAAAGTTGAAATTGTTAAACTATTTAGCTGTGATTAGTATAGTGGCCAATAGCTGAAGTTTAGTAGAAAATGTAGTTGGTAATGAACAACTTGAAAAATAGGTACTACTTTGCAAAGGGTAGCACATCATGTTGACAATGAACATATATGAACACAAGCAGGGCTTGTAAATTATGGTGCACTCGGTGAAGTGATTGACATTATTTACAACCAACGTTGTAGGCTACATGATGTTCCAATGTATGTTGTAGGGAGGATTGAAAATCACAAAGGGCCATCATGGAACCAAAATGACCTAGAAATTGCATTGATAGTTCTTGTATCCCCAATAAGTTGAAGGTGAGTACCACTCATAATAGCATGAGCTATAACGATACACAAATCCAAGAAATAATTGACATTGACAGAATGGAGAGGCAAGGCTTGGCATTCAATGCCACTTCTAGAGTTAGATCATTGAGCAACCTTTGCATCCAATCAATGTTCACTTCGAGAGATATTCTAAAATGCAAAATAACTCGTACAAAATTATGAGGGAAAAAGAGGAAGCACTGTTGCAACAACTCTCTCTATAACAAATTAAGGTACTAAACTCTTCCCCATGTCTACCACCCATTACACAACTACTACTTTATTTGGATTTTTTTTAGTGATTAAAATGGCTTTCTTCTATGTGGAGTAGGTTTAGAGGATGTGTCACACATTACAAGGCATGTGTACCACTTGATATCATTCCCTAAATAAATATTGTCTTATGGAAGGTGATGACTAGAGGAAACACACAAATTGAAAACTTGTTGACTATGGATACTCAATCTGCTAGTAATTGAAAAAAGGTTCTAAAGTTGAGTTATTTTAAGGACCAAGTTAGCATTGTATTTACTCAATAGCTAAAATGATAGGTTGCTTTTAAATTTAATGCTAAGAATCTATCTTTAAGACTTAAAATTTGGTGGTATCATACCTCAAAGTTTGAAATAACCACATGTTCACAACAAAATTAACATATTCAAACTACCCACCCACAATAAATTAGAATTCATTTTCCTTATTCTCTTTTACCAGCGTAACCATTGTGCCTCCTTTAAGTCCCACACATATTAAAAAAGACTTCCTACACATTATTTTATTCATGAGTCCCACACACGTGAGATACGTGAAGCTAACACAATAGTATGTTACCTTCGGAGCCACTCCACTCCACTTAGGGAGGCGGCATTGAAATTACAATGCCGTATGCATCGGTCAGGGCCCAGAAATAGTGATAGCCGCTTCGTTTTCCCTCTCCTTATTCACATTTTGTACTCGGTAGACGTGCAAAAGTTTTGGGACTCCTTCCAGCGGTGTATGTAACAGGAGATGAGGAAGTAAGGCAAATATATCGAATAGGCAAATATATCAGGCAAATATATCGAATAGGCAAACATATCGAATTGAGCGAGAGAGTCTGCTTGTACTTCTTTGGGAATTCAATAATGGAGACAGTCATTGGCAGAAAATACAGACTGGGACGGAAGATCGGCAGCGGCTCTTTCGGGGAAATTTACCTTGGTAATTATACTGTAAAATTATTTGTTTGATTTGAGTTTATCATGGCTGCCATTAAAGTGGAGGTTGGACTTCATCGCAGGAACGAATGTTCAGACAAACGAGGAAGTTGCTGCGAAGCTGGTACGTTTTATCTTTGCTATGGGTATGTTGTTGGGGCTTTCGAAAGCATTTCTTTTCCAATTTAAAGAGTAGTTCAAATAATTGCGCCCTTTACTGGTAGCAAAAGTTTCTGGAAGAAAACTGTGCTTGTTTTGATTACAGAGACTTTTCTCATGACATTTCATGTGCCCTTGATCGATATCAAAGAATAAACGTTGTATGTTTTGTCTGTATTGACATTTCAGACTACACTCTGTTTTCCAGGGCGAAAGCAAATAATTTGCCCATGATTCCACGTCGAGTACAATTGACCCTTTCAAACGGCTTTTTCTATATCATAATTTGTTTTTGATTTTGGTCTGTTGACGAGAATACGTTTACTACAGTGGTCACGTAATTGCAACGAGAATCACCCGACCCCTGCCCATGGTAAATGGGGGTTTTGTGTACCCACTTGAGCAAACGCAGTTAATTTTGGAATACCACTGTTCCAATTGTATAAGGTAGTTTTCTCTTTTTCTTGCTTCAATTTTTTATTTGGAAACTTCGTTTCATAACATGGGAAGCATACCCACTTCATTTTAAACTACCGCATTAGTATGCGCTTCCAGCTAGCTGTTATGTTCCGTTAACAGACATGGTGTCGTTGTTCTTACATCGAATGATACAAATTTCCTTGCAGCAAAATCGACACAAATAGCCTGTATTTGCACAGTACAGAAGTATAAGTTAGCAACCCTGAATGGATTTGATATATGATATATCTATAAATGTATGGGTTGCATGCACGGTTATGGTTATGGAGGTACCAAACTATTTTTCTTTTTTCAATTTAAGAGGTGTTTTTACGTTTTATCAAGAAGTCGAACTTTACCGACTCACAATCATTTGACTTAATGATGGGTACAGGGTTTGATGGAAGTTTGTCGAACCATGCAGACTAGCACAAAAAACACCATAAACATGCACAATGGAATTCAGTAATTACCAGAGCAATAATAGAAGAACAGAATTAATTCGCACTTTATCATTCCACAGTTTAAAATTACATAAGTAACATCTGCCTTAAGGGCTTGCAATCAGATATTGGCTTCAGCCTTAGGCATCAACATGAAATTTGTAAATTAAGAAGAGTATGACCTAAAATGACAAACCACTCAGGCTGATCTCTCTTTCTCTCTCTCTCCCCCTCCATCCCTCCCCTGTACACTTCCTTTCTCAATGAACGTGCCACCTTTTTGTAATGATGATTGATGTTGTAGGTTTGTGTTGATGAAAAATGTACTGCAATCCTCATTCTCTTATGACTAATATAATAATGAAAAAAATTCATCATTATTTTTGCCTTGAAATTTGTGAAATTGTGTTGAAATGTTTAATTGACCTTTTCATGTTGCAAGAAACGTGATTCTTCCAACATCCAGTTTCTTCTTTATCAACAATTACAGTTTCCCCCAAACAACATTCTTGTATGAAATGCATTAATGTATCTCTCTGATCTGCAACCTTAACTATCTCTTTCTTTTTGTCTCTAGTTATATGTCCCTCATTAACATAAATTTTTTCTCTTAAACAATCTGATCAACTTTATCTCTAATACTGTTATCTTTTATCTCCACATGCTTTGCCTTGTCATGACATACAAGGTTGGAGTCTGCAGCACTCTTGGTGAATCTCAAGTTCCCTAAGTATCGATCTATTCAAGAATATGATAATATCCTGACATAGGTCTCAGCATAAGGGCCTTCCAGCCTATACACATGGAACTCCATCCCATGGATCATAGTTTTCTAACAGTTACAGTTTCTAATCACTAGAGAAACCATCTTGACGTGGTCTACTCCCTCTGAACCAATATCACTAAGATCCTTGGATGTCAACTGAAGCAGATCCTCTAGCAGTGGCCTTTGTTACGGAAGCATGCCCTACTCACATGGTCCCAATCACAAAAGATATTGTGCTCCAAGAGACTCTGACCATCTGGCATGATCCACATATGGTTGAAAGTGCTAGATCCAAGACCACCTTGGACCTACTGTCTTAAGATCAAGCCCTAGATTAGACAAGAATATGACCATACTGGGATAAGAACAAAACCCCCTGCAGTCTACTCCTTCTCACTGAGAGAGCCTTCTTGTCTTAACTTTGCTCTCTCGAGCCCTGTAGTCAGCAACCTCACACAGTTGTAGTATCAACTCCTGAAGACTTGAAGACTTCTCAATACCTTCCCAAATCACAAATTGACTTGCAAATAAAATATGAACATTGTTGTAGCTACAGATTGTAATCTAGGATGAGATGAGTAACAACAAAAATGTAAATTTTTGCCTTTTCTGAGCTGTGACAAATGTCTACATTCAGCTCCCCATCCACTATGACACCCAGAGTAGGAATCCGTGCCCAAGCCAATAACTTATCATTAGACCACATAACTCTTCACAAATTGAGCCATCAATGTCAAGGTATTTGGAGAGAAGAGTAGCAAATAAAATACTTAGCACAAATATATATTTCCCCATGGCATTGACACAAGAAATCACAGAGCTACGCTTTTCATGAAGACTTCAGACTTATCACAACACTTCAAGTATTCCATGAATATCCTGTAACTGTATAAGAAGCCTGTCTAGCAATTTCTCTTTCTCCTGTATCTTCTTATGATCTGTTGGAGTCGCATGCTATAACTCATGCCAGTATTGGTGACACTGATAAAATATCATGCCACTTCCTTCAGTCAACACCCAGGAAATGAGACCTGCTTGTCACAAAAGAAGTCCACGCATATTATGTAATTCTGTCTTTATTGGAAATCTTCCCCTTCAATGAGAGTAATGCACAAAAAATATAAGAGTCTTCTACTGAACATTTGCGACAGTCCTAAATACCCTTCAGTCCAGTAGATATTATGGGGCCTGGGTGTTTCCAGGAATGAAGCATACCAAATCTGATTCTGAAATGAATCTCCTGTGCGTACTCATCTGGGTATTTGTGTTTATAAATGCCAAACTGTTTAGTTATTCTAGTTTGATCTTGTAGATATTTTAAAGATCCAGACTGCTGATTAGCGAACTCTGATTTTATATATCATGAGATTCTGGCTTGATCTTTTTGATACAAAAACCTGAATTTTAATTAGAAATATATGTTTCAATATTTGAAATTTGTAATGTTCTTGTTTAACATATGTAGAGGTATATGACATTCTAAACTTAACTATATTTCAAGTTCTCTTGCTCTCTCTCTTTTTCTTTCTGCCCGCCTGCTCACCCGCTTCTAAAATATACCCAACCCTCTACAAAATTTCTGTCATACTAGTGTTTTGTACCCACGCACCCCTCCCCATTCCTGATTCAATAACTTAGCTTATTGGTGGTGCCCCTTCACCAAGGGTCACCACATTTCCAATAAGTCCGCATTGATTATATTATATTCTTATAATAATTATCTTTTGTAGTTAATTATAACTATATCATCTCAATAAATATAATTATTATATTATCAATATAATAATAATAATAAATATATTACTCCAATAATTATATTATCAATGTAACTATAATATAGCAATATAATAATTATATTATCAACTAAAATTATTATATCACAGTAATTATATTATCAGTCATAATGTTATCTATGTCAGCCTGAAGGATTCTGACCATAATTACAATAACATTAACAATCAGCTCTTTTGTTTCTCAATTTTTTTGAAAGGCCCTTTCTAAACTAGCAACTTTATATTAGGACTAGTAATCATTTCTCTATTGTTTATTTGAAGTCTGAACAATAAATTGCAAGTACTTAGTTGCAGATTGCCTCAATTTTTGGTCTTTGATCCACCTTCCTTTCACACAAATTACTCTTTTAATTGAAATTTTGTCTATCTTCAAACTTCGTTGTAGATTGCCTCACAAATTGATGATCCATCCACTCTCTTTTTCTAAATCATACTTTCACACTTGCTCATAAATAACATAATAGATTGTCGTATTGTTGTTGGAACTTGGTTCTATTTTTAGGGCTACTACTTTGCCATTAAATTTCCTTGCTTACTCTTGGAAATTGCTTCTTAGGTTGGCAGTCCATTGCCCAAGCTCTCCGAATTCTACTTCTTGTTGCTTTTAGATGTTGAGTGCCTCACTCTCAACACACTATCAACAATTTCAATACTTGTCTGTCTTATAGTCAACAACTCAACTCAGTGTTGGATGATTATTTCACTTTCTTCTTTCCTGAATTGACTCTCCAAGTTCAGTGTAGCCTCTAACCAACTGGTATGATTGGAGGATGCTTATGACGAGCAATATGAAAATAATTGAATCAGTACTACTTGATTACATCAATGATATTAACATATAGGGCTTATAATAAGAATTATGCTTCCACCATAGACTACACTTCAAAACGTGCACAAAACAAAAGTTTGACCATAAATAATAAGCTCCTTGAGCTGACTGATTGTCAATAAGTTTGGTCTCCATTGTTGGACCTCAGCTTGACTCTCTCCCCCTCTCTCTTTCTCACACACACACACACACATACACAGACATGTGTTTACTCCCTTTCTCAAAGAATCCACAACCTTTTTATGGTGAAGGTTGATGGAGCAGGTTTGTGACAACCAAAAGACGGTACAATGTCTATCCACTAGGGATGAAAATTATGGAATCAATAGTATATGATTTCACTATAAGCTTTGCCTTGGAATTGGGAACAGTGCTTTGAAACATATAATTGGTCTTTATCTTTCTTGTGGTGAGAAATCCAATTCTAAACTCATTGCCTCTCTAGACATTTACAGCTGTACTAAGTGGGGGCTAATAATGCCATCGATGACATCAGTGATTGACACATAACCCAAAAACATGGAACATCTCATAGTCCCTCTACCTGATTTGGCAAGCCTCCTTATACATTAGAACATGAATTACAAAATAGAAAAATGGATATGCTTTAAATCCTTTGGTAAATCTCATGGCAACTTGATGCACATAGCACTGAACTGATTCTATCTCACTTTGGAAACCAATGACTACAAAATGAACTGCAAACAAACAGAAAGGAAATATTTTTGATTGATGCATGATCGCTTGTAGGCCCAGTGCTTCTACACGATTATTTTACTTGGTGACTAATGAGTTGGGAAGTTTTACTCGAAAGTATGCAGTTGAATCCCAACAATTGATCACATAACTTTTTTGTTACAGTGCCAATTCTTGTGATAATTCTTTTATTGTTGAACTTTTGGGAGCCAAAGAGACTGTTTACCAATGAACAATTCGCCTGACTGATTTAAATCCATAACTGCTGCTTTTCCTTTTGCTTGGGTGCTGACTTGACAAGTACATGATCAAAGGGTGGGGTCGAAATATCAGCCACTATCAAAGTGTTCCAACCATTAGTGTCCTCTGTGTGATAGAACCGTAAAATTTTAGAAGCCCATCAATTGGCCAACCTATTCTTGTTGAGTCCCACCAAGTGAGGCTTATTCTAATGTTAGAATTTTCTCAATTCCACCTTGGCTGGGTCTGATGATAATGACACAGATATCAATAGGTTGGGAGGTTCCACCCATCACCTTTTTTCTGGTTGGTGGACTGATTGACTTTAGTTTGTCTACCATGCTTCTTTCTTTTCATGGATGAAGATAATTTGGACTTCTTTGAATAGTCGAATAGAAAAGTGTTGCTTACAAGTATCCAAATGGCACTGAACTGGCAATTAATGTTTCAAGAAGGGGGTTGCATCAAGTCAAGCAGTACACACATTTTGTGCTTTCAGATCGTTTCCGCCATTTTGCACGATTTTGTAAGAATTGAACCAGAGAGTCATCATTTTCAAAAGCTAAAGTGAATAGACCAAACTTATTATGCCAACCTGTATGGTAAATTATTAACAGAAAAATGTTTATTTTTTCAAATGCTCTAGCATCTTATGATTGGGTTTCGTCTTCCTTGTTCTTTTTTATTGGTTTTAAATTAAGTTAATTATGTCATGGTGTTTATCATAAGGGCATTCGATTGATTTTCTTAAATTTTAACTGCAGGAGAAAGTAAAGACAAATCATCCGCAGTTGTTGTATGAGGCTAAGTTGTACAGACTCCTTCAAGGCGGTAGTAAGTAGACCGTGTTAGTTTTTCGTCTTTTCCTACTGTGTAGATATGGAGGAATATGATTGGTCAATTAATCAATACAAAATGCTGATATGCATTGCAGCTGGTATTCCAAATATCAGATGGTATGGGACAGAAGGAGATTATAACATTTTAGTTATTGATTTGCTGGGCCCTAGCCTGGAAGATCTATTTTTATTTTGTGGCCGTAAATTCTCATTGAAGACGGTTTTAATGCTGGCTGATCAACTGGTATGCATTATTTATGTTGAGTATAACTATAAGTTCCTGGGCAACAGTTTAATAAGCTTGAATTCATGCTGCAACCATTTGTTTTTGGCAAACTCTTTTATTCATATCCCGTTTCTCTAGTTTCCTGATGTTGTATTTGTAGGTTTTTTGACTAAGAAATAACAAGGCCATGTCTAAAAAGTTAAAATCATGTATTATATTATCATCATTTTTGCTACTCAGATAAGATTAATCTTTAATCTCTTTAATAGATAAACAGGGTTGAATATGTACATTCAAGGAGCTTTATGCATAGAGATATTAAGCCTGATAATTTTCTTATGGGGCTTGGTCGGAGAGCAAATCAGGTACTTTTTGTTCTGACTATTTATGGAATTGTATTTTTTACAGCTATTATCTGTTGTCTTGGCAATTTTTGTATGCTGTTGGACATGCTTTTTTTCAATGTGATGCAGGTCTATATAATTGACCTAGGTCTGGCAAAGAAGTTTAGGGATCCAATAAGTAACCGTCACATTCCCTACAGGTGCTGTTTTCTGATTAAGTGATTTAACTGTATTGTTTCTGTGTTTTGAGATATGGGGGATTTGTAGAAATATAATCTCAATCATTTTTTTGATTAGAAATATAATCTTCACTGTTATTAATGTTTTTCTCTGTATCTTAGAATCTTCAGAATCATCCATTTTCATCCACTGTATTTTGACTGTGTTTTTTTGTACCCGACAAGTTTTCTCCAAGATGCATGATAATATAAAACAGCTGCACATAGCCCCATTTATAAGAATTTGTTAATTCCTGCCAAATTTTATTATACTGTGAAAAAATGTTCCTGGCATTTTGTTGACCTCTAATCTCCTAGTTTAGTGTTAACTTCCATTACACAAACCTTGAAAGATCATCTCCATTTCACATCCCTCTTTTATATAGTATAAAATTATCAGCCAAATATGCAGACGTTCAGTGTGCTTTGGACTTAAGTGGATGTGTCCTTGAAATCGATTTTGGAGTCTATTCCTGGAAATTGACTAGGTCCAAACCACTTTCTAGAAAAGAATAAGGATTTGAAGCTGTCTCAAGCCAATTATTAAATGCCAACACACACACACACACACATGGAGTTGCAGAAAAAAATTGTAAAAAAATGGTGACTTTCTTTTGTCAAAAGTAATTGGGTTCAGAAAATAAAAGAAGGGAGAACAAACAAATTAGTTTTTGTGCTAGATTTAAGTGTATAATATGCCTATGTGTTATACTCCCTCAAGCACAATGTTATGTACCTCTCATCACGTGCTTTACTGCTAATACTTCCTTTTTGTTATTCTTTTTTTCTGTTTCGTTCAACTACCAATACCTATTCCTTGTAGATTGACTGAATGAAACCCTGGGATTGGCATGTTACAGGTAACTAATGAAAACTTGATTAATTGCAGGGAAAATAAAAGTTTAACCGGTACTGCACGATATGCCAGTGTCCATACACATCTTGGCATTGGTGAGCTTACACTGTAGTTTTTAGATGATTAGACTATATTATGCTATCCATGCACTTTGTTTGCACTAAAACTATATTTTGTGCTTGATTGTGATGCTCTAGAACAAAGTCGGAGGGATGACTTGGAATCACTTGGATATGTACTAATGTACTTCTTAAGGGGCAGGTATAGTTTATCTAATTTTTAATATAATTTATCATATTGCTAAAATCATACAAATATTTATATGTTAGGCATTCACCTATATTGATACCACTAAACAGTTTGAGGGATAGACAAATTGATATATCCATTTAGATAATATTGATATATCATAGCCAAGACAGTGCACAAGAAGGGTGTACTAGACAGTTGTTAAGGACCGTCATATTTGTAAGCTGCAGCCCTGTTTAGTTGTAAGTGAATGAAAACTTACATCTGGGCCGCCAGGTTATTTTAGCACTTACAGGTAATAGTCATTGTTTGGGATAAAATTGAGTCCAAATTTATGCCTTAAGCATTTGTAAAGTTTCTGAAGTTAACTGACATTTTTACAAAGATCAGTATGTTAGTATGTGTTTTCAGGTTTGGAGTTTGATGTAATAACTAGCCTTTATGTTGGTGCTTAGTTTTGGTGGTTAGGTTCTGAAGTAGCAGTTAGGGCAACTTAGTCTGGTAGTTAGTCTAGCCAGGCAACTTCTCCACGGTGTGTACAAGATGCTTGTAGGTTTGCAGTTCAACAAATGGGGAAGATCCATACATGTGAAGAGACCAGGAGCAAAGTCCAGTTATCATTTTTGGTTTTCATTTAAAATTTTATTGATTTATCATTTTTTTTTTTGTAAATGTGAAGCTTTTAATATGAAGTTTAAGTACGTAGCATTGCTCTTCTTTATTACTGATAATAGATTTACACATGATGTCTATTCTGTCATGTAGATTGCTCTGAGAATAGATCTCTTGTTTTGTATATTGTCAGTTGTGCTATCTTGGGAGTAGAATGTAAAATCAACTATTAGAAATGGTTATTATTCTAGGAATTGATGCCAATGTTTCTCTGAGTTTTCAGGACCAGGGAACAGGTTTTTGAGCAATCCAAATTATTTCCTAGATTTTCAGGGATGGCATTGGGACAGGTATTATATATGTGTTTGTGTGTACGTTGCAGATATAATTGAATACAACTCCTTTATCATCATGGGTTTTGTAGAGTTTGTATCAGGTGCATGATGCACTTCAGATGTATAAAGTCCTAAAACTGAAAGGAAATTCTGTATTTATATTTAATTTTATAGGACTTTATATATCTGAATTATCTTATAGGGCTGATACCAGCTTTTCAAAATCTGTGATAGTAAAGGAGTTGTCTTCGATTATTTCTGCAACATGATAAACAGGAACACTTGAGACTAAATCTGGTTTCCGAAAAATAGGAAATACTGGCACAAAAGCATGAGGATTTCTGTTTTCTGGATAAACTAGCAAACAGGTTTACTTCTATGCATTTGCAGATAACAATAATTGGTATAACTAATATGTTTTCTTTGATTTGTATTCATATAACATGTTTGGAGATTCCTGCAGGAATAGACTGCAGAGGGTACTCCTGATAAAAACAGGGCTGCCAAGATTCAGAAAACAGAAGATATAGTTATGTTTCAAACAAACCTTCTGCAAGCTTGGGGACAGATTCTGTGCTGGCTTTTATGATTGGGAATGAGGAAGGAGGTACTAATCATACTTACATGAGAAAATGAACAAATTATCATGTTCAAACTTCAATGTCATTGGCAGGATGTTCCTGGGATGTGACAGGGATGTTAGGGATGTGGTGGCATCCCCGTTAAGGGTATTTCTAGGAGGTACCTCATAGTGGGGGGTGTCCCTATTGTAGCAAAGAAAGGGAATTGGGTGAGGACATTCTGTCTGCCCTCCCATCATAAAATGTTCCCCCATCCCAGAACATGGGAAAAATCTCAGAGACATTTCCTCGGGGACACTGATGGATGCCTTCAGTCATATTCATGTTTTTCATTAAGCTGATTACAAATTCTTTATAACTAGTCAATTAGCATTTACTATGTTTTTTTGAGGTCAATTAATATGAGGATGTCTTTAAGCTCATGCATACATAGATGCCCAATGTTAAACATTACTGAGATGAAGGTGCAATCCAGGTTGTAATTATAGTTTTGGTTTGCATGACAAAGTTTCTGGCACAAATTAGAGAGGGGGTTAAATTCTTCAAAAGTTGATCTGCCATCCCCTCTCAGTTTGTCACGAGGAAGTCATTTCTCACTTAAACCATAAATGCATAGTTTATGTGAATGTTGAGAAGTAACAAGCTAACTAATGAATGCTTGTTTGGCTAGGAATTCATAACATGTATTCTATCGTGTTTTTGTAAACTCGACTAAGATTTTTCAAAAGTGAAGTTGCATGTCATAAATACTACCCCATTGTGCCGAAAAATATGGTTCACGCCTTGTGAAAATAGATAATGGCCTCAGCAAGCATTTGTTTCTGTTATTATTTCCTCTGTAATTCTTGATTAGGATAAAAACCATTCTAATAACTAATAACTGGAAGTATTTGAAACATTCACACTCTAAAAAGATTACAGATGACTACAGGTGTATATCTCTTAACAGAATTGTTGAGTAGGCATGCTGGAACTGCTGATTGTGCCCATTGGTCCAACTTCACTCTCCAATAGCTGGAACACAGCTCTCTGAAGTAAAATTAACAATTGGAGTAGGTTCATTCCTTTACTGTAATGCATTGTTACCAGATTTATCTATCAAATGAAAAGGAGGGAAAGAAACTAAGCTAAAGATAGAAGTGAAGGGAGGTAATGTGCCAAGATAGTTGATTTGAAGCAATTTAGACAAAACTAAAGCAGAAAATATCCATCTGTATCACAGAATACATAATAGAGCACAACTAATTCACAGGTAACAGGTGATAGCTAATATTGAAACAATATGTACACATTCATGATAACAAACAGATTGAGAGTAGAGAAAACAACAAGATATTTATGAACTGCTTTTCAATACAGTATTACATGAAGCCGTGAAGTTTGAAAACTAGATAGAAATGTGAATATAGAAAATGCTGAAATTAAATTTTCTATGAAGCTTTGTAGAGCTACAAATTTAAGATCTATTAAAGTCTATTTTAAAGGGTTCCAATGCTTTGATAAGCAAACTGACGTGTCAGCGACACTATGATGGGCTGCAAACTGATATATATAATGGACAAATGTTCTAGGTGCTACACATAATCAAAGGATGATATTTTGTCCTTCAAAATGGATGTCATTCTTGGAATCTGGGATGATTTGATATGATACATTTGATTTGAATTTATCGGCTGCAAAGTGATGTGGTAAATGGACACATGTTCTAGGTGGAGGTAAATAAAGGATTTAGGATGCTCAAAAGGGGATGTGAAGACATTCAAATTCTTTTGGGACTACAAGAAAAGGCGAGCCACCTAAAAACAGTGCATTTGTTGTGGTATATTGGTAGTTGTGATGACAATCTTCTGACAAAATGTTTCAGTTGTCAGGTCATAATGTTGGGGAGAATATTCATAGTAGGAGCTATTTGATAAGGTTTTGAACCTCCGGGTATCTCAATCCAGTGTTGGTGCTACATGTGTCTCCTCCTATGAGTTTTTCTGACAGTCCCACAATATTTCTCTATGTTGTGCATAATTACTTTCTTTCTGTTGGTCCTGTTATTCTGCATTTATTGGATTGGGTGCTGCATTTTGCTTACCAAGACTTTGAATTGTTGTTAGATGTTTTTTTCTTGGAAACTCTGCAAGAGTGCATTAATAGTGGTAGTTGTGGTTAGGATCTTCTCAGTGTGTTTCAGTTGTTGGATCCTAATGTTGGGGAGAAGATTGACAGTGAAAGGTTTTTAAGAGGGTGTTGAACTTCTCGGCATCTCAATCTAGTGTGGGAGCTTTTCGATATGTCTTCACCTTTGTCATTTTCTGATGGTCCCACACATCCCTTTCTATTTGGTATAATGATTTTCTTTGTGCGGGTCCTCTTATTCTGTAGCAGAGCTTTGAGTTGTTGCTAGATGTTTCTTTCCTTGAAATTCTAGAAGTGTGCAACACCAGCAGGGCCCACTCGGATTTATCCACAAGGAAAACCTTTTCTTAAGAAGCTCACATGCCATTGGATGGAAGATCCTTGGTGCACTTTTGAAGATGTTTGGGTCATTTGAACTGGGTCTCACCAAGGAAAAATTTCTGGGCTTGAATTCAAATATGAACTGGAGGATTTGTTTCTAAAGACTGCAACATCAATGTAGTGTCTGAACACTACAAGATTAAATGGCGAGTGCTTGCTATTTTTGGGGGGAATTCGCTGCAATGAAGTTAATGAACTTGCCTGCCTCAAATGATTGTGTTGTAAGTAAATGTGAAGGCATGTCCTACTGGATCCAATCATGGCCACTCATGTGAATATCCGTGTGCAAGGGGGACCTATTTTAAGAGGCACAGAATTCAAACCAAGCTCTCTCTATTGCCTACATCCTATAGATTGGAGATAGGAAACTATATTCAATTCCAAGCCCCTCTTCATTTTTTTTTTCAATGTTTTACCAGAAATGAAATATTCACAACGGTATTTCAACATTTTAGTCTCATTTCAAAGCTTACGAGGAGAGGATCAGAGATATAATTGATTCAGATGGCTGTGCTTTCATTTAGAAACACTATTATGCTTGAGATATCATCTTTAAGGGCACTGGTTGAGGCTTTGATGCTCTCATCCATTTTTTGTATAAATATTAAAAGTAAAGTATATCAGAGTTTTTGCACCACCAATAATTGCGTTACCATCCCCAAGACTGCCAACTTGAAATGTTGCTACTAAAAAGTTACTTTGAATCACTGATTGCTTCAAGTCCTTAACCTTTAACTAAGTGTTTAGTAAATGATTTGAATTTTTTTTTCTTAATGCTTTTAACATATAATGAACCAGAACATGAACAAAATTTATAACCCCATATTTTCTGTATCAACTTTAATTCCCAAGGCGCATGCTGTTGCTGAAGAAGTGCCACCATCCTTGTACACAGTCAGTCAACATTTGAATGTCTCACATATGGGTAGGTTTTTTGGAAGATCTGACTGCAATCCTGCTCAGAGGAAAGCAAAACATGAATTTCCAAGTCAAAATAACACCATACAGCATTAGATATTACCTCTTGGCCTTCAAAACTGAAGTGCTAATGTTTTTCCATCTAAGAGTAATGGACATTCCATCTCTAAGTCTTTTTCTTTATCAACACAGAGGTCAAACTTCCATCGAAAAGTAGACTCACTTCCCAACCTCTATTGGCCTTATTTGAACAATTGATTGTATCCTTCAATTGAGAAGACTCAAATTTAGAGAGCTTTTGATGGCCTCATTTTCCTTCGATAAACTATTATATTGTGAGGCTCAGCCCCTTTCCATGTAGTTGCTTGTGACAAGCTCTCATTCTTGCTCTCCATTTTGAGGGAAGAGCTTCTTTTCAGGTAGTGAAGCCAAATGTCCATAAATTTAAAAAGTAGCATCCAAAGGGTCCCATTCACAAAATCAAGATATTGTGCCTAGGATCTGCGATCGTTCTTCAATATTATCTCTTTTGGAAATCCTTATTTATGTAATGTGTTATAAATTATTATATGGTTACGCTCAGCCCCTTTCCATGAAGTTGCTTGCAAACTTGCTCTCCATTCTGGGGGAATAGTTTCTTTTAGGCAGTGCGAAGCCAAATGCTATAAACAAAAAAACAATGGCATGGAAAGGGAATATTCACAAAATCAAGCTGTTGTGCCCAAGATCTTCAGTTCTTCAATAGGATCTCTTATGAATTCCTTTATTTTTGTCAGTGTGCTATAAACTTCCACAAGCCACAACCAAGATATTTGCCAGGGAATACCCAATATCTTGAAAACTAGATTTGCACCAGTATGACGATGGTAAATAAGCTATGTTACCCATAACTCCCAAGATGTGGGGGGGCAGGGAAACAGGTTTTCGGTACTCTTTTTTTTTGGAGTAGGGTATATATATATATATATCTGTGTGTGTGTGTGTGTAATGAGATTTCAAATATATTTATGAATTATTTAACATTGTAACGTTCATCATCAGAACAGAATAACATTTATAAATCTAAAATCAATGACCATTCATCAAATTATCATAGAACATAGCATCAAATAAATCAAACTGAATCATCATAGAATAAGAACATAGGATAGTATCAAATGAATCAAAAGAGAGTTTACATCTCAATTTCATACATTCATATGATAATTCATCGAAAGAAATTTGAAACAAAGAATTTATCATAGTATATATCAAAATGCCCAAAGGTTGATAGTTTCAAGAATATGAAAAGCTAACAATCCATTGAAATGGTGAGAGGGAGCAAACTATTCTTTTAAGTTACACTAACTGTAAGTTTTTGAAATGGTGAGAGGGAGCGGGAGCATGTAGGGTTTATTAGGGTGCTCCGAACAAGATGGAGAATCAGATGAAGATGATGATGACCTTTTCTTGCTCCTTGTTGGTTTTCTATTTTGGGGGTTTGGTGGTGCGTGGGTGGTGGCTTGGACTGGGGTTGCTGCGGGTTATGGTGGGAGATGGGCTTTCTTTCCTTTTTTGTTTTCTGTCCATGTTCGTCCTTGGTTCAAGCTTGTTGCGTTGAGGCTGTTTTTGGGATTTGGCTGGGCTCATGGATCTTCGTCCTTGGTGTCTTCCTCCTTGGATGGTGAAACTGTGTTTGGGAGGCATTTTGGGCATCAGATTGTGAGATGCCTGCTGCATACGAAATCGCTAGCTTTGGTGCTCTTGTAGTTGCTGTTTCTGAGGGTCATTGGGATTGGTTTTGGGTTTTCTGGCAGTTTTTCTTCCCCTTACATAGTTGTCGGTTTGTGGCGTGGGCAACTTTGCTATGGCATTGTTGTTCTAGGTCACATTGTTTCTTTGTTTTGGCCCTTGGGAGATAGCAATGTTGCTTTATGGCCTGGGGCTTCTCACTTCCATCTCCTTCTGGCCCCTCACCTCAAGGCAGCCCCAAAGATTGAAATATGTTATTACTAATGTCAAATCTTAGGCATGTGATCGTAAATATCAAATTGTGCATTTGTTGCAATTGTGCATAGATTGGCCCGAGTGAACAAAGTTATGTCTAAGTGAATAATCATTTGCTGTTGTTGCTGTTAGAATGTGAACAGAGTTATCTGTGAATTCTTGAAGTCTTTGGTAGAAATCTGCAGATTGAGAGTGTAAATCTGAGCAATATTTAGTATTCACAGACCAAATCTTAGGGGCAGCAGCATACTTTATTTTCTTATTGACTTTGAAGTTATTTACTGTGAGTCTTCTGACATTATATGGTGCATTGAATGAATGATAATTGTGTTTTGATACATGATATAATACTTTAAAGTCTTCAATTTTTCATTTTGTTGAAACTTACAGCCTTTGTGCATTTTGATATATGATATGATACTTTTCATTGTTTCAATGAATTAATGTCTTTGAATGTATGAAATTGAAATTTGAACTCTAATTTGATTCGTGTGATGCTATCCTATGTTCTTATTCTGTGATGATTCGATTTGATTTATTTGATGCTATGTTCTATGACCATTTGATGAATGGTCATTGATTTTAGATTTATAAATGTTATTATTTTCCTACGCTAAGTGTTCCAATGTTATATAATTCATGAATATTTTTAATTTTTCAGATATCCCTATCTATCTATCTATCTATCTATAGATGTCCCCTGCTCCAGGGAAAAAACCAAATCCTGGAAACGTGTTTCCCCATCCCCCTGTCCTGGAAACATGGTGTAATATAGATTTTTCTATTAGAGGTATGATTTCCTATAGGTTTTAGTATGAATTTCCGAATTTCCAAATTTTAGTTTATTCAGGGTTCAGGTTGAAACCTGGTGGCCACCTCTCTAGTTGAGGACCAAGATGGTGTAGCTTATGTGGTATAGCTTTATAAATAAGACGATTGCAATGAGTGAGAGATATAGAACTAAAACATTGAATGCAATTTAATCAGCTATTGGTTATGCACATGGCATGCTCTTGAGAAAGGTGTATGATTGCTGTCTACATATTTGTAGTTTATCTCAATTTCATTGATTCTTTGATCGATTACATGTATGAATCTGATGTTATATATATTTGCATACATAGATTACAAAGAGTCATCTCAAGGAGACCAAGAATTTTTAGGAAGATGAAATGTCTCATATAGAAGGGGAAGTGTTTTCTATGTTTGACTCCTCATCTCCCCTTGGTTGCGGATTGTAAGTTGTAACTGTTTACTGGTAGGTGCTTGATCAGCTGGCAGATGACTTGGCATAGTGTGAGCCTCAGGAGTGCCAACTGAATTGCCTTGTTGGCTACCTTGTCTAAAGCTTGCAGTGTGAAACTCCTAATGATGCATCAAAAATCTATGGGCATTGGACATTGTGGTTTGTCTAGGAAGTGTATTAGACCCCACTCAAGCCATGGTAGGAACTGCAAACTGTTGGATGAAGTATGGTTACTGTAGGAGTTTTTGATCTTATGTGGAGTGCTCTGTGCCATTACTAGGGCACGTGTGACCCTTATCAGAAGTGTTTGGTTGGTATTTTTGTAGGCATTACAAGCCACAGGAATGGTCTTGGTGTTACCATTTAGAGCTGTTTGTGAATCCTCTTGTATCATTGTAATCTAACCAAGGAATCCTAATGGTAAGATGATCAACAAGGAGGTTGCCTTCCTTTGGACCTAATCTCAAACATTTGACATAACCAAGATGAAGATGAACTCCAAGTTGCAGGCATAGTTTGGTTTGAATATGAAATTTTGACCACAGATAAGTCAAGGGGTAATGTCATCTTCCAAATCTGACCTCCCCATCCCTTCTTGATTTTCACTTGGGCAAGTCAAAGTACAACGTTCAATCATCATTGTATTGTCTCATTTTGTTTACGTGAAAAAAATATCATTGTAAGCCATCACATTGTTTGTTAAAAGTTCATAAAGGTGGTAAGTTTATAATGTTGGGCCTATAAGTTGGAGTTGATGTTGTTGTGAGTCCTCATGTAATTACTAAAGCCCCATTGCTATAAACTTCAAAGCTTGTAAACCATTGCTATTTTAAATGGTGGAACTATACAATTAAACCAGCTCTCCATTCTTTTATAAAGTTCCTTGAGTTGTTGAGCTCAGGGAGTATGGATCAGTAAATTCTGATGTAATAATTTATTAGGCATCCATGTAATGCAATAATCATGTGCGACAAGGGTTTTACTTTGTTGACTAAGTAGCCTAACATCATTCTCAACAATTTTTCTTTGAGTTGCTGGTACTAGTGTCTAATGTCCTCACTATTAGGGTTACTCTGGGACAAGTAATTCCTGCAAAATAATGGTTAGAATCACAATAATAACAAACAAACTATATGATTCTACCCTCTAGAGCACATCGCTTAAGATTCTTCTTGGACGGGCATCCTCTATCCAAGGCTACTCACATATGCATATGTTGACAACATCAGAATATTCTGGCACATCAATTATTGGCCATGGTGAACAATGGAGATCTTAATATCTCCATGCTCCATGCCCTGATATCAATTCTCGGCCATGGTGAACAATTTAGATCTAATATCTCACATGCTCCATGCTTCAAGTTCACATTGATTCTCGGCCATGGTAGAGAATGGAGTTCTTAATATCTCACATGCTCCATGCTTCGAGTCTCATTAATATCTATGGTGCTAACCCCATAGTTTAACACAATATTATCCACAAGTATGATTCATTAATATAAATAAATTCATAAATATAATTAAACAAATATAATCAATAAACATACCTTTCTTACCTTCTCCTTTTCTTGGTCCATGTGGCTCTATCTTTAGTTGGCCCTTTAATGAATTATTCCTTCTAGAATTATCTCAACTCTATATTTACTTTCTAAAATTCTTCCTTTTCTAATTATAAGGAAATGACAAAATATATTTTTTGTTTCTTCTTTTCCAAGAGTTACAACCTTTCATAATACAAATCCTTTCAAAAAGTCACAACACTCCATAAATAAAATCTTTTTGAGAAGTCTCAAAACTTTATAATCACACTATTTTGAAGAGTCCCAACTATTCATAATTATGACCCTTTCGAAGGTTCACATCCTTTCAATATCATTGATACCTTTTTAGAAAGCCACTTCCTTATTTTCTTCATATTACTTTCTTCTTCCATTTTTCCTTTTTGAACTCCTCTCGTCTCCTCTTCTTTTTTCCTTCCTCTCTAAAATAAACTCTCCACCCTTTTATATCTTAATTTTAAGGAGTCATGTCTATTTGTTAAACCTCTCGACTTTTCATTAGATTTAGTTAATTTATATTATTCTATGTTATACTATTTTTTAACTTACTTATTTGTGTTTCTTATTATTTACTATGAAAATCTATTTAGAAAGTTAACATACTTTCTACAATATTGTCTCTTCTATTTAATTTTATTTCTTTATTTACTCATTGAAAATTTATTATTATTTTTAATTTTTTAAAATATCATACTAAATATTATTTCATTAATAATATAGATTAAATAATAATAATTTCTTAATTTTATATTTTAATATTAGTTTTAATATAACTTTATTATCATTATTTATTTAATAACATTGTATTCTCTAATTATTATTAAAATTCTATCTTAAAATGGGGATATGACACAGCGATGTTAGCTGGGCTATTCGAAATTTATCGTTAGCCCAACTTTTTGCTGAATTTGTGACATAACAATTATGTGGGCCAAAGTTGGTAATATTGGTACTGAGTTAAGTTGGTTAGGTTGCAAGAGCTATTCAGGAAAAGTCAGTTGTTATAAGTCGAACTGCCCAACTCTTCCATGACATATAGAAGATAAAGGTGGAGGAGCCATAGAACAAGGGGGAGGGTGTTTGAAGGAGTAAAGGGCCATCCCAAAATTGTCATAGTATCTTTTTCAGCATTCACTTTGTAAATTTTGATGTCTTTGATTTGTTGATGCCTTTCATTAAAGCATGGGCTTCTACACTGTAGTTGCTATTACTTTTATCACTAAGGAACTGCACCTGAGATTTATTTTTGCCAAATTAGAGTAATTTGTTTTTTAGCAATAATCTGCAAACTGCATCTGTAATACTTTTTTCACTTGTTTAATATGTGATGCTTTTCTCATGCACTTTATATTGGCAAATGAATGGCGTGCAGCCTTCCATGGCAGGGTCTGAAGGCAGGGAACAAAAAACAAAAATATGACAAAATAAGTGAAAAAAAGATGGCAACTCCAATTGAAGTAAGTCGCCTCTTTTTTAGTATTGCTTTGAATTAGACTCTGGGTGCAATATGGACTGGTCTGTGATTGATTTATTTTCAATATTCTTTGTTAAGTCATTGTGCAAGTCCTATCCGTCGGAATTCACTTCATACTTCCACTATTGCCGTTCACTGCGGTTTGATGAGAAACCAGATTATCAATATTTGAAGCGTTTGTTCCGTGACTTGTTTATTCGTGAAGGTAAGCTTTCTAAATCAGAATTTACACATTTTTTCTTCTTGGAGGAATCTTTTCATACAATTAACTAGGACAGACTGAATCTATGTACATAATATATGCTGTAAAATTTATAAGTGAAGATGAGCTTTTATCTATTATTTATTGAAGTAGATAATGTTATATTAATCAGAAAAAAATGTGGGGTACAGTTAGTTCTTGACTGCCCTGGTATCATAGAATTTTCAAGGTATAAATGACCTACTGCTATAAGTTTAGTAGTCTACATTTATTACAGAGTTTGGTGGGAGTTTTTCTATATCTTTGTTCCATCGGTATATGATTACATCATACTTGTTTCACTGATCCTCGGGCTTGTCAGGTTTCCAGTTTGACTATGTGTTTGACTGGACCATTTTAAAGTATCAACAGTCACAGAGCTCTGGTGCTGTCCGTGGGCTTCCTGTAAGTATCGAGATTCAAAGGAACTGCTAATTGATGTTTTTGAAAGAAGCTTTTATGAAATGAAGATCTACATCTCTGTTTTAATGCATAGAATGTTTAGGTAATATACCCGCTACAAGTTCTGGAAGAGTTGTGTTAATGCAATTAAGTTGAATATCTCTATGTTAATCTTGAAATTCTACAACTTGGTGCCTCTGGTTTTAATGTACCGTGTAAATTTCAAGAGTTAGAATGCTGTTTTCTTTTCTATTTTTCTTGGCCAATTGCTTTTTAGTTGGCTTTCTTATTTCTCTTGTCATGTTTCCTATCTATATAACCTTACCTGTCGTATTTTCTGTTGTTTGTATTGCTCATGATGCTATCATACCTCTATTGATAGGCTGCAGTTGGAGGTGCAAGTAGTGGAGCAACACCATCAGCTGCAGAAAATATGCCAGGTATTATATGATCATTTATAGTTTGTTGTGCGGTTGGATGACATTGCAATTTTGCAAATATTTATTTTGAATAGTGAGATATTTAAGTAATGGCTAGTCTCCAATGTTGCAGAATAAAAGTCACAAGAATAAGATATTTTTGTAGTGTACTCACAATATCACAAACAAAGTGGTTGTAGATAGACTTGCTTTCTTCCAAAATTTCTTGAGCCATAAGTCTTGTATTGTAGCTGAAGTAGTAGTTATATTTTTAACTTCTTTAGATGATAGATCAACTGATCCTTGTTTCTTTGAATTTCAAGTAATCAAACCCAAACCAAATGAAAAGCAATTACAAGATATTGACCTTTGGTTCTTTAAATCACCACTACTATCCAGATCTCACTCAAAATCAACAAGTTGAAACTATTTGGGTGTACAATGGTGAAACCTTCAAATGAATCTCAAGATAGCCTAGTAATATGCTTTGATAATAATAGAAGCAACAAAAGCAATTTTTTTTAGTCTAATAAGAGAAAGAAACATTAAGCTTCCTACAATGTTTCTTTGTGCTAACAATATAGACCTTTTGAAGTTCATCTTCTATACATAAAACTTGTGCATGAGCAGCTGGAATGGGCGTGAGTTTACACTCTTATCATATTGAATTTCTCAAACATATCTTTGGCATGAAAATGAAATACCATCATTACTTTTATAAACTTCCATTTGTAAGAAATGACATTAAGTCCTAAGAAATCTCATGTTAAATTCATTAATCATAGCAATTGTATACACTTTTACTAAGTTGCTGGTACAGATTCTGGTTTGGGTGCGGGTTCGACATTCGGGTTCAGAATTAGCTCAAAATTTTTTTGGGCTGGTTTTGGGTTCGTTTTGGATTTGTATGTACAAGAATTTTGTTTTTTAAAATATTTTTTATATATATGTAAAAATATTTTATATATATGTAAAAATATGCTGCAACAAATAAGTTCATACACCACTATGCTAATATAAAGCAAAATAGGAAAACACACCACCACATATAGTAACGATTTTGTTTGAATGGCATGACAAAATGTCAAAATACACCACCATATGAATGGTTTGGTTCAAAAACTTTAAAACAGCACTGTCAACGTTACTAATCAGTATTCAGTAATCAATCATAGACTCATATGTGATCAATTATCAATGTATCATAAAAAATTATCAAATAATTCATCATTAGTAGGCAGTTGCTGATTAGAAACACAATTAGTGCCACTAGCGTCAGCAGTCCCAGCCATAGCCTTAGGATCAGCTCCATCATTACAATGTATCTCAGGATCACCATCTTCAATTGCAAGTGCATCAAAGTGGACTTCCAACTCCGCAACCTTTGGTTCGACATCCCATTGTTTTGCCTCCCCCTTTTTGTAGGTATTCTCTTTGTGAGTTGTGAGCCTCAAGTTTGAATGCACAAACACCAAGTTATCTGCTTTCTTGGAGTTTAGTCGGTTGTGTTTTATTAAGTGGATGAAGGAGTATGTGCTCCAATTCCTCTCAAATGATGATGAACTAGCAACCTACCAAGATTTGCAAATTTACCAACAAGAAACTAGAAATTAGAGTTTTGATTATTTAGTATTTATCAACAAGAAACTGGAAATTAGAGGCTTAAGATTAAAGAACTTACCTGTGATAAAATTTTAATGGCAATGGGCTGCAAGTGTTGGTATCTTTGTCCATGGAAGTACCACCATTTATGAGCATCAACATTGTTCTTGTCTTCGAGAGCATCAAGAGCACAATCATCAGTGCTCGTGAAACTTATACATTCAGACCTCACTGCAGGTCGTAGGTGCTTAGGAAAGAGTCTTCGAAGGGCTGCCTTGTATCCTTGAACAACTTCAGGATCTCTGTATGGGGCAACTCTAGTGGTACTCCCTTTGAGGACTAATTGGCTATAGAACTTGGGGTTCAATGCAAAGGCAAGTAGATGCAAAGGGGTAGTCGTTTTGATCCATCTCTTTACCATGATTACCTGTAGCTCCTTGAAGAACATTTCATCAATATCTTGCTCTTTCTCATTTATGGTATTTCTAATGTCCTCAATCATAGAGTCAATGCCATCATATAACTCACTCAAGAAAGGCCTATTCATGTTAGTGTATCGGATCATGCTCAATATAGGCTTGGTGATCTTCAGAAGCTACTCAGCACGATCCCACCAAGATTCATCTAGTATCAACCGCCTTATGGTAGCTGCCTTGGCAGTATTAGATTGCCTCCATATGCTCCAATTAGCACTAGTTACCATTCTCGTCAATGCGTCTTTAACCTTGACAAGGCATCACAAAACAATAATGTTGGAGGCAAAGTGGGTCTCAACAACTTATTTTAAAATCAAAACAATAAAAGATTAAAAATTTGAAAAAATAGAAAGTTTACTAAAGTGACTAGATTTTTAAAACATGTTTAAATTTTAAACAATTCGACTTACCTTCAAGAGCTCCAATTTTGAGAATTGTTTGAATATGGCTTGCATCATATGGTTGGTTCGTGACAAACATTTGGACCTCTTGTGCCTCTTCATACATTTTTTTTAATCCACTCAACTTTAGTGCCAATTTTTTGCAGCATAAGGTTGAGTGAATGCATAGCACAAGGTGTCCAAAAATTGTGTTCATACCGCTCCTCAACCAATAAACCGGTAGCCCTACAGTTCTTTGCATTGTTGATTATCACTTGAACAACATTTTGAGGGCCAACTTGCTCGATAGCTTGGATGAGAATGTTTGCAATGAAAGTACCATCCTTTACCTCTCCTTCGCAGTACACAACTTTCAAAAACATTGCACCTCTTGTAGACACTGCAATAACATTCACCAAAGGATGGTTCCTTGCATCGTTCCATCCATTTGATACTATTGTCACACTTGTTTCGACCCATGAATCCTTGATGGGCAGCATGACATTCTCTACATGGGCCACCTCATCATCCAATAAAGTGGTGCGTATCTTCTCATAACTAGGGCCTTTGAACCTGTTTGGAGCCTCATTAACTTCTCTCACCATGTTTTGCCAATAGGGCAAGCGAACAACATTAAATGACAATACATTTGCATAGACGCATCTGGCTATGGCTTGATTAGCAATATCTCCAGCTTCATTTTGGAATGATGATTCCAAGGGTCCCATTGCTCTCTTACAATCTGCTATTGAGGAGGACGCAAGAATGGATGACCCTTTGTAGGTGGCTCACTAGGAGTGGTAGTTGAAGACATAGATGATGTTTTTCCTTTCTTTAGAGGCCTACCACTTTCTAACGGATGTGAAGAATTTGCCCTTCCAGCAGCTTCCTCGGCTTGCTTCTATTCTTGAATGTATTTGTTTACGATGTGATTTGGAAAGAAGGTTTTAGGTAGCACTCCGTTTACTTTGGCTTCCCAGTGCAAAATTTGATGCCTTTTTGAGGAATAAAGCACAAATGTGCTTTTACTCTCCTGTAAGAGCTACTAAATTCCTCCATGCAATGGCTACGAATCCACGCATAATCTCCTCGACCTAGCACTGGTCTCATTTGCACATTTTTTCAAAGTGGGGAACATCTGTCGATTTTGAAGTGGGGGTTATTGGCAACAGGAGCACTTGCAGCCATGATAAAATCTTCAAACAAACAAAACAAGTTACAACATTGAGAAAAAATTTGAGAAAATAAACCAAAACAAATCATATCATTTAAAAAAAATGCAAAACAAACAACTTTCAGTCATACACAGGCTACAACAGATCAAAATGCATGTTCATCTGGCATTAAAAATTAAATTAAAATGTTTTAATATATGTGTATTCATTTGTTTTTGTTTAGATTTTGAAATATTAAATACTAATATTAATATTCATATTGGCATCTCATAATAATAAATGTGATAATATTATAATAAATTTAAAAACAATTAAAAACTAATAGAAATACATTAAAAAAATCCTTAAAAACTATTAAAAACTTAACAAAAATACCTCAAATATATTGGCGATCAAATGTTAGCAAGGGGAATGGTGTTTGAACGCTGGTGGTCGAACAACCTCCTCCCGAATGGTGTTGGAATGCTGCTGGTGTTTGAACAGCCTCAGCCAGAGCCAAACAATTGCTCCAAGCCGAAACACATTTGCAAGGAATCACTCCAAGCCAAACAATCCTTGCGTAAATGATTTCATTTCCTAGGCGCATGCCAAAACACAATGGACTGAAATGATTTTGTTTTGTAGTTGTAGTTGCCCAAGCCCAACGTAAATGCTATTAATATAACATAAAAATGGCATAAAGTGATATAACTACTAAAATGAAGCCTTTTAGGTTGAAACCGAGCCTTCTAAACACTTTATTAAACTGTTGACAAGTCAACATTTTATGCCATTTTCCAAATTCGGTCTAAAGTCTAACATATTCCACCTGGCTCAGTTTTTGGTTTGCAAATTCGGTCGAAATTCCTTTAAAGTCGACCAGGGTTTGAATATGTGAATCCACAGGGAATTTTCCAGTCAAACGGTGAATTTGAAGCGATTTCTAACCGCATGCGAATGTGGACGAATCGAAAGTCGACTTTCAGGAATTAGGAGCAAATATGGTAACTTAGCTCTTTTGTCATTTTAGAGCTACTATGATACTATCCCCATTAACCATATAATAGTGGATGAAAACCCTCAAATCCTTTTGGTGATTTCATTAGGAGGTCACATTTGAGAAAAGTATTCTGTATTGACGTTGAATGATTTAATTCATTCTTCAAGATCGATTGTGAGTTATTGCTGGTCATATTTGTACTTTAGGTTAGTTTATTTTATACTGGTTGCACCTCTTCAGAAGATTTGTATCAGCATTCGTTGTATTTGTAGCTGGCTGTGCTGCTATTATATCGGCTATTAGTCCAGCGGCGGCCATAACAGCTAGTTTCCATTGAGTGACATTGTAGTGGCCTAATAGCCTTTTAGTTTAACAAACACAGCTGTAAGAGCTGTCATAACAAATTTCCATTGAACGGAAACCACATCTCTCTTCCAACGTCAATCTTTCTGGCTGTTCAGGGTTGCAGACTATAGATGATGCCTTCTATTGGTTGGGATTTGGACCTGTTTATGCCTGTCTATCACAGCAGTTTAGTGGTTTGTTTTCTTCAACAGTTCACCATGGCTTGATTCATTTTGCAGCACTTCTTTATTCTCCATTTGTACTCTTAGATATACCAGCTTGTATTCAGAAGTTTTTATATTTGATGCAATTTCTTTCCATCCATGTAACAAGATATCTTTTTCTGGATAGTTAGATAACTGTTTGCTATGATTTCTGGAATTAAAATAGAACAGAATTTGCCAGATAACTGTTTGCTATATTTCTGGAATGATTTCTGGAATTAAAATAGAACAGAATTTGCCAGATAACTGTTTGCTATATTTCTGGAATTAAAATAGAACAGAATTTGCCAGTAATTGCTAGATTACCTTTGGATTGTAAGTTTGGATGGCAGTGCTGCCGCCAAGTCATTAATTCATCTATTTCATTTCCATCTTGCATGCTGTAGATTAATAGTCCAAATGTTGAATGTTCTTACTTTGCTCACACCAAGATCTTGTTAATTAGAAATGTCAAGGGTTTGCATTTCATACTTGACGTTGCTTTTTTAAAGTTATGAACGTTACAGACATTACAATATGGGTTAGTCTTAAAATGTGAGTTTTGGTGGTAGCTGATAGGTATATGCCACCAAAATTGAGACACATGGTTGAAGACACTTATCTCTACACAACTGAATTTATCATTGCATTGTAACCTGTCGTTGATATAGTGAGCCATGCTGTGTTTGGCCGGGGCTTTTCTAAACAGGGTTCTCAGGACATATCTGCTGTTGTGTGATCATATTGCTGATTTAAGACCATCTTGCATTGCTCCTCCATTTATAAATTGCTAGTATGTTTGTTCAATGCAAATGTTGGACGTGAGTATACATTTTGATTTAATACTACATTTGGAATAGGCTGCCAGCATAGGTTTGGTAGTCACCAATATATTAATCTTCATTAGAGTGCTAGAGTTTATCTGCAACAACATATTGACATGAAACATATCTTTTGGGAAAAAATTAAGTTACTGGTTTCTGATTCTGGAACTGTTCTGGTGGTGGTTCCACCTCAATCCTGCTCGGATTCCTCACGGGCAGTTGGATTCCCTCCACAGGACCCACATGGAATCCAGCCGCCCATGGGGAGTCTGGCCGGAATTCCGATGGAACCCACAGGCACCCAAAGGCTGTGGGCACCCAAAAATGGGCCTCACATGTCATTTTTTATTTATCTTTAAATCTAGAAGGCCAGAGGATTTGGTTTTCATACACTTCAAACTTTGCTTATTGTCACATAAGAAAATGTACTAGTGTGAAGTTGTGACAAGGAATTGGGATCTAGTGCTTGAGTGTGCTGAATTAGATGCCACAGTTGCACAACTTGCCCAAGTCTCTCTAGAGTCTAGATGAACAAGAGGCAGCTGTTCCACATGACACGGACATAGCTAGTGGCACGACTATTGGTTCAAATGAAGTTGACGTGGAACTAAATGTTGACCTTGGTTCCTACGATGATAATGAAGATGAATTTGGATATTAATATGAAATATGGCTTGTAATTTAAATTTTTATATTGTAATGACATTCTGACACATTTGCAAATTATGAATATGAATATGAGATATTTTTTTGATAGATTCATTGGCAATTATATCACGCTTCTAACTTCTTATTATTATATTTTTTAAGTATTGAACCAATGATGAATGAATATTGAACATGTTTCATATTAAAACCCACACTGTATTTTTACCTGAATCTGTATCAGAATCAGGATTGGCAACTTAGGACAAGAAAGTATTAGATTAATTGTATTAGGTACAGGAGAATAAATTTTGGAATGCAGTACTAGATGAATCATATTAGGTACAAGAGCAGATTTTTGGGCTAAGCTGCTGAATCATGGGACTCCTCGGGTGATCCTTGGTATGAAACTTACGGAATCAGGTTCTGAAATGATTCTCCTGGGGGTGTGTCATTTGTGTTTTTAGATGCTGGAATGTTTAGTGGTTCTAGTTTGATCTTTTTGATATTCTGAAGATTTACACTGCTGAACTTATCTGTAAGGAAATTCTAGTTTGATCTTTTTGATATTGAAACCTGAAACTAAATTAGAATATTTCAAAATTTGAAATTCGTAATTGTTTTGTTTAGCATATGTATTGGTATATGACATTCTAAACTTTTTTCTATTTTTTGGCTGCATACATATTGGTTAGTGTGTAATTTTTTGTTTGTTTGAACATATCACAAATGTACCCAATCGCCCAAAGCAATTCTGCTGTATCAGAGTTTCTTACCCATGTACCCATTTTCACCCGATTGGACAACTTTGCTTTTGGGATTTATAGGATAGTTTTAACGTGGAAAATAACTGTGTTTATATCAACGGTTACAGCCAATAAAGATGGTCATGGTGCCATTGAACCAGCAGAACCTGCAGCAGATGCTCGAAGGGGTCGGTATGGTAATAACTCACAGTTATGTGTAACAAAGGACAGAGCTACTAATTGTGATAATCCATGTGCTCCTAAAGATGTATGTTGTTTCTTCTGTACTGTACTCAGGCATTCTGAGAGCTAGTGTTAATAACACGATTTTGCAATGATTTAGAGCACCTTTAACTTTATCTTTTTGGTAATATAACTTATTTTTGGAATGATGCTTCTATACTTGTTTTAAAGCATCAGAATCATTCTTGAAATTCTCTAGGATTGCTATTTTGTTGTGCTTTCTGAGAAACAAATTTAATGCTATTTATTCTTGCAGGAAGTTAATTTTGAGAAGGAAAAAGTTCAATCCTCATCATTTTTTCGATATGGAAATTCATCAAGAAGACCAATTATTTCAACTGCACGACCAGTTGTATTAGCCGAAGCAACTGATGCAAAATGTGCACTAGGTGGTAAGTTTGGTTCAACAAGACTTGCACCATCAGAGTGTCTTGCTTGTGTTTCATCACCAGAATCCAAGAGAATGGTAGTTGCTACATCCCTAAGTGTCTCTAATATCATTTCACTAAACAAGATTTGGCAATTTAAGCAACTTCTAAATACGCGTGCCACTTATAAGTGACCATTTTGTAAAAAAATTGTGTGAGATCTGAATAATTTATTTTCATCTGTGCAGCAGGTTGCTTATAGAATTACAGATCCAAGAAAGGATAAATGTAAGGATGCTAATTTTTAAAAAGGCTATTTGATAATGGAACAGATTTGCTTTGAAATTAGTTGAAGTTTTGCATAACTGCAATGCAATGAAATGTCTCTTGATGCAGGAATAATGATTCATTAAGTTCTGGTAAGAACCAAATTGTGATAAAAGCAGTTTTTTTACCCTTGGAGAAAGGTTGGATTTACTTGAAGTCTTTCTGCACGCTGTTCCCTGTAAGCTTGTGAGTATAGCTATCGCACTGCTAATCTGCAAGCAAACTTTCATTTTTCATATTAACCAATCTATCCTTTAATAGCTCATTAACTAATAACACGTGTCTAATAACAACATCTTGGAGTATGTATTTTGGTGGAAGCTTGAAAGAGCTTATGTTATTGATTACACCCATCTTCAAGCTTTCATCTCTCTGTAATTAAACAGTTTCCTCCATCTTGGCATAAGCTGCATAGTGTAGATTTAACGCGAAAGATGATGATTGTGTTTTTACCGAGTTACATTCATGCCTGTAAAAGTACAATATTGGACAAGGTTGTATCATATGCTAGCCGATTCCAATTAACAGGCTAAGCTCCTGAGACAGCTCTTGGTTCCTTTGCTGTTGCCTGTCTCACAGATGACATATATCTAGGAATCAAATCATTGTCTCAAGATTAAGTGCTCAACTTCTCTACAATAAAATCATTAGCATCTGATGAATTCATGATTATTGCAGTGAGTATCTATTGTATGCTTTGGCTGGTTCAAGTACTAAAATTAGGTTCAATCATTCTCATTACATCAGATGTTTCAAAGCTCTATATTTCTTGAATATGTTAATCATCTTTTGGAAGTCTATTTTGGTTTGGAGTTGTTAGTCATCATGATGTGTGTTGGTTAGGAATGGATCTAGAAGTAGCAGAAATGATCAAAGGATAACATGCACATACGGTTGCGGTTGTGTGAAAAATGTTGGAGAAGAGGAAGCAATTGGCTTGGCTATTCGATAAAATAGGTCAGTTAATTCCAAATTAATTAAAACTGATTGTCGAGTCTTACCTTGTAAAGTCATCAGCCTTTCCATTTGAGTGGCTGGCTAGAAAAGGAAAGGAAAGAAAAATATTTAAAAATCTAGAACCAAGACGTTATTTTGAAACCTCCGCAGATCCAGTGTCAAATTCCTATCATCTTCAAAGGTAAATTTAATTGGGTGTATAAACTACAAGCTTATGAATTTCTTGGTCTGATAACTAGTGTGTTTATCTGTGATCTTTTTGTTTGATTCAATATTATTCTACAAAGTAATGTTACAACGCTCTACAATTTCGCTATGTAGGGCTTTTCACAGACTGGTGTGTGTGCTCAAGATATCTTGCGCTGGATTCGTAGCTTTGAATTGAATGATAATATCAGTTTTAGAATTGGAAATTGTTCACTTGGGTTTTTTCACCAGAATGCTTGTTCTGCTGATTTGTTCACGAAATACCCAATTTGTCTTTTACATGGGCAATCCATTGCATTCTTGGTTATCATTAATTTTTTTGGTTTTCAATTTTTTTAATGTATTCCTCTAACTAATTTTACATATCAAATGGAAGAACTTTTATCCTTGTATACAAACGAAGTAGATTATAGGAGATGAATGTGTCATTGATAGTGAATTCAGTGCTGCTAACCTTTGCAATGCCGTTTTTTTAATGATCTTGCATGGCATCACTGAATTCTTTTAGAGAAGCAAACCTTTTTCTCTTTTTCTTTTTAAACCTTGAAAGTTTGGACTATTGCCACTTCTATACAATTTGGTTTTTGTGTTTACGGTACTCATTAAATTTGCATTAAATCAATTTGGTCTATATATAGTCCAAAATTTTATCCGTTGTTTTCCTACTTTAAGATTTCTTGCATTTAGTTGCAAGTGAAATGAAAATTGTTTTTAAACCCTAAAAATTGATCTTTTGAACAATTTTAAAAGTTCAAATGCTTCAATTTCACATCAAGAAAATGGCTGAATTTGTTGGTATATATATTTTTACTGTAAAAGCCTGATGATGGTTACTGATTCAAAACCTCTCATGAAGATGATGAGACTACCTTTAATGAAATATTAAATAGAGCAAGGACGATTGTACATTTTGAATTTTTTTAAATCAGATAAAAAATATTATTACAATAATATACAGCACTTGATTTTTTTGAACAAAAGTCTAGCAGGACAAAAATCGACAAATAAACACATTTAGATTAGGGCCCGTTTGGTTGTTGGAATACAACCGGAATAGGAATAGAAAATTAGAATATGATTTGTATTCTTTGTTTGGTGCATGGAATAGGAATAGGGAATAGGAATACGTATTCTCATTTTAGTCCCAAAATGAGCTTTTGTCCACTCCAAAAAATACCTGTAATTGGAATTGCTATTCTTGCATTCATTTTAACTTTTTCAAATTTGATTAAATTTTCAAATCCGCTTTGACCTGGGGTGAGCGCTGGAACTTTGTTTTGAATATTTTCAAATATTTTAGCGATTTTCCAATGCCGCCGATTACATTTTCAGAAATATTTTCAAATGGCGTCGATTGCAAGTTAAACCTATTCCAATTTAAGCTTGCATAACCAAACAAGGGATAAACAAGATTGGATTGCATTTTTCCATTCCTATTCTTCATTCTCCATTCTCATTCAAATTTTCTATTATAATTCTCAATTCTTATGCTTGCAACCAAACGGGCCCTTAGAGAAGTTTGGATGAAGAATCCCAAATCATGAATGATAATTTTATCAGGTGGGGTTCCATGAAAATGATAAAAAATATATAATAGGAACCACTGTATCGTTGTTACAAACTACATAAGAAAAAAGGTGAGAATTATTTTACGTTGGGATGCAATTTTTTGTTTGTAAATCAAGTGCAGAATTCACTATGTTCATTACCAAAATTTTAACCACCAAATTTCTATAGATGAGTAATAAAAGAGCTTAATAATTCTACGCGTTAATACTGAAGTGAACACATAACATTATAATTGTGTTGGAAGATTATGCCTAGCCTTAAAATTGATAGTTAAATGGTTGTAAAACATTTCTATGCTATTAACTTCTTATTTGAAATATTTTCAATTAATGCTTATTATTATCTTTTTTTCCACCTTTTTTAACACTCTATTTTGATACCATAGGAACTCTTTAGCATAAATGTTTGCAACTATTTTGATACTATAGAAACTCTTCTAGCATAAGTGTTTGCAATTTGGTTCACTTTATCTTGATGTTATCAATGCTCTTCTAGCATAAATGTTTGCAATTTGTTTTACTTGAATATGTTTTTTTTATGCATTTTCCTTTTAGAATAATTGAAAGGAAATTTCAAGTTCATTGACTTGTGTAGCATTGAGATTGAGATGATTAATTGTTTGTAGTTTGTTCTTTATTATAGAAGCAGCAAAATAATGATGCTATCTCTTACAAAATCATAACTTAAAGGTGCAAAAACGAAAGATAATTATAATAAGGTCAAGAAAAGACCATTAGCAATAAACTAGCGACATAGCTAGTATCCCAAATGGAGTGTGGGTAGACAACTCACCCATAACATTAGGAGCAAAATGAGAGATTGTAGAGCAATGCTTCCTTTGTCAGCATATAATCATTTCGACGATGCTATCAAAGGTCCCTCATCACAAATGGAAGGTGGTGGGACCATTGGAGAGAGAATCAACTTCATCAACAACAATAGAGTGTTGACAACATTGAACCTTTATAGTTATAGGCCGGAGCATATCAAAAGCAAAAGCAATCAGTTAACACCACCATATAGAAGAGTCATCGAGGGAAAAGGCAACATTACTTTGTAGAGTCATTAGAGGAAGAATCAAAGGCTAGGACAATCAAAAGATTATCATTTGCATCCTTTCACTATGTGGTAAGATAAAGCCACACCTTAATGATGCAAAAGAAAACAATTTGTGGTTAGATGATTAGTAGAGAAACACCACCTACATCTAAAGCGAAGTTCCTTAAAATCTAAAGTTAAGTTTTGGTCAATGACTTGTTCTTGACCATGAGAACCAAATTTCCAAATCCCCAATAAGGGTATGTCTAGATGTCAACGTCGACTAGAGTGTGAGCAAAATTAGATTTGCTTATTGCAATGCCTCATCCACCATTTGAAAATAACCAAGAGTTGCTTATGACGTCAAAGCAAGAATCCTACCAAAAATGAAGTAGAAGATTTGGGAATCAAAGATTGGACACACATCTAGTGATTCAATAAGAGGGTTGAAAGAGATTGCCTAGAGTTTGGAGGAGAGATTTGATTCCGCCACCTCCATAGTTTGCTCAAATATCAAATCACATTTTTCCTCAAAAGTAAAAGCAATAAAAAAGCCTTTTTTTCAAAAGGAAATAACAATAGTGTAGACCTTGAAGATGTCAGAAATTGAGAAATCTACAAACCAACTCACAATGTTTTTAGTTTGTTATAAGAACGCTTTACAGATTCATTTAAATTAACAACCATGTCATGAACATTTCAATTTTTAAATTTGTTATTTTTGTCATTTTATAATGGTAGCTTCATTAGCTCTAACAAATATAACTTCTCATACAATATTTTTAAAATCAATTGGAACATTTATATAATTTGAGAAATTGGTATTTCTAGCTCATAAAATTGATCCCCAATTCTCACAAATGTTTGTGGTGTTTGTTTATTTTGCATTGATATTTAAAGTCACTCTGTGATCCATCATCAAGATATAAGAGAGTTCGAGGAGTAGAAAATTAAGATAATTGCAAACTTTTGTTTATTTTGCATCAATATTTAAAATCACTTTGTGATCCATCATCAAGATATAAGAGAGTTTGAGAAGTAGAAAATTACGATAATTGCAACTCATAGAGACTAAAAGGACATGAGGGATAGAGATGAGGGTTGAGAGCATGCACATATCAATGTACTATTGTAAATAAGAAAATATATGAAAAGGGATAAATTATAATTCATAAAAGGAGAGAACTAGAAAAATGCAAGCACAAAAGAGGAAAATCCTAAAAAAGATAAAGTCAAGAATAAAAACTAAGGATAAATTAGAGAAAATATTAAAATTTGAAATTTGAGTAACAAAGGATAAAAAATTGTAAAAGATATGCCTAGTATATTAGTAAAAAGTAAAATAAGAAAAACAAAAATATTTAACATTGAGAAATAGTAAATACAAAAGGAGATTTATAATTTTTTAATGATAGAGAGAAAATATATTTTTAATATGTACAATAAATATATTAAAATATAATAGTAAAGGCTAACACACTAATTAAAGGATATTGATTAAACAATACAAATTATTGTAACAATAATAATACAAATAATATATTAATATAAAATGCAATTCAAATATAGTTTATAAATTATAGAATAGATAGAAAAACAAATGAGAATGCTACAAAAAAGTTTAAACATATAATATAAATACAATAAAAATTAAGAAATATAGGTTAATTTTAAAGAAATATAGGTTAATTTTAAAGAGCTCAAGGTAAAATTAGCTTGCAAATCAATAACCAATCTATTTCACTAAGTAGCAATTTAGTAGGTGATGGTAACCCCTTGTGGTTGAAAGACTGTGAAGATAACTTTAGTAAAAGGATTTCATAGACTGGTTGTTTGCAATGACATAAGTATTTGCCAAGATCAAATAGAATAATTTGTAAAACATATAATGGGCAAAGCATGGAGGATTATGTGATATGCTCTCACTTATATATCCCTAATTAGTGGATTTTTGGATTGAACATTGCTTTATGGAATTAAACTCTAACCACATGCCTTTATTTATAATGATGTAAGAACAGGAGGACCGCAAAGTGAAGAAACCCAAAGCATTAACACAAAAGGTCATGTACTAGGTAAAACCCATATAAATTATGAGAATAATGATATATTTTGTGTTACTCTTGGACAATAGATACAGAGGATTAGTTACAACAACAATTCCAAGGACAACAATGAAGAGAATGAGCACTTAATACAACAATATGATGACCCTCCTAGTTTAGAGTGCCTTAAAAGCATGCAAGAGATCAAGGGGGGCATTGCAAACACTTTTCCAGGTAATATGTGGTATTACAAAGAATAAAAGGTTGCTAAGAGAGCACTTAAAAGGAATGAAAAAAAAACAAAGAAAATATAAAGGAGTAAAAGCAATTGATAATTTTTTTAAAAGATAATTATGTGATTGCTCAAAGAAAAGAACAATCTTGTTCGGAAAACATAATCCTAAGGGCTTTTGGAGAGAGCCACAACAGTTAAAGAAACAAGTATAAAACAATATTATGAGAGGCCAAATAGGGAGGCTCCCTCTTGTATAACTAACACTTATGTTGAGTTATTTTCTATTCTAGACATTACGTTGGGTATAGAGAGGTTAGCAAGTGACAAAGCTCATGATAATGATGGACTGCAGGCATAATTTTTAAGTTTGGGGGGTGGGGGTTGAGCAAATTGACTCCAAACATCAAGAACATTTTTAACAGAGTCAGAAAGGGTTGCTTCTTGATTGCCCGGACTACTACAACCGTTATTCCCCTGTAGAAGAGTGGGGACATCAACAATCCCTTCAATTACCATACCATAATGGTGAATCCTTTTTTAGGCGAACTCTTTGGGGGTGTTAGAGCATAGAATCAATGGTTGGGCAACAAAAAAGAGAAAAGGGCAAAGAGTCACACTGGTTTCAAAACAAATCATTACACCATTGACCATTGCATCACTAAGATATCTCATTTAAGGGGTGTAGGATAAACAAGAAGATGAAACTTTTTGTTGCTTTGTGGATTTTAAGAAAGCTTTTAACCCAGGGGTAAACTATGACACAAAATGGAAGAATTGAAAGTCCCAAAAGAGTACAAGGTTGTTGTTTATAAGTTGTACAAATGAGTTAAAACAAAACTTGAAACTAAAGAGGGCATGTTTGGATGCTTGGGAGTGACACTGGGGTCAAATAGGGGTGCCCTTTGTCCCCTACTTTTTTGGCTTCTACATTGATAAGTTGGAAGAGTGGTTAAAGAAAACAAGTAGCGAAGTTATACAATTGGCAAGTTATGTGATAAATTTGCTTTCTTTGTGTTGATGACCTTATGTGATAAAATAACTAAGGTATGAGAGACCATTTGAAAAATTTAGAGACCATTTGCTTGGAGGTATGGATGGAAGTCAAGAGAACTATGACTAGTCATGATCTTTTCTTTGAAAAGAAAAAGAAACAACAAACATTCATATTTGAATGTAACTCGTGAGAAATTGTGGAGTACAAATATCTAGGAATTGACTTCCATTATAGATTAAGTTGGGATACATGCAAATAAAAAAAAATACAAGGGATGGAAGACCTCTTACCTTCTTCAAAATAGATCCAAGAAAGTGAAGTAGCCATGGGATTGGAAGACTAGGAAGATCCTCTTTGGCCTTCAGTGGTTCTAGTTATTCTTTATAGGTGTGAGATTTGTGGGAGTAGTGTATCAAATCATAAATGGGGGCAAATAGAAAGAATCCAAGTCGACCCTTGAAGTCCGTTCATCAAGTCACCCCACCAAGTACTCTCACCAAGTCGACTCTTTAAGTCCGTTCACAAAGTCACCCAACCAGGTCGGCCCACCAAGTACTCTCACCAAGTCGACTCTCTAAGTTTGTTCATCAAGTCACCCCACCAAGTACTCTCACCAAGTCAACTCTTTAGGTCCGTTCATCAAGTCACCCCACAAAGTCGACCCTTTAAGTTCGTTCATCAAGTCACCCCACCAAGTCGACTCTTTAAGTCCTTTCATCAAGTCACCCCACCAAGTTACCCCACCAAGCCGACTCTTTAAGTCCGTTCATCAAGTCACTAGAACAAGTACTCTCACCAAGTCGACTCTATAAGTTCGTTCATCAAGTCACCCTACCAGGTCGGCCCACCAAGTACTCCCACCAAGTCGACTCTTTAAGTCCGTTCATCAGTTCACCCCGCCAAGTACTCTCACCAAGTCAACTCTTTAGGTCCGTTCATCAAGTCACCCCGCCAAGTCGACCCTTTAAGTCTGTTCATCAAGTCGCCCCACCAAGTACTCTCACCAAGTCGACTCTTTAAGTCCTTTCATCAAGTCACCCCACCAAGTCGACTCTTCAAGTCCGTTCATCAAGTCACCAGAACAAGTACTCTAACCAAGTTGACTCTTTAAGTCCGTTCATCAAGTCGGCCCACCAAGTACTCCCACCAAGTCGACTCTTTAAGTCCGTTCATCAGTTCACCCCGCCAAGTACTCTCACCAAGTGGACTCTTCAAGTCTGCTCATCAAGTCGAGCCACCAAGTACTCTCACCAAGTCGACTCTTTGAGTCCGTTCATCAAGTCACCCCACCAAGTACTCTAACCAAGTCGATTCTTTGAGTGCGTTCATCAAGTCACC